>ONZH01024994.1:0-51962 GCA_900303285.1 Rhinella marina
CGCATGCGCAGTGCGCCCTCATTCATTTCGGGGGCTCCGTTCTGGAGATAGGTGTGGGTCCCAGCGGTGGGACCCGCACCTATAAGACAATGGGGGCATATACTAGCGATATGCCCCCATTGTCTAAAATGAGAATAACCCTTTAAAGCGCAATAAAAAAATTGCCACAGGGGCTCCAGTAATTATGCTTTGGGCGGAGTTAGAGGGGTGGCCTAGTATGAAAAAAACTGCCATGATGCGCAACGCACACATTGTCCCTCTTTGCGATTTTTAAAAGTTGGGAGGTATGGTTTTAGGTGTAGAAAATGGTCTAAATTTAAGCCAGAAAGGAAGCGGTCTTACATTTAGACTGGCGGTGGAAGCACCGAAGTTATGTAGAGGCCGACACCTTTACATAACTTCAAGGGATCCACCACAAAGCGCAAAAGGTTTATCGTCTAAAACGCCAATCTTGATAGATGACCTCCTTTGTGCTGTATGGTTACCATGTTGCACTATTATCCCCATTAAACTTATCATATTGTCCACAGCAACAGCGGTATCTATAGGAGTTCCACCACATATGCAAAGTCCACAAGTGCCAAACTATCAGGCACAGACGCATCAACGTAAGTTTTTTTTTATTATTGCAGTGCCTGTTTAGTTTCTACATAATTAGCTGTACTTACCTCACTTCCAAAGCTGCTTTCAAACGTCAGCTTCTAGCCCTTGTAAACTAACAGCAGCTTATCTGTCCTCCACCGTCAGACATGTGGCCTACCAGCTGAGCCGTGAAACTGTGACCTGGGCTCCCATACCACTGCTCTGTGATTATAGAATTTTGAAAGTTAGCAGAATCCACCTTTGCACAGTGCATTCGAAAGTCTTCCGACTCTTTCACTTTTTCGCATTTTGTTAAGTTGCAGCCTTGTGCTAAAATAAAAAGAACATTTTCTTCCATCAATCTGCACTCAGTCCCTCCTAAAGAGGACCTCTCCCCTCTCCTGACAAGCCTGTTTAATAGCTCCATGCATTCCCAATGTAATAACAATTCTGGAACATCTATTCTTATGTCTCTATGTTGTACAATTCCTTTATTATTTCTACAAGAAGTTATGAATGAATTGCTAGCAGTCTGCAGTAAGGGTACAGAGGGGAGATAACAAGTTGGGGAGGTGTACCTGCACAGACTGAAAATGGCAGCACTGATTGGATAGTGTGAGTCTGTGCAGGTACACACCCCTCTGTACCCTTACTGCAGACCACTAGCAAATCATTCGTAACTTATAGTGCAAATAATAAAGGAATGGGACAACATAGAACCATGAGAATAGATGTTCCAGAATTGTTATTACATGGTGAATGCATGAAGATATTAGATATTATTATAATAACACATTACATAGTCTGGGTGGACTCTTTTTTCTCCATGTTTCCACTGTACCTGGGTCATCCAAATAAGCCTCCATTACAGGGGAAAACAGCCGGTCTGTGGAGTCATTTCACATATGCAGTGCTAATCATGGTCTGATAAGACCCAGCAGCTATGCTATGGCCAAGACTTCCATCGATCATGTGATTGCAGGTCCAATAGACGAAGTATCTTAGCGCGCGTCTGATTAAAGTGCTATACATTACAAGTTTTGCACTAGGGCCCACACAACTCTAGTTATTCCAATTTATCTTTCATTTCTGTTTAGACATACATCAGCCTGGTTTTCAACAGCAAAGTGACGACAATACAATTACTGTACCTTTGTATCATTGTCCTGTACACACTTTGTGCTATATGGTTACAATTATCCTCATTAACATATTGTCCACAGAATGGTACCATTTGCAGGAGCCCATGTCCAGCCAAAGATGAAGCAAAATCAGCCACGGAGTCCACAATATATACAGATACAGCATAGTAAGTTTTTTATTGTATGTTTACATATAGTTTCTATATATTTAGCTGTTCTTACCTTGCGCTAATTTTGGGACTCTTTTCTCTAATCAAAGCTGCTTTCACAATTCTGCTTCTTGTCCTTGGAAACCAACAGTAGTTTCTATGTCCTCTGCAGTCAGACACATGACCCTAACAGCTGAGCTCTGTAACTGTGACCTGAGCTCCGACACTCTCTGGTTACAGACTTCTGAAAGCAAAATCCAGCTTTGTGTAGAGAACACATTGTGGGCTGAGCAACAATAATCTTTGAAGAGTAATTCATTTCAGTGACAGGCAGGCTGTGTACACCTTTGGAGTCAATTTTTTTTATGATTGCATTTCACTTATTTTTGGCTAAAAATTATATTTTCAATTGATCTTTATTAAAATATGGAGCTGTTCAGTTAACTGTTTTCCTAACTGTGTGACTGGTACTTTCACTTTGTGCCGGTCATCTAATAAACCTTATCTCTAAACTACTGAGAGGTCATAAACGCCTAAGCCAGATTCTTATTAGTAAGGTAAGTACTGAGCTATAATGAGTGTTTATAATGTCAGACAGCAGAAATAAGGAGTCCGTCTGCTCCTCAAATGATGGAATTGAGAGGGGCGGAGGAGGGGAGGGGGGAGTGCGCACTGCGCCACCAATGCACATAACTATGTTTAAAACAACTACAGGAGCCCGGTGCCGCACCTGAGGGGTTAACTACCTCTGATTGCAGCTCCCTGTCATACAGGTCGGATGCCGGCTATGTGATTCTGCGCTGGCACCCACCTCCTGTATTTGTATTAAACATAGTTATCATCGTTGGCGGCGCAGTGCGCCCCCCTCCCCAGTATAGTAGAGATTAGTGGCAGTGGCACAGGGTCCTCAGGATAGGTCATCAATATCAGATCGGCGGGGTCCGACACCCGGCACCCCTGCTGATCAGCTGTTTAAAGAGAAGGCGCGTGCCGTACCAGTGTTGCCTCCTCTTCTTTGTTTACACACAAGCTGTAACAGGGGTAGCGGTGAGATCTCTCCCGTAGACTTGTATGGGAACGAGCCTTCCCACTGAAATTAATGGGGGCGTTAGGTGTAATTACACCTACTCACCGCTATCCCTGTTACGGCTAGCGTGTAAACAATGAAGAGGAGGCAGCGCTGGTATGGCTAGAACAGCGGGGGTGCCAGGTGTAGGACCCCTGCTGATCTGATATTGATGACTTATCCTGAGGATAGTAACATAGTAACATAGTTTATAAGGCCGAAAAAAGACATCTGTCCATCCAGTTCGGCCTGTTATCCTGCAAGTTGATCCAGAGGAAGGCTAAAAACCCCTGTGAGGTAGAAGCCAATTTTCCCCATGATGATAGGTCATCAACAAATTTAACCACTTCAGCTCTGAGCCATTTCCCCCCTTCCTGACCAGGCCTAATTTTTCAAATCTGACATGTGTCACTTCATGTGGTAATAACTTTGGAACGCTTTTACTTAGCCAAGCGATTCTGAGAGTGTTTTCTCGTGACACATTGTACTTCAAGTTAATGGTAAACTTGAGTCGATAAGTTTTAATTTTATTTATAAAAAAATCCAAAAGTTACCGAAAATTTGAAAAAATTCACTGTTTTCTAAATTTCAATCTCTCTGCTTTTAAGACAGATAGTGATGCCCCGTAAAATACTTTTTAATTTACATTCCCCATATGTCAACTTTATGTTGGCATCATTTTGGTAGTGTCATTTTATTTTTTTAGGACAGTAGAAGGTTTAGAATTTTAGACGCAATTTTTGCTAATTTGCAAAATCAACTTTTTTAAGGACCAGTTCAGTTCTGAAGTCAGTTTGTGGGCTTACATAATAAAAACCACCCATAAATGACCCCATTTTAGAAACTACACCCCTCAAACTATTCAAAACTGATTTTAGAAATGTTGTTAACCCTTTAAGTATTCCACAGGAATTAAAGCAAAATAGATGTGAAATTTCAAAATTTCACTTTTTTTGCAGATTTTCCATTTTAATATTTTTTTCCTGTAACACATCAAGGGTTAACAACAAAACAAAACTCAATATTTATTACCCCGATTCTGCAGTTTGCAGAAACACCCCACATGTGGTCGTAAACTGTTATTTGGGCATACGCCAGGGCTTAGAAGGGGAGGTGCAGCATCTGCATTTTCTAACATGGAATTTTTTGTCATGGTTTGTAAGAGTGATAACTTTTTAATTTTTTTGTGGACTGAGCTGCGTGAGGTCTTATTTTTTGTGGGACAAGCTCTGCTTTTTATTGGCACCATTTTGGGGTACATCCGGCTTTCTGATCACTTTTTAATCTAATTTTTGGGAGGTTAACTAAAAAAAAAAAGCAGTTTAGGGGCATTTTTCTATATTTTTTTTACACAGTTCACTTGATAGGGTAGATCATGTGATATTTTTGTAGAGCCAGTTGTTACGGACGCAACGATACCAAATATGTCTATTTTTTATTTATTTTTTTACGTTTTACACAATAAGAGCATTTTTAGAAGAAAAATCATGTTTTTGTGTTGAAGTTTTTTAAGAGCCATTTTTTTTTTCATTTTTCGGGCTATGATCTTGTGTGGGGGCTCATTTTTTGCGGGATGAGGTGACGTTTTTATTGCTACCATTTTGGGATGCATACGACTTTTTGATTGTTTAATATTATGTTTTTTGGTAGGTGATGCGACAAAAAAAGCTGTTTTGGCTTATTTTTATTAGATTTTTTTTACGCAGTTCACTTTATGGGTAGATCATGTGATATTTTTATAGAGACGGTCGTTTCGGACGCGGTGATACCAAATATGTGTATCTTATTTATTTATTTTTATTTGTAACTTTTTAATGAAATATTTGGGGGAAATTATTTTTTTTTATATATATGTGATTTTTTTTTATGATACTATTTTTTTTTTTTTTTTTTACACTTTGTGTCCCCCATAAGGTCATACAAGACCTCAGGGGGACATTTAACTTCACTTATTTTATTTTATTTTTTTTTTTACACTTGATTTCTCCTGTAACTGGGGCTGACATAGTGGCCCCAGTTACAGGGGAAATACATCCCCAGAGAGGCTGTACAGCATAATACTATGCTGTACAGCCTCAGTGCAGGGCTGATCGGGTCTATGAGAGACCCGGCAGCTCCTGCACTCTCCCGGCCCCGGCGATCACGTGACCGCCGGGCCGGAACAGGAAGCGCAATAGCGCTTCCTGATCTGTATACACAGCGCTCGTTGAGCGCTGTGTATACAGCGATCTAGAAGGCAGGGACCCCTGGGAACGGTCCCTGCCTTCTCTTTGGGGTACCCTGCTGTCACTGACAGCAGGTACCCCACTGTGCAGCTGCACGATTAGCGTGCAGCTGCTATCTCTGAATGGCCGTTTATAAACGGCCATTCAGAGATAGATAACCACTTCCCGGACGTTTATAGTCAACGTGCGGACGGGAAGTGGTTAACTTGGAGAACTCCTTTAAGTTTAAGGGCCCATTCACATGACCGTGTGAATGCGCCCACATCTATTCCGCAATTTTACGGAATAGATGCGGCCGCATTCACTTCAATGGGCGGCGTGTGAACTTGCCGAGCCGCGGCTCTGCAAGAAATGATAGAACATGTCCTATTTTTGTCCGCAAGAGCAGACGAGAATAGGCATTTTAAACGGGGCGCCTGGCCGTGTATTCCGCAAATTGCGGAACACACACCGGGCGGCATCCATGGTATTGCAGAACCGCATTTTTGTGGATGCGCAATACTATGGCCATCTGAACGGCCCCTTAATCACCCCCTTTCCCAATTTTACATATAAAATATATTAACAATAAATAAACATTCTACATATCGCCACGTCCAAAAAGTCCAAACTATTAAAATATAAAAAAATATCTCCTATGCGGTGAACACGTACCAGAAAAAAAATAAAATAAAAAACGCACAATTTGCCATTTTTTATTCACCATGTCTCCCCAAAAAATAGGATAGGACTGTTCTATTATGGGCCAGACTTTCCATCTTCTCCTCCAAGTCTTTTTTTTAAATATTATTATTATTTATATGTTAATTATAATTATATTTATTTAAATTTGGTGACTAAAAATTTAATTTGGCTCCTAAATTTTTCAATTCAGGAGCCAATGGCTCCTAGGTATTTTTTTTAGTCTGGAGCACTGCTTTGTTTCATTTGTGAGAGTCTCCAAAGCGCCAAAAATCAAGTTTTATAAATATGCAAATGAGTCATCACAAGCGCCCGCTTTACCCGCTCCTAACTCCTCCCCTGTGTATCCTCTGGCCAGCCCTTGTTCTGTCTCCTTACATGTGCACACAGTGTGCAGTCTGACATTCAGCATAAACAATTTCTATCTTCCAAATAAGAGGACTGTTCTTTGTAGCCTAACTTGTTTATTGGTCAGTAGGTCGTACATATGTGATTGATTGAATATGCACGATTGATTGGTAAAACAGGATTGTTTAGTAAAACTACAAGAATACAAATAGCATATATAAGTGTTAAGTATAAGAATTGCATGTATCATAACATTACATGAACATTACATGAAGCATGTACTATAACATTACATGAAGGCAGGGGCATAGCTAAAGGCTCATGGGCCCTGGTGCAAGAGTTCAGCTTGGGCCCCCTTCCCTCATTGCTTTGTGGCCAAGGGCAGGGAAGCACATAGCCTTCATCTGCCTGAGGAAAAAAATTTAAATGGTACTCCCCATGCCAAATTCTTGACCTAACCCCTTCACTCCAGCCAGAGGTGCAACTTGACCTGCATGCACTTTCTATAATACCAGTCCCCTCTTATGCTTCACAATGGTCTTTGGGCCCCCTCAGGCTCCCGGGCCCGGTAGCGACTGCTACCTCTGCACCCTCTATAGCTACGCCCCTGCATGAAGGCACATGGTAAAATGGCTGTCTATACATAGGATTACATGTCTAACATCTAACAGTTATAACTCCCTGAGTAACAATTACTGAACAGCTTTGCATCACACAATATCCATGTAACAGAGGTAGATCTCTCACCAGATATGCTTTGACAAGGATGGTGGAGTTTGAGAAGGAGACATGGAGAGGACAGCTCTGTTCTGTGTCCTGGAGACTTCTCTTTCCCAGAATGCCTTTCACACCCACCATGCAGTGCACCACCCACAATGCAGTAGTCTTTGTAACAGGAAATACAAAGTGTAATACAACTTAACACCACTAGATGGTGACATAACCACACTAAATACTTCTGAGATATGAAGACTGAGGCAGAAAGTGAACTAAAATGATTTTATAACCCTTCTGAGCAGAATAGCACTGTATGCTTGCTTTTCTACAGCCGAAATCTGGCGCTTGCAAGCATCACCTCTAGGCCTGGAGGTTACTTAACTGGCACCTGCGCACTGCATATCATTATGCCTCTGCCCACAATGTGTATTGCGCAAGCGTTGGATTGTGGCTACAGTAACAAATGATGACAGCAGAGTGAGAGATATCTTTAACAATGGCATTACAATTACTGTACCTTAGTATTGTCTTGTGCACACTTTTTGCTGTATGGTTACCATGTTGCGGTATTATCCTCAGTAAGCTCAGCATATTATCCACAGTACCCACAGTATCTGGAGGAGTTGCCGCTGGACCCTATGTCCAGCCACAGATGAAGCAAAATCAGCCAGAGGCACAAAAACATCAGTCAGGTATGCAATACTGATATATTTTTATTGTAAGTTTACATACAATTTCTGCATATTTGCCTGTACTTACCTTGCACTAAGTGTGTATTCACAATGCCGTCAGGCGGATGGCAGACCCTATGAAGTCAATGGGTCCGCAACGTGATATGAGGTACACATGGCTGGTGCTTGAGTTTTGCAGATCCTTAGGTTGCTCATGTAAAACAGACATGGCCGTGTGAACACAACCTAATTGTGTGACCCTTTTCTCCAATCACTTCCAAAGTTGCTTTCCAAAGATGTGCCAGCGTATTGGAATTTAACCCCTTGATGATCAGGCCTGAAAAGGCCTTAACCTCTTAGTGACCAGCCTGCTTCGGGCCTTACTGAACAAGCGTTCTTCTTCCTTTTTTCATTGTTGCCTTCCAAGAGCTATATTAGAGGTGTAGGCCTCTACATAACTTTGTTGCTTGGTGCCACCGGCCATGCAGCATGGTTTAAACAGCGCCAGCTCCCCTGCTGATGTAGTTTAAGACCATTTTCCATGCCATAAACTGGCATAGAAAATGATAAATGAAATAGGCAGGCTTGGCCACTTCCCTGCCCATGCCACGCCCCCTTTTCCAGTCATCTTGGGAAAAGTGCTGTGAGCGGGAAAAGGCAGAAACCCGTTTACTACAAAATCTGTGCCTTTAATACGTCACAAAGTAGCATCTTAATAAATGACCCCCATGATGCTTACCTGTGACCGGTCAGATCTCAGTAATAAGGAATGTACAACAAGTGTAGTTATAGGTGTATTAACTTTGAAGGGGCCTCCCATCTTCTGAAGAGTTAACATATTGCTAGGACCTGCACCAATTTTGCCAGCAGTTAGTAATAGTCCAGGGAGCACGGGCAGGGGCAGCAATATGCTCTCCTGCCTGTACTCACATCGCTGCTGCGGCCCCATTGGATCTGAATACGTTTGTAATTGCATGTAATTAGAAATTTAGTATAGCCACCGAGTTATTCAGTAAAATGTATCTGTATAGTGCCACTTAATTTCTTATTTCTTTGACCTGCTCACTGAGAAGGCCGCACATGCTCAGATTCATCCTTCATCTGCCTCCTGCGTTGTGATAGGGAGAGCTGAGACACGCCCCCTGAGCTGCAGCAGAAAAGACACTCCCCTTCAGCTGTCAGCTTGATATAAATCTAGCAGAGCAGAGTGTGGAGATCTTTGGATCCATGTGAGGTACAGGGCTGGTTCTAGCTTTGTTAGAAAGAGATTTTCATGTACTATATGATGTTTGATTTTCATTTTTTACATTATTCATGGGATAACCCCTTTAAGTTGTCAGCGGTGTATGAAGAAATGAGTTTAAGGGTCCATTCACACGTCAGTATTATTCTTTTCCAGATTTACATTCCGTTTTTTGCAGATCTGTGTTTCCGTGAAACCTTCAGTTTTTACCAATTGAACATCCGCATCTGTTTCGTTTTTTCGCAAAAAAAAAAAAAAAAAATGAAGGAGGAATATGTTGCTAGGGTACTAAAAAAATGTTTTTTTTTTCTATTTCCTGGAAACAGATCCGCAATTGCGGATGACATCTTGATTCATTCCGCATGTCATCCTCATTTTTGCGGACCCACTGACTACAATTGGACTATGGACCACATTTTGCAGAACAATATTAGGACAAGCTCTATTTTTTTGTGGATCCTCATAATGGAACGGAACAACAGATGTGCACAGCACACTGAGTGCTGTTCCTATTTTTTGTGGAACCATTGAAATGAATGGGTCCGCATTCCATGCAGATTACAAAATACTGATATGTGAATGGACCCTTAAAGGGGTTGTCCCACTAAAAATATGCTACAGTTTTTAAACCAGCACCTGCATCTGAATACTTCTATAATTGCATGTAATTAAAAATTTTGTATAGCCACTGAGTTATTCAATAAAATGTATCTGCATAGTGCCACTTCATTTCTTATTTCTTTGACCTGCTCACAGAGAAGGCCGCACATGCTCGGTTTCATCTTTCAACTGCCTCCTGAGATGTGATAGGGAGAGCTAAGACATGCCTCCTGAGCTGTGATAGGGAGAGCTGAGACACGCCTCCTGAGCTGTGATAGGGAGAGCTGAGACACACCCTCTGAGCTGTGATCGGGAGAGCTGAGACACGCCCCCTTAGCTACAGCAGAAAAGACACTCCACCTGACCTGTCAGCTTGATATAAATCTAGCAGAGTGATGAATGGGAAGATCCCTGGATCCATGTGAGGTACAGGGCGGGTTGAGTTTGTTAGAAAGAGATTGTCATGTACTAGATGATGTCTGATGTCTCAGTTTTTACATTATTCATGGGATAACCCCTTTAAGCGTACCAGGGAATGGTGCACTTTAGGTAGGAAAAAGTGTAGTATAAATCGATGAATAAAGTATATTAGAGATAGTTTTATTAGGGCATTAGGGACAACAAAGTTTATGTAAAGTTTTAGTTACTCTTTAAGAGCAGCATATGCATTCAGATATTTTCTTTGTCACGGAGTTGTAATATTTTTACACTCATCATATATGCGTTATATACCTGTAATCAGAGAGTCTTCATGGTTATCATTTCTTCCATTACTGCAGAACGAACGGGAAATCAAACTTCAAATCAGGAAAGGGCAGCAGAGCTTACAAGTAAGTATCTGAGTCTACACTACCAGAAGCTCTCTGAATCAAATCATGCAAATCCTATAAAATAACCAAAAATACAGAATCATTTTAAACTGTACCTGTACTTTCAAAAAACTTTTCATATGTAGTAGCGACATATCAAAGGTTTTGATGGGGGGCGTGGCCTGGCTAGCATGGCGTGAGGACGTGAGACAGGAAAGCTCCTCCAAAATCCTGCAAGTTTATCCTGTCTGCCCGTTCTAAACTTCGTTATACTGTACTTACTGGACACCCCTTGACTATATAGCCCAGCGATACTCCGTCTCCCACAATCGGCTGAACGGAGCAGTGGGCAGAGAGAGAGTGGTGAGGACTCCGTGTCGGCGGCCTGAGACGCGTGAAGTCGGCGTGGTACAGGAGGCAGCGCTGCAAACAGGAAGACTCTAGAAGGTGGCATACAGTTGGGGCTGTGTTCCGGAGGGGGGTGAGAGGCACAGGACGCCGATCTCAGTGTCAGGGGCCATCAGGGAGGTTGTCTTGGAGGGGGAGAAGAGACTGCTCCACGTGGTTGACGCCATCTTGCCACTGTGGTGTGCCCCCAGAGCTTAAGGCAGATTCCTGCTGAGTCATAGCAGCTAGCCCAAGAGCCAGTACAAGGGGCATTTATAGTTTAAAGCAACTGCCCAGACAAGCAAACAGCTTTTTTTAGTAGGCTTGAGTGGAACTGGTTCTATTCACTAAAGTATATATCAAATAGGACAGTGCTCTTGCTAATTTCAGTGTGTTATCAAACCTCTTTGGCAAGTTATTTGAAAGGGGACTTTCTGAATCTTTTCAAGAGTAATAATACAAACAAGCCGTTTATATGGGCCGCAAAACTACTACACTTACTAATAATCCTGTTGGTAAATCATATACGGACGCCATGAGTCAAACGAACCAGGAAGATGAGTTGGAGTCTCCTGCAACGACTTCAACTGAGGCATCTCAAATTATGAAGGCCATTGCTACATGTCAGGCAGCTCTCATAGCAAAGATCGACCATGTTCAATCAGACCTCAGTTGCTTGAGGCATGATTTTGATAAAATACGTGAAAGAACGACTGAAGTTGAGCGCAGACTGAGTGATGTTGAAGATGTTTCTCGGGCAAGTGAGATCAGCACAACAATTACAGCAACAAGTAAAATTGCTACAGGCCAGGGCAGAAGATGCTGAGAATAGGAACAGCGAAACAATATCCGTATATTGGGTTTGCCTGAGAGAGTAGAAGGATCTAATCCGGAAGTCTTTGCGGAGCAACTAATCAAAGATATCCTTCAGCCGGTTAACCTGTCCAGTTGTTTTATTATAGAAAGAGCCCACAGAATTCCTACCAAACCACTGCCTCCTGGAGCCCCAGCCAGACCCTTTATAATGAAAATTTTCAACTATAGAGACAGAGATGCTATACTGCTGGCAGCGAGACAAAAGGGTAATGTTACCTATGAAAATTCACGTTTATCCTTTTATCCGGACTTTACGTCGGAGGTCCAAAAGAGGAGAAGACAGTTCAATGATATCAGAGCACGTCTGCGAGAAAAGAACATTAAATATGCTATGCTTTATCCTTCCCGGCTTCGTGTGCAAGATGGAGAGGTGGTTCGTTTTTTTGAAACTCCAGAAGCGGTTGCAGATTGGCTCGATAGGAGGCCCGAAATGAGACCCCGCCGCTGAGGAAGTGCAGGAGTCACGTAGATATGGAGAGACTTTTAATCTGTGTTTTCCTTTCTGTGTTTCTGACAATGTTTTCTTGTTGATGGTCCAGATATCTGCTCTGCTCTTGTTCTAAGTATTATAGTTCTCTAGTAGGGGTGAATGTGCATATGACAGGCAGATGTTAATATTCAAAGGGAGGAGTATAGATGGTTGGAAAGACTGTGCTATAGTTTAGTTCTTTAGTCTTTCTCATTATACTTGATGCAGGTGCGTGTGGAGTAAACACGCTCAGTTAGTCAGGGGTGAAGTAATACCCTAGTGTTTTTCAGGTTAGGGTCTGAAGCTCAACCATGTTGGGAAGGTGTGGGCAGGGTGGGGGGGTTATAAAGGTCGGGGTTTGGTTTAGTTGCTCTGGATGCATGTGTGTGAATGTTGTCTCCTCCATGGGACCTGGGAAATTCAAGGCATATATATGGTGGCCAGATGGCATCGATTAAGCTAATCTCTTGGAATGTTCGGGGTTTAAACGACAAGATTAAGCGAGCCCTAGTGTTTAATTATTTGAAGACCTTTAGCCCAGATATAGTTGTGTTACAAGAAACGCATTTGAGAGGACAGAAGACTATGGCTCTCAGGCGGCCATGGATAGGGCCGGTTTATCATGTTGTTTATTCAAATCATGCAAGGGGAGTGTCAGTTCTAGTGGCCAAGGGGCTTCCATTTCAGATGCAATCTGTTCAGTGTGATAGCTTAGGAAGATACGTGATCTTACAGATCATTATTAGGGGACAGCCGTATTTAATTATTGGGCTTTATATACCACCCCCATTTGCCAGAGATGTGTTAGATATTATTATGGATAAAATCATACTTTTTCCAGCATCCCCCCTTCTTACAGTTGGGGACTACAACGCCACCCTAGACCCAGTGAAAGATAGATTGTATCCTCAGGCGACTCATAATAGGTCTCTTCAAAATTGGGCAGAAGTACACCAATTGGTAGAGATTTGGCGCTATTTACACCCAGATCTTGCACAATTCTCATGTTATTCAGCATCCACTGGTTCCTTATCTCGAATAGATCAGGCTTTTGTTAGTAAAGATCTGCTACCGTATATTAAAACAAGTGATTATTTGCCAAGAGGTATTTCAGATCACGCACCTTTACTGCTTATTATATCCCAGCCTCTGAATCCTCCTACTAGAATTTGGCGGTTAAACCCGATGTGGCTGGATGTTATACCAGTGACTAGCACAATTCATGACACTATGGAACATTATTGGGCTGAAAATGAAGGGACTGCAAACCCATTGATAGAATGGGATGCTTTTAAATCTGTAGTAAGGGGGGCTTTTATTCAGGCTATTGCGTCACACAGGAAAGAGCTCCGTATTAATAGGAATAAACTAGAACTAGCAGTGGTTGATAGTGAGAGGGAGTATATACATAATCCTAGTGACGAGACACGGGGATCCTGGTTGGCGGCTCAGAGGAAGCTGGATCTTCACCTCACTGAATACACTAAAAAAAGACTTCTAGCCCAAAGACAGAACATCTTCTCAGAGGGTGACAAAAATGGGAGAGCGCTGGCATATTTGGCGCGCTCAGAGACCCCGCAGACAATAATACCAGGGATTATGTCCCCTGCTGGTGATCTGCTGACTGAACCACGCGCGGTATGTTCCCAATTTGTTTCATATTATTCTGAACTGTATAGTACAAGGATATCCTACCCTTCGACAGTTATAGATCAGTATTTATCGGGCATTTCCATCCCGGAGCTTGACAGGGGGGATCGTGACTTCCTGGCCGAAAGAATTTCAGAGGCAGAGATAGTGAAGGCAATTGAGTCACTGACGACGAGGAAGACTCCTGGTCTGGATGGCTTCCTGGCCGAATGGTACAGATGCAACTCTAAAAAACTCAGCTCTAGACTACAGAAACTATTTGATAATGCTTTTGAGGGTGGTTCCCTTCCTTCTTCCTTTTCAGAGGCTGTTATTGTGGTAATACATAAACCTGGGAGGCCTGCAGACCAGTGCGGTTCTTATAGGCCTATATCCTTATTAAATTTAGATGCAAAAATATTGGCAAAAGTGCTGGCTCTTAGATTGCGTGAGGTGATACTATCACTGGTTGGAGTGGATCAATCAGGTTTTATGCCGGGGAAAACGACCGACATAAATTTAAGACGTTTATATACTAACTTACAGGTTCCCCATAACAATAAAGGCAAGAGAGTCTTAGCATCCTTAGATAATGAAAAAGCCTTCGATTCAGTGGAGTGGAGTTTTATGTGGGCCACTCTTAAGCGTATGGTCTTTTCCCAGAATTTCCTCAGGTGGTTACAGATGTTATATAAGGAACCGATGGCAAGAGTTAAAATTATTGGGTATATGTCAGACCCGTTTCCGCTGGGTAGGGGTACAAGGCAGGGATGTCCTTTATCTCCTCTACTCTTTGCATTGGTTATGGAGCCTTTGTCTCTTCTTATCTCTGCTAACATGCTTATAGAGGGATGGGAAGTAGCGGGTATAACAGAGAAAATTTCTCTTTATGCGGATGATATGCTGGTGTATTTGGCAGACCCGGGGGACTCGTTAGATGCCCTCCTCGCTACAGTAGATGAGTTTGGGAGATATTCAGGGTTAAAGGTGAATTGGTCTAAGTCAAGTCTTTGTTTGATAGACAAGATAGAGGTTGCACAAATCACGGCCAACTCTAAATTGCAGGTGGTACAGCAGTTCAAATACTTAGGAATTAATATCCATAGAGAAGTAGAGCAATTTTATCAACTTAATGTAATTCCCACAATGGAACATATAACTAAGAAATTAGAAGCTTGGGAAAACCTTCCTTTAACATTAATAGGGCGTATCAATATCATAAAAATGATTCTCCTTCCTAAGCTATTGTATTTGTATAGAGCAGCGCCACTGAGAATACCTAATAGTCATTTTGCTGCTTTAGACAGACCATTTACACCCTTTTTATGGCAGAAGCAGAGTCCTAGGATAGCAAAGATCACTCTACAGGCAACATATGGGAGAGGCGGACTGGCGTTGCCGAATCTCTTTGTGTATTATGTGGCTATGCAGTTAAGCTACGCAGCATGGTGGATAAGGGCTGACGCTGGGAATCCAGCAGTAGTTTTAGAAGCTGCTCTGGTGGGCTCTTATGAAGCGCTTACAAACTTAGTATACAGGAAAGGGAGTTTTGTTGCTCATTATTACACAAGGTCTATGGAGACAGTGGTTTTAATGTGGGACAAATGGGTGCGAGTGCGCTCGATGGAGGAAGGACATGAAAGTTGGTCTCCTTATATACCATTGTGGAAAAATAAAATGTTATCTGAACTTTTTTCTTTGACAGGCTTCGAATTTTGGCCTCAGAAGGGTGTGAAATATCTTACACAGTTATATGATAAAGGTTTCTTTAAGTCCTTTAATTGCCTGAAACAGGAATATGCTCTGCCACCGAATAGTCTATTTAGATATTTACAAATTAGACATGCCTGCAACGCCCAATTCACTAAAGAACCATTACTGCTTGAGTGTGGTCACATTGAGTCAGTACTGAGAAGAGTAAAATTAGACAAACCAGTATCTACACTGTATGCAGTTATGATGGAGGAGCAAGATTCTCCATTTGATAAAGCCTTTTCTAAATGGAAGCGGGATATAGTAGATTTAGAGGCGGGGCACGCTAAAGAACTTAGATATACATGGAGATCGACAGTCATAAGTGCCAGAGACCAGCTTGTGCAGTTGAAATGGCTGCATAGAGTGTATTATACACCTAGTAGACTGTTCCGGATGCACAAACTTCCTGAACCCTTATGTACTAGGTGTGGAGCGGATTGGGGTACTTTCCTTCATATGGTGTGGCAATGTCCAGTTCTTCAAGAGTTTTGGACTGGGGTTCATTCATATCTCAACACTAAGCTTGGATTCCCTCACGTTTGCTCTCCTGAGGTGAGTCTGTTGGGATTGGCTAATGAGGTGGTTCCTACCAAATATGGTAGGAGACTGTACAGAATATTGCTATACTACGCTAGGAAAACTATTCTTTTAAATTGGAAACCCCCTAAGGTTCCTAGTACACAACAATGGGTGCAGCTTGTTAATTCAGACCTGGTGTTATACAAGTTGACTTATGAAAACAGAGGTGTTCCAGACCGATTTCTAAAAATATGGGATACTTGGATTAATGCAAATACAGTAGTAATATAGATAGTGGTTTGCGTTCTCGGGTTCCATGGGGGAGATGTGTGTGAGTGTGTGTGTGAGTGAGTGGTACATGCTATATCCTTGGTAATATGTATAGATCTCTGCTACAAATCTAGCTATGGTAAATTACTTTGTATTATTATAACCGTTATTATAGACCATACTGCTGATTGCAGAGTTCAAAAGATTGTACCTTGTGCATGTCTCAAATGTGTACTGGTTTTTTGTTTTTTTTTGTTATCAATGCTCTTTAAATTCAAATAAAAATATACTATTAAAAAAAAAAAAGGTTTTGATCAGCGAGGGTCCAAGTGCTGAGATCCTCACCAATCACCTATGTGCACATGTGCACTGTGTCTCCTCATTGCTGAAGATGACCTGGAGGTGGGCTCATAGACTTCAGCTATATATCAACCCTTTCTCTACCCAAGGCCAAAAAGGATTCTGACATCTTCCCCTTCAATGACCTAGACCACTAGGTATACTGACATGAAGAACTGATTAAAACAACTGTGCTCGGTCTGGGAAATATTGACTGTGTGTTGCTCACATGACCATGGCTCCTCTATAATTTATGATACAATCAGTTCCTATATGATTTCAGTGATATTTTACTGTGCTTGCATCATCATGGGAGTACAGTACACTAGATCCATGCTCATAAATCACTATAATGCAGTCAGAGTCAGAAGAGACTCAATCGGTCCAGGAGATGCAGCTGGCACATGGGTTATTTTTTCTGGACCAAGCGTGGTCAAGACAATCAGCCCTAACCCCTTCATTGCCCTAGATCACTAGGTCTGCTGAGATTAACACCTTTACTGCCCTAGACCACCAGGTATATTGAGATTAACGCCTTCATTGCCCTAGATCAACAGGGATACTAACATTAGCAATTTTTACTGTCCAAGACCACCAGGTGTTCAGAGGCTTAGCGGAAACATTGCCAGCAAGACAGCTGAAAGTCATGGTTGGCTGCTACAAGTGGACATGAAGAGAAGTTGCATGGGGGGACCCAAGCTGTACTTGCACCAGGGCCCATGAGTTTTATCTACGCACCTGGTATTAGGCAAGGTCAATATATTCTTTTTTTTTTTCCTTTTTTTTCCCATTGCCTGGCATTTTCCATCCAAGATAGTAGCCCTGTTGGGTTAAAATATTGAAAAAGAGTCTGAAACCACAGCAGATCCTACCAAACTAGCCTTTACTCAGTGTGACTTTCAGAGTTTACAGAAAGTAAGGTCCCCAATACTTGAAGGGGTTCTTTGGGAATTAAGAAAATGAAAATACGTAAATATTACTTTATTTTAGATATATTCCCAAATACCTTTTATTAGTTATAATGGCTTGTTTTTTCTAGGGAGCAATAAATAGGAGAAACAAAATGGCCACCATCCTGTTAGTACACACAAAACCTGTCCTAATCACACAGGAGGACATGAGGAGAGGAGAGGAGAGATCAAGAGGTACAAGAGGTAAAGAGCTGCCTCATCCTCCTTTCTTCTCTGCTTGTCAGGGATCATGATCCTGAATACAGTTTAATATGATATTTAGCTGAATCTCTGTAGGAATGGAGTTCATGAGGAGACATGAAGCACAGAGAGGACGGACAGGACAGACTGTGGTAATGGAGACTGCACACAAGAACTGCTGCTCATTAGCCACATCTGCTCATGAACTCCATTCCTACAGAGATTCTGCTAAAGATCGTATCATCTCTATTCAGAATCATAAACCCTGACAAGTAGAGAGGAGGATGAGGCAGCTCTTTAGCTCAGTGTTGTGAAGTAACTTGTCCTCCTGTGTGATTAGGATGGGTTTTGTGTGTACTAATAGGACAGCGGCCATTTTGTTTCTCCTAATCATTGCTCCCCAGAGAAAATGAGTCATTATACCTAATGAAAGGTATTTGGGAATATTTTATAATAAAGTGATATTTAAGTATTTTCATTTTCTTAATTCCCGGAGAACCCCTTTAAGTTAAAATGGTCTCATTGCCCTGAGGATTGAACTTGTGTGTACTGAGTAAATGAATGTGACTTATTATTACTTAAAGCTCTAATTCTGATTTATCCACATTATCTAGTCAGCTGCTGCCAGCTCTGCATCGACTGTTGTAGCTGTATCTTGAAACTCTTCGGCCTAGCCATGTAAGTTAATAGGTTAAGAGAAGGAATATATTAAAGGGGTTGTCTCATCTCAGACAATGGGGGCATATCGCTAGGATATGCTCCCATCGTCTTATAGGTGCCGGTCCCACCTATATCGGTAACAGCGCTTCACAAAGTGGTGGCTGGAGGACTCTGGTCCGACCACCACCAAGTGCTCTCCCCATAGAAGTCAATGGGAGTACTCCGCGCATGACCGGCCACCGCTCCCATTCACTTCTATGTGCCCAACGGAAATAGCCGAGCCAGCTGGCTCAGCTATTTTCAGTGGCCCCATAGAAAAGAATGGAGGGCGGCTGCTCATGCGCAGTGCGCCCTCCACCACTTTCGGGGCTCCATTCTTGATATAGGTGTAAGTTCCACCGGTGGAATCCACACCCATCAGACAATGGGGGCATATGCTGTTTTTATCTCCACTCCTATACTTTTAGACTGGATTGCTCATACATATTGAAAGGGAGTATCCCATTTCTGTCTCAGAAAAGAAAAAAAAATTATTTGAAATGATTAAAGAAAAATATTCCTGTGTATTGCTGTTACATACTTGTTGTGGTGCCCCCTAGTGTCCTTCTGATTTCCTCTCTAAATGTCAACCTGACCAGTTCAGTGCCAGTGGACACACATGTTCAGCAGCTCAGTCCTACTGCCCAAATCTTACAATGACAAATTCCATTCACTGACAACAGGCAGAGATCTTATAAAGTAGCATAACCATTAAAGGGTGAAAAAATGAAAATCAGTTATACAAGTATATAGGACATTATAATCTCTTCCTGACAAACTTAGAACCAGCCCTGTACCTCACATGGAGGTAAAGAGATCTGCTCATTCATTGGTCCAATTGCTCTGCTAAATTTATTACAAGCTGGCAGCTCAGGGGGCATCTTCTTTCTCAGGGAGTGTGTCCTTTCTGCTGCAGCTGGTGGCAGTTGAAGGATGGAATTGAGCGTGTGCTTCCCTCTCAGTGAGGTGGACAAAGAATTTTTAAAAAGAGCAAACAGCAGGTGGCGCTATATAGATAGATTTCAGTGAATAACTCAGCGGCTATGCTAAATTTTTAATTACATGCCATTACTAGTGTTCAGATCCAGGTGCTGGTTTGAGAAAAGTAGAAACATTTTTTGTGAGACAACCCCTTTAACTAGATCACCCAATTCTGTGACAGGACTAATGTATGGCTCTCCTTATAGGGACTCAAACCAACAATAATGAAGCAAGCAAAATGGAAGACCTGTGATGTTCAGACCAAAAGGCGACAACTGACAACTGTAATAACAGTGCTATCAGCAGAGCTCTATGGTCCTGACTCCCTATATGAAATCTGTAAATACATCTTACAGTGAACGTTTACCTCATACATTGTTAGAGACATGGGGGGAGGGGGGATTTTCCACTCTTTGTGCTCCAGAATTCTGGCTTCAAAGTATGGCTTTTTTCTGCCTTTTTGGGCTCGCTTGTGTAATCATTTTTACACCGCTCAATCTTTTTGACAGGTGGGGGGAAAATGGGAATGGTTAACTGTGTTAGTGAGTTTCACTGTAGATTTATCACTGCACTTTTTTAACAAAATTTCCCAAACAAGATGCAAACTTGTAATGTATGAAATGGCTACCTGTCACTGGGTATAACATGGCTTCTGGTCTCTAGGTGATGTGTAACACAGCTTTCTGTCTCTAGTCGATATGTAACATGCCTTAAGGAGTACTACGGTCACTGTCTTGACCACAGCCAGTAAACTCCAAAACTGTTATCAGCCTTTAAGACCACTCTGGGTCATAGGAAGCTAAGGATACCCCAAGGCTACCAGAGCTTGCTGCAAGGTCAGATGGACTTTGCTGCTAGGGACCCAAGTTACATTTATAAAGCTGGAAAATAGTGGCAGTAGTGGCAGATCTTACAGAATGACCAGGGAGGTACAAAGAAAAGTCAAAAAGGAAAGACAGACACAGTCAATGCAGTAAATAAGGGGTAAATCCAGAGACAGGTCAATTATTAGTCAATATAAGCATAAACTGTAGCCACAGGGTTAATCCAGAAACAAGCCAGTAGTCAGTTCACCAGAAGAGACAATAGGATATCGCACAATATAGAGTCCTGACACAAACAAAATCGCAGGCAAGTCAAGAAGCAGATGGTCATTTCGAGGATTGTCTGCTCTCCAAGCCATTCTGACCTAGCTGTTAGAAGGTGATGGGAACAGTGGTTATGTGAGGGAACGTACAAATGGAGAACAGGTTCCTGACGACACAACAATAGAGAGGATTGTTTGATCCACAGACTAGCATGAGCTAGTTTCTTTGTCTACTATCCAGACACAGGTTCCACCACTGTCTCACTGGACCATTTCCAGGTGCTTAGCAAAAGGAAATTTGATGTCACTGTCGCCTTTGGTTGCAGTATTATTGTATACAGGAGACCGGGACTGCTACAGACTGGAACTGTATTGTCTTTAGTGACAAATCAAGGTTCTGTTTGGGAGCCAATGATAATTAGGTTCACATATGGAGGCTTCCTGGTATGTGCGTCAGTCCTGCCTCTGTTGTGGAGCGACACACTGCCCCAACTACTATCTGGGCAGCCATCACATAGGACAGTCAGTCACTCCTAGTAGTGATACGAGGGACGCTAACAGTTCAGCAATATGTTCAGAACATCCTGCGACCACATGTGTTCCTATCATGGCAGGGCTTCCAACTGGCATCTTTCAGCAGAATAATGCCCGTCCACACACCCAAGGGTTTCACAGGAATGTCTCTGTCAGGACCAGATTGATCTCCAATCAAGCATTTATGGGACCAGCTGGGACAACACCTTTGTCAACCTATGAGTGTGCAGGATCTACAGGCCCAGCTTTAATATCTTGGGGCAAATGTGCTGCAGGATACCATACAGAACTTGTTTGCCTCCATGCTCCACCATATCTTATCTTGTATCCAGGCTAGAGACGGCCCAACGGGTCCTAGATCCTCCTTTCAATTGTACAGTTTTCCTCAATAAATATCTCCTCTCCTCTAATATTGTAATCACTTACATATATCATAATTATATTCACACTCTATGTGAATAACATGATGATGTATAACATGGTTGTCTGTACCTAGGTTATGTAAAACATGGTTGCAGCCTGTCTCTAGGTTATGCATAAAATGGCTTCAGCCAGTCTCTAGTTGATGTATAAAATGGCTGCCTGTCCTTAGGTGATGTATAACATGACTTCCTGTCTCTAGGTGATATATAACATGGATGTAACCTATCTCTAGGTTATGTATAACATGGCTGCAGCCTGTCTCTAGTTGATGTATAAAATGACTGCCTGTCTCTAGGTGATGTATAAGATAGCTGTCTGTTCCTAAATGGTTTATAACATAACTGCCTGTCACTAGGTTATGTATAACATGGCTGCAGCCTCATTCTAGGTTATGTATAACATGGCTTCAGACTCACTCTAAGTGATGTGTAAAATGACTGCAGCCTGTCTGTAGGTGACGTATAACATAGCTGCTGCTTTCTAGGTGATGTATAACATGGCTGTATGTCCCTAGGTTATGTATAGCATGGCTGCAGCCTGTCTCTAGGTTACGTATAACATGACTGTCTGTCCCTAGGTTATATATAACATGGCTGCAGCCTGACTCTAGGTGATGTATAACATGGCTGCTGCATACCTCCCAACTTTTGAAAATTGAAAAGAGCGACAATGTGTGCGGCACGCATCACGGAAGTTTTTTTCATACTAGGCCACACCTCTAACTCCGCCCAAAGCATAATTACTACAGCCCCTGCGGCAATTTTTTTCTTGCATGTCATTGTCCATATAAATATTAGCACATAAATCATTAGATTATGGATATTATAAGGACACAATTGCACCAAATAATGAAGTTCTGGTCTAATTTATAGGTATAGACACTTTAGTAAGGAGCAATTTAGTAAATTTATTAATGCACATGTATGCATTAATCCTCTAGGTCAAAAAGAGGGACATTTAAGGAGAAAAGAGGGACAGAGGGACATGGTTCAAAAAGAGGGACTGTCCCTCCAAAAGAGGGACACTTGGGAGGTATGCTGCTGCTCTCTAGGTGATGTATAATATGGCTGTCTGTCCCTAGGTTATGTATAAATTGTCTGCAGTCTGTCTCTAGGTGATGTATAAATTGGCTGTAGTCTGTCTCTAGGTGATGTATAAATTGGCTGTAGTCTGTCTCTAGGTGATGTATAACATTGCTGCCAGTCCCTAGGTGACATATAGCATAGATTCCTATATATGGGAAACACAATCTGCTGTGATCTCCTAGGGTGAATTCACACTTAGCACATTTTCAGCCACGTTCTAATATACAATATTTGTTTCAGTATTTCACAAATTTAGCCTTAAAGGGAACCTGTCATCTCCGAAACACCCCCCTGAACTAGAGTAAGCGTTGTATAGTGTAAGTGATGCTGAATCCGAATATGTAAGCTTTATCTTCATACTCACTTCCATTCTGACGCTGTGCTCCCACAAACCAGAAGTAAAATGCACTCACTGGACTCTTCTTTGAGTCCTCTCCATTATGTGAGTGAGCACTGGAGTCCAGTGAGTGCATTTTACTGCTGGTTTGTGGGAGCACAGTGTCAGAATGGAAGTGAGTATGAAGATAAAACTTACATATTCGGATTCAGCATCACTTACACTATACACCGCTTACTCTAGTTCAGGGGGTGTTTCTGGGTTCCCTTTAAAGGGGTTGCCCAGATTAGATATTCCATATGCCATTTACTGATAATTGTATTTAAGTTGTTAAAGTTACAGAAACCTGCTGTGGCACACATAGCAGTCTATAGGATCTTACTGTACCGGCATATACTTCACATTTTAGAGGCATACAGTTTTGTTTTTTTCTTGTTTTTTATATCTCTGTTCCATACACAATCTGGTCTAAGGATTTTGGTCCACACATTTGCCTGGATGATTGCATTTTTTTTTTAATGTGCACGTTTCCCTGTAACCACACTGTCATGATGTCTCATCTCATGTTGGGGATTTTATGTACTATATGTATGTACATGCGTATACCATGGGCATTGTATGCACTATTGTATGTATGTATACCTGTGTATAATATGGGCATTGTATGTACTATTATCACTGCATTATGAGGAGTTGTCCAGTAATTTTTTCCCATGTTGTATGATCTTTTCTGCCAAAAACAGTAATTACACACATTAGTTATGTTAGTGCTATTATTTTGCACATAACTGTATATGGCTACAAATATCTAATTGTATATATTGGCTTACGTGTACTGATATTAAAAAGCCTGGTATGATTCCCAGCCAAGTACCTGCAATAAATATATATATTCTTATAATATCTGGTGTTATTTCTACTTTTCATGACCCTGGAAGCAATCACAATACAGCCCGATTTTTCCATAATGGACTATCCAACCAAATAGTAATGGAGGCAGGAATTTGTTTTGATCGGTTTGCCTGGCATATACCGTGGAGAAAACGGGAGCTTTACGAAACTGTCTGAAAGAAAACGGCCTTTGTTGCCCATAGCAGCCAATAACGACGCAGCTTGAATTTGTAATAATGAAGGTTTGCTGTGATTGGTTGCTAAGGCCAAAAAAGACCGTTTCAAAAATCTTTCCCCATGTGCTCTTCTCCAAGCAAAGATAACATTCAAGGAAACTGACATTTTCAGGAAACACCAGAAGCGTCTCAGGGGGTGTAACTACATGCAGTGACCCAGAGGATCACTGGTAGAAGGGTTAAGATGTTGGATTATTGCTAAAATGGTTAATAACTACCATTAAGGGTTAAGGTATTTTTCTCTGTCATGTCTGTGATTCCAAGAGCTGAATATGGGTAAAACAGCTTCGTTTTCTGTCCCTACCCAGTAGGAGGAATGCTGGAATGCTGGCCCTGCCCCTCTGGGTTGAGATGGCAGCTAAGGTGTGAGGAGCTGCATGGGTCTGTGCAGTGTGAGGCCTACTACACAGGCTCTCCATCCCTCCATGTTGAGGGCAAGTTGTAAACCTCTGAGAGAAAGCACAACAGATGTTTCTATAGAGGATGGGGTAAATGTGCAATCAGATCAGGAGAGGGGAAAAAATAGAAGTGATAGTAGCAAGAATGGTGGTTGTAGTTGTAACAGAGCGGACTTCCTCTGTATCTCATCAATGAGATTGCAGGGTACCGATGCCAGTGCAGGCAGGCCGGGGCCTAGTGAAGGCCCCAGGCCTGCCTCCAATGATTCCCAGCAGGCTGCACTTCTTTAGTGAGGGGAAGAAAGGGCTCGCCCCTCCAACTACTGCATACACAGTCTAAGGAGAGTGGGAGAAGAACAAACTTCCAGGAGTAACTACCACCACCCTCATTGCCTCCACCACCACTCCCATCTTCTCTAACACCACCATCATGCCTCCTCCTGCACTCTACGTCTCTGTATACAGAGAGGTAAAAAGGTAGAAGTTGCATCTGGACCTATTTTTTTTCCAATTCTAGGGTTCTGCAAAATCTCAAAACAAGTGAGTCATGTTTTTTACATATTTTTCCTCACTGAACTGGTAAGGTCTTGACACTGACTGAGCTGGTGGTATCTCTGTTCTACTGGGGAGGCATGAATGAGACATCCGGCCCTCTATGGTCATCATAAAGCACACCATACACATTAGATGAGATGCAAGCGGACAAGGGGTCCAATTCAGATTCTTGCCATGGGGCCTGGTGATTTCTATGTACGGCCCTGGTTGTAGGTGCCAAATGGTATGTCCGGAAATTATTACACATTTTGCATTGGGACCCAGAAGCTCTTTTGCCCCTCACCGCTCTGTTCCAGCACCAAGGGCCTAAATTGTGCTCAGCTTGTAAACCTCCTGAGAGGGAGGTCATATGCGCTGCTGCAGCCATTCACTGGCTTCAGTGGTGCTTGTCTCCTCAATGGGAATTTTACCCAGCAGTTACACGCCACTTAGGGAAACATAAAAACTGAGGCCAGTAAGTGGCTGCAGCGGCGCATGTAACCCCATCTGGAAGTTTACAGGCCGGGGAGCAGAAGGAGCAGATGAGTGCATTTTTTCTTTAGGTACAGCACTGTCCTGGCAAAATTTCAAATAGTGTAACACGATGGGAAACCCCTTTAAAGATTCTGGGTCCCAATGCAAAACGTGTAATAAGTCTCCAACATACCATGTGGCATTTACAAAACTGGCATCTTATAATTTGGCAGACAGTCTTGGTGAAACTGCTACCTCTGTAGATACAACCCTGGGACACACATAATAATTCAGTGTGATGTGGTGACACAGATGGTTTTGGTTTCCAGCTACATCTTTGATAACTTATCACATGCTGACAAGAGGTAGGTTCATAGTACAGATCAGTATTATAAATGCCATCTTATCACGATTTAAAGGGATTCTGTCACCAGGATTTGGCCTATTAAGGTAATCCCACTATTGGATTCTGCTCAGTGTGGTGATTTCAAAAACGTTATTATTATTGTTCCTAGGGATGGATTTGATGGTAAAAAAAAAGTTTTTTTTATATTATGCAAATGCGCCGGCTCTCTGCGCACTTTGCTCGACCCGGAAAGAAAGAGCGGAGTGGCGGGACAGTTACCAGAGGCGCGCCATGTGCAGTAACTTCGCTGAGGCCGATGCCAGGAGACCGCACGGGCGCAGACCGCTTTAGGTACTGCGCCTGCGCGGGATTAGGAAGGTGATGGAGCGAGTCTGCTGGAAGCAGTGAAGTGAATAATAATGAGGTAGGTGGTCCTGGGCTCCAACTGTAGCGGCGTGGCCGGGCTCTAACAGCACTGGGCACATCCCCTTGGGCTCCTTATGTAAGTCATTTGCATAATATAAAAAAAAACGTTTTTTTACCATCAAATCCATCCCTAGGAACAATAATAATAACGTTTTTGAAATCCCCACACTGAGCAGAATCCAATAGTGGGATTACCTTAATAGGCCAAATCCTGGTGACAGAATCCCTTTAAGGAAAATATTTTCTTGATATCTACTTTATGGCTTGAAGGTGAAGAACCACCCTCCATAGCAAAGTCAAGACATGGTTGGGATAACAATCCAAAAACAGGGTAACTATTTTTATCTCACCCTTCTATACATAGACTAATAATTTCAGATAACACGGCTCACTCTTCATGTTTTGGCATGAGCCCCCTGTACTTCAGAAGCTGATGGCTGCTTGTCCCTACCAGTGAGTAGAGTTTCCAGATCTTTTCTGATCTTCAAAACAAAACTAACAAAAATATAATAAAAAATACTAATTTGGCCCTAGTTATATTTTCTCATGTTATGCTCGGTGCACTCATAAGGCTCTGAAAACCATAAAGATGCCAAAAGAGCGTCCTTTCAGCGTCATCATAAAGACAAGCCAGTAATGATCGCCAAGGGAAGCAACAGTCAGCCACAGGAGTAGGTCAGAATTGGAGACGCTCTTACAGAACCCTGTCTATGATGTCCCCAATAGTTTCCTATGATGGAACACACTGGACAAGCCCCAGTAGAAGTGGGTGAAGAAGGTTCGGTGTTGGGGCAATAACTGCTATAAATTTTTACCCTTACCTTTGGGAGTTTTGGTGTGGGCTTTATTTCCTCTACCAAGACTGCAAGAGGAACAAGACTTCTTCAGAATATCTACAGTTCTGGCATCACTGGTTGCAGTGATGATTTCGACTGAATTTTGAGTGCCCCATAGAGGATGTTCGGTAAGCCTCTGTGGTACATACGCCCTTGTGCTCGGTCCTTTGCTCCTGGAAATGAGTCTTCAGCCAACAGATATCTCGAATGGCCAAGTCAATAAAAATGACAGTAATAATTGGTTCCTACATTAGTAGCTCATTAACACAGGCACTCCCTGCCAATTATCAGAGAGTAAAATTCTGGCGTATCAAGATCCATATATCAGTCCTTATATTGATTGGGAAACTGGAGAAGTTGTCCTCCAAGCCAAAGAGTAGAAAGTAAGTTCATATGTATATTTTAGGTATATTTTCCCTTATCTTCATAGGGATGCAATACATATGGTGATGGTGGTAATGTCTTATTGATGTAGATAGGTTGGACCGCCATAGGGTAACACTGTTAAATAGTAAAGCAGTTCAAATATCCCAATATTTGTTATGTTATATTCATGCAGGTGCCATATGCTAATGAAGCATACGCTAATGTGTCTGATGGATGCTCATTCTTCAGTGAACTGCCCTTATTGGTGGCACCCCCAATGCTTCCCGTCTCTCCACTCTTGATTGAAGTCTTCTGTATCACCCAACGTCAATTCCATGAGACATCAATCAAGAGTGGAAAGGGATTGGGAGGGGTTGCCTGAGGGGTCAAACCTGCTTCCTTTAATGAGACCATTGACATTGTGAGGGTGGCATTAGAGCAATTCCAAGAATACTGCATTTTTTACAATGTCTTGCCCAAGACAACCCAAATCAATGTGTGGGTTTCCCTGGTCAACTGCAAAAAAAGGGGGGTCGGTCAGCACATCCCAATGCGCAGGTGCACGCTGCCGTGGCTAGAAACACAGAAAAAAAATACAATGCAACTGAACTCTGCAAACCAAATAAAGTACAATAATGCCATAGTAATAGAAAGTATTCTGGTGCCAATGCTACGCTTATTTTGTAAATTTCAGATTCTTGGCAAATACATTTTATACAAAATTATTTGGGCCTGTCTGCCGGCGTCAAGGCAATCTCTGTAAGACGGGAAGCTAACACTAAATGCTACCTGTTATGTGCAACAACGGCTACCATAAAATACAGGGAATACAGGTTCCACATGCATGCCGAGCCCACTCTATACCTCTCCCGGTGCCAAAAGGCTTTCAATGAGGTGGCTATGGCTGACTCCTGTTGGTCGTGCACCCCTGACCAGCCTGTCTGCCCCATAGGCTGATTTTAATTAGTGTAAGTATAAAGCTGTAGCCTGCTCTCCCTGCACTAACTGGAAGCCTTTTGGCATCAGGAGAGGTATAGAGTGGACTCTCATTGCATTCATTGGCAGCCATCTGGCACCGGGACAGGTATAGAGTGGGCTCGGCATGCATGTTGGTACCTTTATTCCCTGGATTTAATGGTGGCCAGTATGGCACATAACAGGTAGTATTTAGCGTTAGTTTCCTGTCTTATAGAGATCGCCTTGACGTTTGGCAGATGGACCCAATAATTTTGTACTAAATATATTTGCCAAGAACCTCAGATTTACAAAATAAGCGTGGCATTAGCACCAATGGTTTTTTTTATAGCTATGGCAATATTGTACTTTATTTGGTTTGCAGAGTGTTGCTGCATTGAATTTTTTTTCCTTTGGATTTTCCTGGTGACACAAGTCCACTGTCATGCAATATCCTATATATCCCAGAAAGTCTTTTCAGGAAAGGCCCAACCACTAGTACCCCCAGTTATCCTGAAAAGAGGGGAGACCTTACCATCCTTCCCGATGGAGTGGTGGATGCCCAAAATTATAGAGAATTGGGGAAAATATCTCAAAAGTGACAACTTTTTGTTACAGATTTTAATTTATTTCTCAAATAAATACTGTATGGATGGAACACTATCAGGTCTCTTTCGGGCATATTTACCCCTTACTGGTGCCACAGATTTAGCCTTTTGATTAACCAAATTTCTGGCTCAAGCTAAGTCAACTAATAGGTATAAACAGACAAAAGTGTCCAAAGATACACAAAATCTATCCACTACGGCAAATTTGGTGCATCTTTAGTTTACAGAGGGGAATATATTAAAGGGGTTGTGCCGTAATTTACACTTATAAAAGTATTCCCAGCAGCAGTATCTTCTTCAAACCTTTATTCTCAGCAGCAATACATGTTATACATGTTATAGGACGCGTTTCGGCCCGTAAGCCTTCCTCAACCATACATAATATACAATCGACATGACAAACATTTATAGCACAAGATCCTGTGACATAAGACCAGATGCATACAAAGTCCGGACCGTCATCAGGGAATGGATTCACCATCAATTCAGGACATTTATAGAATATTCAATGAAAAGATGTGCTCTGTAGAAAGTAATAAAACATAATAAATATCAACAAATATAAACAACCTAAATCGAACCAACATCAAATTCCCTATTAAGACCACGAGGATGTAACGTCCCCAAAGTATAAATCCAATATATCTCTCTCTGACGAAGTATCTCCTTTATATTGCCACCTCTCCTGGATAAATGCACCTGCTCAATGATTTGAAATCTTAACTGTGAGATACGATGTTTCTTCTCATAAAAATGAGAAGGAATGGGTAACAGAAGGTTCTCAGTGCGAATCGTTGACTTATGCTTGCATATCCTATTTTTCACAGCCTGCATCGTTTCACCCACATACAGTAAGCCACAGGGACATTTAATTAAATAAATGACATTAGTAGTGTCACACGTATAATAGCCTTTGAAGGTATATGGCTTAAGGTCCTTTTACACGGGCCGATTATCGGCCGAAAAATCGTTCCTAGGAACGCTAGTGCCGATAATCGGCCCGTGTAAAAGTGGCCCTAATCAGCCGACGAACGAGCAAAACGCTCGTTCGTCGGCTGATTGGATCTTTTGTAGAAACCAAAAGATCCAATCTGTCGGGCGCACATCGCCCTGTGTAAACAGGCGATGTGCGCCTGACAGTATGGAGCTTCCCGGCCGCACGAGCGATACAGCGATCACTCGTGCGGCCCGGCGCTCGATTCGTCGGGCTGTGTAAAGGCTCCCTGCCCGAGCGCCGATATCGCTGATCGGCGCTCGGGCAGGGAGAATAATCGGCCTGTCTAAAAGGGCCTTTACCTGTATGTGGGTGATGGAACTCAGTTCCTTTAATAACATGCGAGCATTGACTGCAATGCAAGCATGGAAAAGTGCCACCTTTCCTGGATTTGAATATACCCTGTCTTGACTTCTCAGGAGGAGAACCAACATCAGATCGGACCAGCTTATCCCTTAAAGGGGTTGTCCAAGTTATTTTTTTGTTCTTTATATGTTTCTATCTTGTCAGGTATAACAACTTTCCCATATACTTTGTGTTTCTAAAGCTGCTGGTTTCTCAGAGTTGACTGAGGGTCACATGACCTGTGATGTCACCTTATCTCTCTGCTGTGTGATGTTTCGTTTACAAGCCTCAGAGTTCAGATAACAGCCTGTACACGAGACGTCACTGGCCACGCCCCCTTTCTTTGCCGGGCTCCTGCTATCTGCTCTCCCTGGTTTCCTTCAGATAAAACATTAACCCCTTCAGCCAGAACACAATGAGGGCTCAAGGCTTTATAACAAATAGTAGCTGCAGCAGTGACAGGAGACAAATGCTGGGCACAAGAGCTGTAGAGGAATTGTATTGTACAAGAACAGGTAGGGAGAAATTCCTGTATGTATTAGCAATGTCATTGTACAGCTGGGACTTGTAGTCCTACACATACAACATGCTGCTGAGTATTCCAGCAGGCAGACATGTCACTCAGCACTTGTATTCACTGCCTTTGCAGAGAGGGGGGAGAAGGGGGAGGGGCTGAGATTGTTATTACTGCATGTAAACAAAGGCCAGAAGAGAACCAGGGAAATTAGGAAATATGGATTTTTTTTGCCTAAAACTTGCTTAACTTAGTTATATATTGCTGCCCATCAGATTTACAGTGCTATATATTTTTTGTCATAACTCGGACAACCCCTTTAAACTAGGATTTCTTTTATTACACATTAAAGGAAGCATTTGAAATTCTCCTACATCCGAATAGGCCTTACCCAAAATGTGCCAGTTTTGTTTGATTACCTTATCAATATGTATATTCAGTGGATGAAATTTCCTAACAAAAGCAATCCGTGTCACAGGGTCATGCCTATCCATAGGAATAGGTTGTTCTCCACTGGCCTCTGCCAACAGTCTTGCAGGGTAACCTCTCTCTAGAAATTGCTCTCCCATTTCTCTTACTCACCACATCGATCGTCACAAGACAACTTTCACTGGGTATAGAACCCAAAGATTTAATCTCTTGCAAAAAATGTGAAGTATCCAATAGAAATGAGCTTGTATTCTTAATCAAAGGAGTCAGAGCTTTTTCAAGTACAATTGCCAAAGGTGACAAGATCGAGTTCATTGAGGCCACAATAGGTCGACCTGGAGGATTATTAAGCGTCTTGTGCACCTTTGGCAATAGGTAAAAGACTAGGGTTATAGATGAATGTTCTATCAAAAAATTAAACATCTTTTGATTAATGACCCCTTTCTCAAAATAAGCGTTCACAATTTTCATAATCTTAGTTTTTATGGTCCATACAGGATTACCCTGAATTACACCATAGGTCTCCACATCTCCAAGTTGTCTGTTCAATTCTTTCATATAGTCAACTTTATTCATCACCACAATTGAGCCACCCTTATCCGCGGGCTTGATTACGATTGAATTGTCTTTCATAAGTGATTGAAGGACCCTATTCTCATCCAGCGTAATATTATGTTTTAATCTCCATTCTCCCTTGCGAATAGAGTCAGTCACTTGCTTAATGTCTCTTGTGACTATCTGTATAAAAGTCTCCGCAGGATGATAACATGTAGGGGGGTGTGAGGCAGTGACAGGCCTCACGCTTCATAGAGGTCTGGAGGGGATGGATATTCCAGTCCACATCCCTATTCCACCACAGGTGAGGCCACCTGGGTGTAATTACTGCTGTGATAATCCAGCCCTCAGTGTCAGTCTGGGGAGAGGAGACAGGCTGAGGAGGCCTAAGAGGTTAGAGCCTGCGGAGGCTCTGCGTGTGTGGTCTCTGTGTGTGGGGCCACAAGGCTCTGTGTAGCCTGGAAGTTTGGGGGGCCCAGTGACCCTAGGAGAAGAGGGTCACCCGGTCACAGTCTGGAGGACTATTGGTCCATCTCCCCCCAAAGGTACGGTTGGAGTCACAGCCAGGAGGCTGCTGGACTGAACGGCTGAAGAAGCCGCACTTAAAAGCTGTGTGTGAACAGCGTCTGTATTTAGGTGAGTTAGCTGAACTATGTTTAGTCAGAGCCCAGCCGGGCAGGTGTTGTTTTTATGATTTGTTTTGATGTGCTGGTGCCAATAAAACTGAGTTGGACCTGAAAATCCCTGTGTTATGAAGATATTGTGTGATGTCGACCCCCTGAGAGGATACGATCCCTTACAGGGGGCATAAGTACTTTTATTATATAAGCCAAAATCACTCAGTGATAATGTATCCACCGTGTTATTCGCGACAACCATATCAGGCTCAATTGTGGTTTCTTTGGTGATGAAGTGTGCCTTCCAACGTATTCTGCGGAAAAACCGCTGCAAATCTATTTCCATTTGAAAACCATCAAAAGTACTCGTTGGGCTAAATGAAAGCCCTCTCTGCAATAGGCACATCTCAACAGGATTAAGTATCCTAGATGATAAATTAATAACTAATGAAGAGTTCCTACCTGGGATCTGGTCACGATATGCCCCGCAGTGGCCCCCGCGATGCTTACGCCCCGCTCGCTTGGTTTCCTGGCGGGCGCCGTCCGCGCTCTCTCCTGTGAAAGGGGGGGCGTCGGTTCTGTGTATCGGTAGGAAAGTCGCTCCCAGAACTTGATGAATAATATCCACCACCAGATCCCTTTCTGTAATTAAATCTACCACGTTGTGATTTGTGATGGATCTTGCCACCTGTAGACTCTTTTCTGTAGGTAATCCTCGTTATCCCTGAGGAATTCCGAACGCTTCTTATCTTCCGTCTCCCGTCAATAACTCTGTAAATGATTATCCACAGACTCCTTCAACTTGGTGTATTCATCCAGTGAGATGGAATTCTTAAGTTGTTGCTCTATATTCTCCACTTGTTTAGCGATGTCGGTAACCGATTTTTGCAATCGATCAATCGTCAGCAACATCAAATCCAAAGAACATTTGTTAATGAATTTTTCAAAACTACCACAATAGTCCGTATCATCATTAAAAAATGTAGGACGCAGGTGAACCCTTCGGTTCGATTTAGGTTGTTTATATTTGTTGATATTTATTATGTTTTATTATTTTCTACAGAGCACATCTTTTCATTGAATATTCTATAAATGTCCTGAATTGATGGTGAATCCATTCCCTGATGACGGTCCGGACTTTGTATGCATCTGGTCTTACGTCTCAGGATCTTATGCTATAAATGTTTATGTCGATTGTATACTATGTATGGTTGAGGAAGGCTTACGGCCGAAACGCGTCCTATAACATGTATAACATGTATTGCTGCTGAGAATAAAGGTTTGAAGAAGACACTGCTGCTGGGAATACTTTTATATCGTGGATACTTTAACCCGTTGCTGTGCACTGATTTACTTTGGATTTACTTTGTTTGACACGTGCACCGGCCTACAAATGTCTGAGAATACGGCACAAACTTTATCGTTTAATGAGGATGAAGCGACCAGAATATTATCGCAGGTAACCTCTTCTACCGAATTTTTGGTGATTCCTGCCAGCGAATATAAAAAAAGGTAATTAGAATGTGAGCGGAGACGGTTGCTCTCCTATGAATTACACGCATCTACCCTGGCTGAATACTATAAGCTGAGCAGGATCCCGAGGGGATTAAGGGTTCACCTGTGTCCTACATTTTTTTAATGATGATACGGACTATTGTGGTAGTTTTGAAAAAATAATTAACCAATGTTCTTTGGATTTGATGTTGCTGACGATTGATCGATTGCAAAAATCGGTTACCGACATCGCTAAACAAGTGGAGAATATAGAGCAACAACTTAAGAATTCCATCTCACTGGATGAATACACCAAGTTGAAGGAGTCGGTGAATAATCATTTACAGAGTTATTGACAGGAGACCGAAGATAAGAAGCGTTCAAAGTTCCTCAGGGATAACGAGGGCGAGCATCGCAGGTGCCTCTGCGGGACATATCGTGACCAGATCCCAGGTAGGAACTCTTCATTAGTTATTAATTTATCATCTAGGATACTTAATCCTGTTGAGATGTGCCTATTGCAGAGACGGCTTTCATTTAGCCCAACGAGTACTTTTGATGGTTTTCAAATGGAAATAGATTTGCAGCGGTTTTTCCGCAGAATACATTGGAAGGCACACTTCATCACCAAAGAAACCACAATTGAGCCTGATATGGTTGTCGCGAATAACACGGTGGATACATTATCACTGAGTGATTTTGGTTTATATAATAAAAGTACTTATGCCCCCCCTACATGTTATCATCCTGCGGAGACTTTTATACAGATAGTCACAAGAGACATTAAGCAAGTGACTGACTCTATTCGCAAGGGAGAATGGAGATTAAAACAGAATATTACTCTGGATGAGAATAGGGTCCTTCAATCACTTATGAAGGACAATTCAATCGTAATCAAGCCCACAGATAAGGGTGGCTCAATTGTGGTGATGAATAAAGTTGACTATATGAAAGAAATGAACAGACAACTTGGAGATGTGGAGACCTATGGTGTAATTCAGGGTAATCCTGTATGGACCATAAAAACTAAGATTATGAAAATTGTGGACGCTTATTTTGAGAAAGGGGTCATTGATCAAAAGATGTTTCATTTTTTTGATAGAACATTCATCTATAACCCCAGTCTTTTACCTATTGCCGAAGGTGCACAAGGCGCTTAATAATCCTCCAGGTCGACCTATTGTGGCCTCAATGAACTCGATCTTGTCACCTTTGGCAATTGTACTTGAAAAAGCTCTGACTCCTTTGATTAAGAATACAAGCTCATTTCTATTGGATACTTCACATTTTTTGCAAGAGATTAAATCTTTGGGTTCTATACCCAGTGAAAGTTGTCTTGTGACGATCGATGTGGTGAGCTTGTATACTTCTATCGACCATAAGGATGGTATACAGGCCGTCTCAGAGTTGTTAAATGCAAGTGAATTTACATCAGTACAATGCTCCTTATTCCTGGATTTGTTACATCTTGTATTGTTTGAGAATTATTTTTTGGTGGAAAATACTTTTTATGTACAACGACGGGGGACTGCGATGGGCTTGAATGTGGCCCCGCCCTATGCAAATGCCTTTATGGCATCGTTTGAGGAGAAAAATGTTTATACGGATGTTAATTTCTGTAAGCATTTCAAAACATGGAAAAGGTTTATAGACTATATATTTTTCATATGGGCGGGGCCACTCGAGTCCTTGCTGTCTTTCTTTGAGAAACTGAACCAGCTGAACCCCAGCTTGAAATTCACTATGACATATGATCAACATCGTTTGAGTTTTTTGGATACAATGGTATACAAACAGGAGGACAATGTGCTAGCTACTGATTTATTCAGAAAGGAAACTGATAAAAACGGTATTTTACATTTTGCTAGTTCACATCCACCCTCTCTAAAGAAAGCTATTCCTAAGGCACAGTTTCAGAGAGTGAAACGTCTGGTTTCTGATCCAATAATCTGTGGTGACAGACTAAGAGAAATGGGAGAGCGATTTCTAGAGAGAGGTTACCCTGCAAGACTGTTGGCAGAGGCCAGTGGAGAACAACCTATTCCTATGGATAGGCGTGACCCTGTGACACGGATTGCTTTTGTTAGGAAATTTCATCCACTGAATATACATATTGATAAGGTAATCAAACAAAACTGGCACATTTTGGGTAAGGCCTATCCGGATGTAGGAGAATTTCAAACGCTTCCTTTAATGTGTAATAAAAGAAACCCTAGTTTAAGGGATAAGCTGGTCCGATCTGATGTTGGTTCTCCTCCTGAGAAGTCAAGACAGGGTGTATTCAAGTCCAGGAAAGGTGGCACTTTTCCATGCTTGCATTGCAGTCAATGCTTGCATGTTATTAAAGGAACTGAGTTCCATCACCCACATACAGGTAAGCCATATACCATCAAAGGCTATTATACGTGTGACACTACTAATGTCATTTATTTAATTAAATGTCCCTGTGGCTTACTGTATGTGGGTGAAACGATGCAGGCTGTGAAAAATAGGATATGTAAGCATAAGTCAACGATTCGCACTGAGAACCTTTTGTTACCCATTCCTTCTCATTTTTATGAGAAGAAACATCATATCTCACAGTTAAGATTTCAAATCATTGAGCAGGTGCATTTACCCAGGAGAGGTGGCACTATAAAGGAGATACTTCGTCAGAGAGAGATATGTTGGATTTATACTTTGGGGACGTTACATCCCCGTGGTCTTAATAGGGAATTTGATGTTGGTTCGATTTAGGTTGTTTATATTTGTTGATATTTATTATGTTTTATTATTTTCTACAGAGCACATCTTTTCATTGAATATTCTATAAATGTCCTGAATTGATGGTGAATCCATTCCCTGATGACGGTCCGGACTTTGTATGCATCTGGTCTAATGTCACAGGATCTTGTGCTATAAATGTTTGTCATGTCGATTGTATATTATGTACGGTTGAGGAAGGCTTACGGGCCGAAACGCGTCCTATAACATGTATAACATGTATTGCTGCTGAGAATAAAGGTTTGAAGAAGACACTGCTGCTGGGAATACTTTTATATCGTGGATACTTTGACCCGTTGCAGCGCAAGTGTGGCTGAGTGCTGTGCACTGCTTTACTTTGTAATTTACACTTATGACCTATTGCCAGGATAGGTAGTCAATATCAGATTGATAGGGTCCGACACCCGGGACCCCTGTCGATCAGCTGTGTGACGAGGAGGCTGTGCTCCATGCGAGCAACGCTTCTTCGTCATTGCACTACGTCTCCTCTGCAGCTTCTGGAAAAGAAGTGCTGACACTAAAGGCATAGTTTACCAACATTTCAAATGTCCAATTTTGGGCATTTATGCCTCACCCGCAGCAATGCCCCCAGAACAACCACCTTTGGGTCCAGCTTGCCCCTTTTGCAGACTAGACCATGCTTGGCATCAGCTGCAGCATCCACGGCACACAAGGTTCCCTTCCCAGGGCCTAGACTTGGACATGATAATATTGCTAAAGAACAGGTGTACATTGTCTTCAGGAATGGTAATTCATATGTATGTTCCACAGGATAACCGGTAAATAATGCAGAACAACACAAGAGAGACTCAACCAGACAGATTTGATCACCAAGGTAATTCACATCAAGGACTGGAAATCGCTGCTAGTAATAAGAGAGAGCATGGCACTTGTGAAACGTTATGAATGTTGTCCTTTTGGCACATCAAGATTAGTGGTTCCCAAACGTTTTCAGGTCAAGTAACCCCAAACCAGTTGGACACCTCCCTGAGAAAAAAAAAATCATAGCAATGGTGCACTACAATGGTAAATGCAATTGACAATATATGGCTAAACCCTCACACTGATATTAAAATGAGACTTTCGCCAATATATTCTTATATCAAGAACATACCAGAGCCCGAGCACCCCATCAAGGTATCTCAGAGTGGCACGGGACCTAACGCTAACCCTACATGCCGTATGGGCAATTACAGATAGGGGCATAAAGTCCGACACACAGCGACTAACTCCTAGTTACCCCCAGCGTAAAATCACACATACAATTGGAGGGGGGCGGAGGCTGTGAGTCCCACCTACCAATGACTTATGTGACGCAGGCCAAATGATTGGCTATCTTAGACAAGTGATGTGTCAAAAGTATGGTCAAAAATATTTTTTTTTGGCAAGGCTTCAACTAAATATACTATGATGTGCAATCTTTAAAGCTCTGGACCAATGCATGAATTAATGAATGAATTAATTAAATCAGTATGAAATGATAACTAAAAAAATCTGTAGGCCTATCTTTGATTATACAGTGGTGTTTGAAAGTTTATGAACACTTCAGAATTTTCTATAGTTCGGCGTGAATTTCACCTAAAACTACATCAGATTTTTTACACAAAAAGTAAAAGTAGATAAGATAATCAGATAAAAAAGAGTCTAAAATATTAGACTTGTTCATTTATTATTATCCAATATCACATGTGAGAATTTGAAGGTGACATTCGAGTCAAGTGTTTTCAATCAATCGGCTGACAATCGGGTGTGAGTGGGCAACCTATTTTATTTAAAGAACAAAGATAGCACAAACAAATAGTTCTGATAGCCTCAGAATAGGGATTTTTTATAGTCCATAGTCCATTATACAAAGATCACGCCAAGAGCAAGGGATGTAATAGTCCACGAGGTTAGAAAGGAACCAAAGGTAACCTCTAAGGAACTAAACACTACATTCCAGTATAAAACCCTCTTCCCATCTGTGAAACAAGGTGGTGTTTATATCATGATTTGGGCCTATTTTGCTGAATCTGGACCAGGACACCATGCCATCATTAATGGAACAATTACAGTGATCCCTCAAGATACAATGGCCTCAGGATACAATATTTTCAACATACAATGGTCTTTTCTGACCCATCGTAAGATGAAACCAGACTCAACATACAATGTCTCAGACTCGGATACAACCAATCAAGGTCACTTCTCTGGTAAAATAGCTGGATTAGTTACTAGTTATCAGCTATTCCTGACTGTTATATGTAAGGACTTGTCTTATCTGTCATAGTTATCTGCTTATTATTTTTTTTTTTTAAATCCTTATTTTCTCTTATCTTCAATGACATTTTGGGGCTTTGGAACCGATTACTCAACTTACAATGGTTTCAACATACAATGATCGTCCTGGAACCAATTAATATTGTATCTTGAGGGACTACTGCAATTCTGAATTATTTTAGCAAATTCTAAAGGAAAATGTCAGGAGGTCTGCCCTTGAGCTGAATCTCAAACAAATGTGGGCCATGAAGACAATGACCCTAAGGAAACAAGTCATTCTACCAAACAAAGTTTTGGAAGTCAAAGTCCTTACCTCAATCCAACAAAAATGTTGTGGAAGGATCTGAAGCAAGCAGCTCATGGAAGGAAACCACCAACATAACAGAGCTGATGTTGTTTTGTACGGAGGAATGGGCTAAAATTCCTCCAAGCAGATGTGCAGAACTAATCAACTATTACCAGAAACCTTTAGTGGCAGTTATTGCTACACAAGGAGGTCACACCAGATCCTGAAAGCAAAGTTTCACATACTTTTGTCACTCACAAACATGTGATAAAAAGAATCATTTTTCTCAATAAATAAATGATACACCTATCCAATCTGGGCACAACCAACGTACAACTACATACAGGTGCTAACCGAAAACTATAAACTCCAATACAATATACAAGACGCACACTGCCACCAATATTCAATAAAAAGGTACATCTTTATTATTACAAAATAGTTAAAATACATACATTTTATATAAAATACACATATATTTTGTACTACTAGTCATCACAGATTTATATACTAGATTTAAAACTTATATTTGAGCATTTAGTAGCTTACCACTCCCCACAATATTTATATATTAGACCACAATATGGAACTTATGTCATTTATGTGTCTATTATATATGTATTTTAACTATTTTGTAATACTAAAGGTACTAAAGTACTTTTTTATTGACTATTGGTGACAACGTTCATCTTCAAATGGTATCATTTGTTTGATTTGGTTATCTTTGTCTACTTTTAGGACTTACCATATTTTTCACCCTATAAGATGCACCGACCCATAAGACGCACCTAGGTTTTAGAGGAGAACAATAAGAAAAAATATTTTTCATTAGACCTCAGGCCAGACCAGCAATCAGACCCCCAATGTTAATCAGACCTCAGATCACAGCCCCTATCAGACCCCCAATGTTAATAAGACCATAAATCAGACCTTAGATCAGACCCCAAATGTTAATAAGTCCCCAATAAGACCTCAGATCAGACCTCAGCTCACACCCCAAAGTGAATGACCCCCAATCAGACCTCAGATATGAGCCCCAATATAAATAACCCCATTCACACCTCAGATCAGACCCCCAGTCTTAAATCAGCCCCCCATGCCTCTTTTTATCAGCCCCCAGTCTCATATCAGCCCCCATGCCCCCAGTCTCATATTAGCCCCCATGCCCCCAGTCTCATATTAGCCCCCATGCCTTTTTTGTTCAGCCCTCATGCTTTAGATGTGCCCCCAGCCTCATATGACATAAAATAAATAAACCACTTACCTCTCCTGTTCCTGGATGCCGCCGCTCATCTCTGCCTGCGCTCTGCCCTCCCACTGCCGCCAGCTGTGCTGTGAACTGGCACGCACAGCGTGAGGTCACAGAGTGCCCTCACACTGTGCGCAGCCACTGCACAGCCGACAGCCGAGTGGAGGACCAGGAAGTGGTGAGTACAGAGTCTTCACCGCTTCCCGGTCCTCCGGTGCTAATGAGCGCCTTCATAATAGAAGCGCTCATTAGCATTCACCCCATAAGACACAGGGACATTTTCCCCCCACTTTGGGGAAAACAAAACTGTATCTTATGGGGCGAAAAATACGGTATATATAAAAATCTGATGTCGTTTTAAAGGGGATCTGTCAGTTTCAAAACACCCCCCCAAAATAAAGTAAGCGGTGTATAGGGTAATTGACGTTGAGTCCGATTATGTAATTTTTATCTGCATACTCCCTTGCATTCCAACGTTGTGCTCCCACAAACCAGCAGTAAAATGCACTGAGAGGACTGTGTGTGAGCTCAGGAGTCCTCTCAGTACATTTTACTGCTACTTTGTCAGGGCAGAGCGTTGAATAGCAAGTGAGTATGGAAATAAAAATTACATAACCGGACTCTACGTCATTTACACTATACACTGCTTACTCTAGTTTGGGGTGGAGCTTTTGAGCTGACAGATCCTCTTAAAGTGAAATGTATGCAGAAATACAGGAAATTCTGAAGGGTTCACAAACTTTCAAGCACCACTGTATGAATATATAAATATTTAAGATATATAAAGCCAAAATATTGCAGTATACTGTATTCAATATTGTTATATCTTTTAGGGGGTAATAGTAAAGAAGGTAGTGTAAAGGATGACAGTAGTGGTAAGTAACTTTTTTTTGGCATTTATGTGATGTACATTATGCAGTAATGGACCCAGATAAATTCATTGAATCAATTAGACTTATTTAAATAACATATATCGTGGTTTATATCTCCACAACTGTTGGCAAATACAGTATGTTATTAGCAGTAAAAACATTTTGGCAGGACTGCCCTAATGAATTAGCAGGTGTACTCACTAGAGATGAGCGAATCTATTTGCCGCATCGTAGACTTGTATTGAATCTTACAAATTTTCTACTCCGAAGCGAATCCGGATTTTTTCAGATTCGCTCCATTCGAATCTTAAATGTTCTTAAACCTTTGTATTCATACTGTACCTGCTTGTCCAATGAATTGTACGCTAATGCTACGTATAAGTTAATTTATACGCTGCTGCGTACTAATTCAGTTTATTAGCGAACTTTTACTGTCAGTTCATTCGTGAGAAAAATATTGATCTGATTGGCCCATAGGCTCATTAAGCCAGCGACATCAGTTGTGCTGTGACTGCTGAGACGAGCAGAAGCACTGTGTGTGAAGTTGTGAACGACAGAGAACTGTTTTCTGGAAATTGGATTGGATTGGATTGTGGTGTTGTTCTGAGCATCCATAATAATACACATATCAGGGTCAGTGCAGGGTCAGTGCAGGGTCAGTGCAGGGCTAGCAATATTATTCAGGGAGGGAGACAAAGACCTGCAGGGCCACAGTCAAGTGAAAATGTCTGGCATGGAAAAGCAAAAGGGTTCCACTTCCAGCCAGACCTCGAGCTCCAAAAAAAAGAAGGAGAAGGTGGCACAGGCCAGCAGTACCAAAGGACATGTAGCCGCAGCTTCTACTGGTAGAATTCGTAATAGTTGGCCGCAAGCCTCGGATCACCTGCTGCATCTCCTTCTTCTGCTGGTTCGGGTGTCGGTGTGTGCCATCGTAATTCTGTCGGTCCATCAGCTGGACCATGTATTTAAGCTCTCCAGAGCTAAATGCTGTATGCCATTTGTAAAACTTCGCTCTGCCTTTGAGGAGTGCACACAGCGTCCTAGCGTCGTGCGTGCCTGCGCATTACGCAATTGCTAGAAAGTAGTATGCTGAGGATTCATACGCAATTTGTGCGCTCATGCGTACGTGTTCACATAAGTAGCGTACCTTTAACAACTGTATGTTCGTTATTAGTGCGCGAATGTTCGCAAAACACTACATAATAACGTATGATTTGTACGCAGCTTCAATCAAATAGCTTCGTACTAGGTACAAATCTTTTAAAAAATTCGACGAACATTAGGTGATGCGAATTTTGGATGATTCGCTCATCTCTAGTACTCACAATGCATGTACCTAAACCAAAAACTTGATTAACCATTTTCATTTTTCTACAGAAAGTAAATGCTGCAATAAAGAAAATATGTGTTCTATATGTAAGTATAATATTGTTCTCAGATTCATGCAGATAGATATTAGACAGATATATATATATATATATATATATATATATATATATATATATGAATAATAGAAGAACGGCACGACACAGAGTCATAAGAGTAGATGCTCCAGAATTGTTATTACATCGGGGATGCAAGTAGTCATGTCAGGAGAGAGGTGAGGACCACTTTAAATCCTGTAAATTGTCAAGTGAAGTCTCAATGGATCTCACTTTTTTCCAGCCCAATAAGACTACGAGAACAAGTTATCACTCTAAACTAGAGATGAGCGAGCACTAAAATGCTCGGGTGCTCGTTATTCGAGTCGAATTTTTCCCGATGCTCGGGTGCTCGTTTCGAATAACGAACCCTATTGAAGTCAATGGGAGACTCGAGCATTTTTGCGGGGGACCAAAGCTCTGCACAGGGAAGGTTGTGTGAAAACCTGGAAACCTCAGAAAATGATGGAAACACCACGGAAATGGACAGGAAACAGCAGGGGCAGCATGCATGGATGCCTCTGAGGCTGCCTAATCGTACCATTATGCCAAATTTTGGGCAACAGCCTGGTGGTGACCCTCATGGCAATTGTGCTGACCCAGACCGAGATGGGCAAGGCACATGCCCATCACATGTTAGTAAAGCACCCAACTAGGTGCAACGAAGGTCCATCACCGCCTGCGGGTGACACCACTGCCCATGCTGACACTGCTGTCCTATCCCCCGCCCCACGACGCAGGCATAAGCCTGACACAGCGTGGTGACAGCTTGGTGACCAAGTTAGATTGAGGTAGCAGGTGAACCACCCAAAAATTTACCCTGACACGGAATGGCGGTGAACGTCAGACGCCGGATGCATGAGATTAAGGATAGAGCTGCTGTCTGTCAGGGAGAGTGTTAGGGCCTCAATTTAGATTTTAGTTAGGCAGGAATCACCCATAAAGAACCCAACAGCCCTTCTAAGGGCTACAAGCACCTTTTTTTTTGGCTCCTCCTGGCTGCTGCATGAGATTAGGGATAGAGCTGCTGTCTGTCAGGGAGAGTGTTAGGGCCTCAATTTAGATGTTGGTTAGGCAGGAATCACCCACAAAGAACCCAACAGCCCTTCTAAGTGCTACAAGCACCTTTTTTTTTGGTCTCCTCCTGGCTGCTGGCTGGGACTTGTAGTGCAGCTACCGCCATCTTGGCTGCACACTGTTAGGGCGTGAAATTAGAATGTGGTTAGGCAGAAATCATCCACAAAGAACCCAACGGTCCTTCTAAGGGCTACAACGACCTTTTTTTTTGTCCTCCTCTCGGCTGCTGGCTGGGACTTGTAGTTCAGCTACCGCCACCTTGGCTGCACGCTGTGCACAGCGACTGGTGGCAGAAGGGACAGCACGTGGTCCACACAGACCCCAATGAAATTGCCCAAAGTCCTCTCAGTACTCATTTTTGCTGCTGCTGTACCTTGGCTTGCTGAGATCTGTACTGCAGTCTAGGTAATATGTTTTTTCTCTCAGTTATATATATTACAGTCCAGTGAACAATTATGTTGTGTGCTGTACAGTAGCGTCAGTCTAGGGTATTCGTTTTTTTCTCTCAGTTATATATCCTACAGTGCAGTACAAATTCTGTCATGTGCTGCACACTAGCCGGAGTCTAGAAAATATACATTTTTTTTCTCTCATTCAAATATCTTACAGTGCAGTGAAAAATTGTGTGGTGTGCGTTACACTAGCGGCAGTCTAGAGAATACGTTTTTTCTCTCAGATACATTTAATACAGTCCAGTGAAAGATTCCGTGGGCGTCCAAGTTATGTAGGGGGGCAGAGGCTGTGGTCCTGGGCAGGGTGACACAGTACCTACTGATGAGGGTGCAGTGGAACGCCGCAGAGTTTCGCTCCCTAGCTTCATCTCGCAACTTACAAGGTCACGTGGTACACCACTATTGAAACCACAACAGTGCAAACAGGTGATGACGTGGATAGCAGATAATGTGTCCAGTAATTTATCCACCATCCAGTCTTCCACACAGTCCACCCACTTTAGCCAAGGGAGTAGACCTCTGGCTCCTCCAGCTCAACCTCCTTCCCCCCAGCCTGCCCCCCCCATGGCAAATATGGATTCAGATCCGGCATACTCACAGGAAGTCTTTTCAGTACCCTACCCAGAGACACAAACCACTGCTCAACAGCAACCTGAGCAGTTGCTCTGTCCCGATGCCCAAAATTTAGAACTTTCGCAGTCTGTGGGCGATGAGAGTGTGGACTTAGAGGTGCAAGTAGTGCGTCAAGAGGTGTCGGATGATGATGAGACACGGTTGTCAGACATTGACGTTATCGTTGACGTTGTCAGGGCAGTAAGTCCCAGGGGGGAGCAGAGTGAGGAATCGGAGGAAGAGCAGGTGGATGATGAGGTGACTGACCCGAGCTGGGTTGGTAAGCCTAGTCAAGACAGTGCTTCTGAGGGGGAGGCAAGTGCAGCACCAGAACAGGTTGGAAGAGGCAGTGGGGTGGCCAGAGGGAGAAGCAGGGCCAGAGCAAGTAGATCAGCAACTGTTTCACGGAGTGAAGCTCCCGTGCCAAGGCCTAGATGTTCGCAAGTCTGGAGGTTCTTTAAAGAAAGTGAGGATGACCGACAGACCGTGGTGTGCAACTTGTGCCACACCAGGATCAGCAGGGGAGGCACCACTACCAGCCTAACCACTACCAGCATGCGCAGGCCGACGACTCAATGGAACCCTGGCCATTCACCTCCTGCGGATCACACCACTGCTCCTTCCCCTGTGTCACATGCTGGCTTTGCGAGTCAACCCCCCGCCCAGGACCTCGGCACGAGTGCCTCCCATCCTACAACCACCCCTTCACCTCCATGATCCTCCACACCCTACACCAATGTGTCCCACCGCAGCGTTTAGGTGTCTTTGCATCAGACATTGGAGCGCAAGCGCAAACGCGAATACAATTCCACCCACCCACATGCACAAGCGCTAAACGTCCACATTTTCAAACTGCTGACCCTGGAGATGCTGCGCTATAGACTGGTATAGATTGAGGATTTCCGCAACCTGATGGCGGTGGCTGTCCCTCGGTACTTTGTCCCCAGCCACCGCTATTTTTCACGATGTGCCGTCCCAGCCCTACACCAGCACGTGTCAGAGAACATCATCCGTGCCCTGACCAACGCGGTTACTGAGAAGGTCCACCTAACCAATGACACGTGGACAAGTGCTGGCGGGCAGGGACACTATATCTCCCTGACGGCACATTGGGTTAACTTGGTGGAGGCTGGGACCGAGTTTGACCTTGGGGCCGCTCATGTAATGCCCACACCGAGGATTGCGGGGCCTACCTCGGTCACGGTTTCTCAGACTTATTATGCCTCTTCCTCCAACCCCTCCTCCTCCTACTCTCAAATACAATCTGTGAGCACGGCGCCTTCAGTCAGTAGCTCTAGGCGCAGCAGCACTGCCATGGATAAGCGCCAACAGGCGGTGCTGAAACTGCTGAGCTTAGGTGACAAGAGGCACACTGCCCAAGAGCTGTTACAGGGCATCACGGCGCAGACCGATCTTTGGCTGGCGCCGCTGAAACTCAAACCAGGCATGGTTGTGTGTGACAACGGGCATAACCTGGTGGCGGCTCTGCAACTCGGCAGACTAACACATGTGCCATTATACACCAATACTATTTCCCAAAGTAACAACAACCCATATAAACACTGCATATAAAACCTGCCTGGCCTACGTGTTCAATCTTGTGGTTCAGCGGTTCCTCAAGACCTACCCCAATATGTCCGAGTTGCACACCAAGGTGCGACGCATCTGTGCGCATCTCCGCAAGTCAACCACAGATGCTGCCACTCTCAGGGCAGTGCAACGGCGCTTACAACTGACAGCTCACTGACTGTTGTGTGACGTGCCCACACAAAGGAATTCCACATTACACGTTAGCCAGGGTTTACCAGCAGCGCAGAGCGATTGTAGACTGCCAGATGGCAACTTCCACGAGAACTGGTAGTCAGGTTAGTCAGCTTCCTCAAGTCTACAATGAGGAGTGGACGTGGATGTCTGATATCTGTCAGGTGTTAAGCCACTTTGAGGAGTTAACACAGATGGTCAACGGCGATGCTGCCATTATCAGCGTCACCATCCCGCTGCTTTGTCTGCTGAAAAACTCACTGCTCAGCATGAAGTCAGAGGCTTTGCGCTTATCACAGGAGATGGGGGAAGAAGATACATTGCTTGATAGCCAGACCACCCTCAGGTCTCTTTCTCAGCGCGTATTGGAGGAGAATGAGGAGGAAGAGGAGGAAGAGAAGGAGACTGTTGACGAGACTGAAGAGGGTACCTATGCTCATTCCTTCTTATCTGTTGAGCGTGTATGGGCTGAAGAGGAGGCGTTGGAGGAGGAGGAAATGGAGAGTCAGCCTATTGAGGAAAGGGAATTCTTGCGTGTTGGGACTCTTGCGCACATGGCTGACTTCATGTTAGGCTGCCTTTCCTGTGCCCCCTCACATTTTTGCCAACACCGATTACTGGGTGTTCACCCTCCTGGACCCCCGGTACAAGCAAAACTTTTCCACTCTCATTCCTGTAGAAGAGAGAAGTATGAGAGTGAATCAATATTAACAGGCCCTGGTGCACAAGCTGAAACTATCCTTCCCATCTGACACCGCTAGCAGCAGAGGACGTAGTTCTGTGGGCCAACTAGCGGGGGAGCAGGCAGCTTGTCAAGCACTGGCAGGGGAACACTCTCCAAGGCCTTTGCCAGTTTTATGGCACCCCAGCAAGACTATGTCACCCGTCCCCCAGTAGGGGGGGAGCTGTTCAGAAAGATGGTGAGGGAGTACCTAGCTGACCATACCAACGTCCTGCGTGATCACTCTGCTCCATACAACTAATGGGTTCCAAAGCTGGACACGACAACTGGCGCTGTACGCCTTGGAGGTGCTGGCCTGCCCTGCCGCTAGCGTGTTGTCAGAGCGGGTCTTCAGTGCAGTTGGTGGCATCATCACTGATAAGTATACACGTTTGTCAACTGACAGCGTTGACAGGCTGACGATTATTGAAATGAATAAAGCCTGGATTTCACCGGAATGCAAATCTCCACCGGGAGAAAGCAGCTCAACATGAAGATTCTTTATGTATCCTCTCCTCTCCTCCTCCTCCTCTTCGCACACAAACGCTGAGCCAACATGCAATGTTTCTGAGGGCCAACTGGCGCTCTTTACAAACAATGTTTACGGAGGGCCACCTACAGGCCCTCTCTCCAATAAATTTTTTAGGAGCGTCAGCTACAGACACGTCAAAACATATTTACAGGAGGGTCAACTACAGACACTCCAAAACAAATTTTTGGGAGGCTCACCTACAGCCATTTGACTGCAATCTCAGTCTGACCAAGGCATTGGTGGTGTCACCGCCATGCTGTATCAGTGTAAAATTTTATGTGCTTCACCTGCTACCGCAACTAACTTGGTCACTTGTTGGTGTCAACACTGGAGTGCGGCTACTATACCGCACACGACAGAATTGTTCACTGCACTGTAGTATATATAACTGAGAGAAAAAAAGGAATTTTTAGACTGCGGCTAATTTACCGCAAACCACTCCATTTTTCACTGGACTGTAGTACATATAACTGAGAAAATACGTATTTTATAGACTGACGCTGCTGTACAGCACACTACAGAATTGTTCACTGGACTGTAGTATATATAAATGTGAAAAAAACGTAGTCTTTAAATGGCGGCTATTTTACCACAAACCACTACATTTTTCACTGGACTGTAGTACATAAAACTGGAAGAAAATACGTATTTTATAGACTGACGCTACTGTACAGCACACTACATAATTGTTCACTGGACTGTAGTGTATATAAATGACAGAAAAACGTATTCCCTAGACTGACGCTACTGTACAGTACACTACATAATTGTTCACTGGACTGCAGTATATAGAAATGACAGAAAAACGTATTCTCTAGACTGACGCTACTGTACAGTACACTACATAATTGTTCACTGGACTGTAGTGTATAGAAATGAGAAAAAAACGTAGTCTTTAAATGGCGGCTATTTTACCGCAAACCACTACATTTTTCACTGGATTGTAGTACATATAACTGAAAGAAAATACGTATTTTATAGACTGACGCTACTGTACAGTACACTACATCATTGTTCACTGGACTGTAGTGTATAGAAATTAGAGAAAAACGTATTCCCTAGACTGATGCTACTGTACAGTACACTACATAATTGTTAACGGGACTGTAGTGTATAGAAATGAGAAAAAAACGTAGTCTTTAAATGGCGGCTATTTTACTGCAAACCACTGCATTTTTCACTGGACTGTAGTACATATAACTGAGAAAAAGCTGTCTTCCCAAACAGGAAGGGACATCATCCAAAGGTCTTTCTTAACTGCGTAAAAGTGATTGCATAGTTTTGCCACTAAATGGCAGCAGAGCAAAAATAATTACATTAGTATGAACAAGAAAACAGCGCAAAAGCGATTGTATAAACAACCCAAAATTCATCAGTTTGAACAGCATAAAAATGCTGGGCAGTTGTTCTGCAAGGTATTTGCTTATATCCCTTACATGCTTAAAGGGGTTCTCCTGGAATTAAGAAAATGAAAATACGTAAATATTACTTTATTATAAATATAGTCCCAAATACCTTTCATTATAATGGTTTGTTTTGTGTAGAGAGTAAACATTAGGAGAAATAAAATGGCCGCTGTCCTATTATTACACACAAAACATATCCTAACATATCCTTGCTCTGACTTTGGGCTTGCTTTGTAAGTGGGCTGTGTATAAGTGGAGTTAAAAAAACCGGAGTTCTGGTACTGAGTGTGAATTTGTGGGAGTGACTGCAAATAACTGTCTAGTTGATTGCAAAGGTCTTTGTTTGTTTAGTGGTTGCATTTGGTTATAACATTTAACCCCTTCAGCCCCGGGCCTGTTTTCACCTTCCTGCCCAGGCCATTTTTTGCAAATCTGACATGTGTCACTTTATGTGATAATAACTTTGGAACGCTTTTACTTATCCAGGCCATTCTGAGAATGTTTTCTCGTCACATATTGTGCTTCACGACAGTAGTAAATTTTTGGCAAAATATTTCATTTTTATTTATAAAAAAATACCAAATTTACCAAAAATTTGGAAAAATTTCCAAATTTCAATTTCTCTACTTTCAAAATACACCGTAATACCTCCAAAAATAGTCATTATTTTACATTCCCCATATGTCTACTTTATGTTGGCATCATTTTATAAATGTCATTTTACTTTTTCAGGACGTTAGAGGGCTTTGAAGTTTAGAAGCCATTTTTCAAATTTTCACCACATTTTCCAAAACCATTTTTTTAAGCACCAATTCAGATATAAAGTGATTTTGAGGGGCTTACATAATGAAACCCCCCATAAATGACCCCATTTTAGAAACTACACCCCTCCAATTATAAAAAACTGCTGTTACAAACTTTGTTAACCCTTGAGGTGTTCCACAAGAATTAGTGGAAAATGGAGGTGAATTTTCAAAATTTCACTTTTTTGGTAGATTATTCATGTTAATAATTTTTTTCTTGCAACACAGTAAGGGTTAACAGCAAACTAAACCTCAATATACATTGCTCTGATACTGCAGTTTACAGAAATACCCCATATGTGGTGGTAAACGTCTCTATGGGTTTGTGGCAGTGGTCAAAAGGAAAGGAGCGCCATATGGATTTTGGAGGCAGATTTTGCTAGAATAGTTTTTAGGCACCATTTTGTAATTGAGAGACCCTGACGTACCCCTACAGTGGAAACCCTCAAAAAGTGACCCCATTTTGGAAACTACACCCTTCAACGAATATATTAAGGGGGTACTGGCCACTTTGACCGCCTAAGTGTTTTACGGAATTTGGAAACACTTGGCTGTGAAAATGAAAAATTTTATTTCTTCCAATAAAATGTTGCTTTAGCCCCAAATTTTTTGTATTTTCATAAGGGGTAACAGGAGAAAAGCACCCCATAATTAGTTACCCATTTTCTCCTGAATGTGGAAACACCCCATATGTGGTGGTAAACTGCTGTGGGGGCACATGGCAGGACTCAAAACAGAAGGAGCGCCATATGAATTTTACAACACAGATTTTTGTTGGAATGGTTTGCGGGAGCCACGTTTTTTTTTTATTTAGAGTTATTGTCTTATGTGGGGGCTCATTTTTTGCGGGATGAGCTGATGTTTTCATTGGTACCATTTTGGGGTACATAACACTTTTTGATCACTTGGTATTACACTTTTTGTGAGTCAAGGTGAAAAAAAATAGCTGTTTTGGCATGGTTTTTAAAAATTTTTTTTTACTGCATTCACCAAGGGGGGCAAATCATGTGATATTTTTATACAGCAGGTTGTTACGGACGCGGAGATACCCAATATGTCTAACATTTTTATTTTTGGAAAGTTTTACACATTAGATTTACTTTTGTACAGAATAAAATCTTTTTTTTGTGTTGCCATTTTCAGAGAGCCATATTTTTTTCAGTTTTCAGGCGATTGTCTCAGGTAGGGTATCGTTTTTGCAGGACAAGATGACGGTTTTATTGGTACCATTTTGGGGTAAATACGCCTTTTTGATCGCCTGCTATTACACTTTTTGTGAGGCAAGAGGGAAAAAAATGGTTGTTTTGGCATAGGTTTTTTTTTTTTTTTTGCAGCATTCACCTGGGGGGCCATCTCATGTAATATTTTTATAGAGCAGGTTGTTACGGACGTGGGGATACCAAATATGTCTAATTTTTTTATTTTTGGATAATTTTACACATTGGATTTATTTTTTTAACAGAATAAAATCATTATTTTGTGTTGCCATTTTCAAAGAGCCATATTTTTTTCAGTTTTCGGGCGATTGTCTCAGGTAGGGTATCGTTTTTGCGGGACAAGATGACGGTTTGATTGGTACCATTTTGGGGTAAATACGCCTTTTTGATCGCCTGCTATTACACTTTTTGTGAGGCAAGAGGGAAAAAAATGGTTGTTTTGGCATAGGTTTTTTTTTTTTTTTTTTGCAGCATTCACCTGGGGGGCCATCACATGTAATATTTTTATAGAGCAGGTTGTTACGGACGTGGGGATACCAAATATGTCTAACTTTTTTATTTTTGGATAGTTTTACACATTAGATTTACTTTTGAACAGAATAAAATCTTTTTTTGTGTTGCCATTTTCAGAGAGCCATATTTTTTTTTATTTTTCAGGCGATTGTCTCAGGTAGGGTATCATTTTTTGCGGGACAAGATGACGGTTTGATTGGTACCATTTTGGGGTAAATACGCCTTTT
>ONZH01024995.1:0-62510 GCA_900303285.1 Rhinella marina
CTTCCTTCTGAATCCTTCTTGGGACACAGAAAAATATTGACAACAAGTGCGTGTCAGGATTTCAATAATGTAAATTAAAATACCTATCATTCAACATGTTTTATACAAATAATTATATTTTATAGAACATTTGGATTTAGGGAAATGCAGATGTACATAACTAAAATGTAACCACATTACAGGAAGACAGACTTCGCGTCTGTAACTAAGCATAATGCCTGATAGGGCTAGAGTATTAAAATGCTGCCTTTTTCTGTAAATTTGTTGCTGCATCGGGCCAAAAATCACTGCACGTGGTGTACGATTACTTACATGCCTGGCCCTGACAACAAAGGGAAAGAGGGACATCAGCAGTGCAGCGGTGGCACAGGGGTGAGCTGAGGGACTAATGCCAATTTAAGAGCTCAGTTTCATATTGGACTAAAACAAATTTACACAATAAGGCTGCAGTCACACAACCGTATCTGTTTTTGTGGACCGCAAATTGCGGATCCACAAAACACGGATACCGGCCGTGTGGGTTCCGCATTTTGTGGATCGGAACGTCCTTCTCCATGACAGAAATGCCTATTCTTGCCCAGCAAAAACAGACAAGAATAGGACATGTTCTATCTTTATTGCGAGGCTGCAGAACGGAAGAGTGGATTCGAACAGCACATGGTGTGCTGTCCGCATCTTTTGTGCCCCTATTGAAATGAATGGGTCCGCATCCGATCCACAAAATTTTGGAACGGATATGGACAGAAAAATACGATCATGTGAATGTGATCGTTTTTTTCCATTTTGGGCCATCTCCCTCCATTTGCACCAACCATCCACCCTTTCACGTTCAACGCCATATTTTTTTTTAAATATTAAAGAAAACTGTATCACATATATATAATATAACACCCCAGCCGATCATAGTGTTTAATGTACAACACCCCAGTATACAATATAACACCCACAGTATAGAGTATATAGTATAACACCACACAGTATACTGTATATAGTATAACACCCCCAGCCCCTCACAGTATATAGTATACAACACCCCACAGTATAGAGTATATAGTATAACACCACACAGTATACTGTATATAGTATAACACCCTGTCAGGGCTGGGATACACAGATAGGGGTAAGTGATCCCTAAGCTTAAACCCAACCCCTTTCCCCACCTATTCCCCACTCAGGCTAACCCCTGAGCCGACAACCTGAAGACTGGAAATACACTAGAAAAAGTGCAGGGGAAGGGAAGACAAACAAGAGAGACAAACAAGAATCAAATGGGAAGTCAGGTAGCCGCGTCAAAACCAGGAGAGTACGTCAGGAACAAAATCAGCAAGCAAAGAGTAGTCAAAAACACGCCAAGGGTCAAGGAACAACAAGAGTCTAAACTCTCAGAGCAAAAATAACAACCAGGTAGTAGCAAGGAAACTCCAAACACTGGCAGCTAGGTAAACATAGAGGGCCTTAACCCTTACAGTACCGGCGCCGTACATGTACGGCGCTGGTACGATGCGGGCACATGGCGCCCGCTCGCGGGTGCGGCGGGCGTCATGGCCGGCAAGTCTCTGCTGTTTCTAACAGCAGAGACTTGCCGCTACCTACTGTATCGGCGGCGTCTTCCGGGGTGACTAGATGCCGTGATCACACGTGATCACGGCATCTAGTTGCGTCTAAAACCCGGAAGCGTTCGCTTCCGGGTGGTGTACAGACACCCCGTGGTGGCCAATCGGGGTGTCTGTACACCATATGAAAACTGTAATCCTCGCTGGTGAGGATTACAGTTTTCAAAGTGCAATTCTTATTCTGGCCACTAGATGGCAGGCCAGGATAAGAAATGAGGCAATTGATGGATTTAACTGCCTCTAGTAAATCCATAATTGCTCATAAAGAAAATTAAAAAGCCACAATATATAAGCTCATATTTGAGCTTCAAATAGTAAAAAAAAATTAAAAAAAATGTAAAAAAATATATAAAAAATAAAAAAGATATAAAAGTTCAAATCACCCCCCTTTCCGTATAAGTAAAAAATAAATACCTAAATAACACTAAATATAGACATCATGGGTATCACCGTGACCGAAAACGCCCGTACTTTTAAAATATAAAAAAAAAAAATCCAATACGGCGAATTGTGTGGCGGAAAAAAGCGTCCAAATGGCGATTTGCCGTTTTTTGTCGCTTTTTTTTCTAAAAAAAATTAAATAAAAAGTGATCAAAAAGTCATACACACCCCAGAATGGTATCAATAAAATCTTCAGATTGTCCCGCAAAAAATGAGCCCCCATACAGCTCTGTACACATAAATACCAAAAAGTTATAGGGGTCAAGATATGACAAGGAAAAAAAAAAAAAAAAAGGGCAACTTTCTAATTTTTTTCACTATCAAAACGCAGGAAAAACTATACATATTAGGTATTGCCGGATTCATACTGACCAGTAGAATGAAAATAACGGGTCAGTTTTAATGCACATCGAACGCTGTAAATAAGAAACCCGTAGAACTGTAGCGGAATAGCGGTTTTTTTGCAATTTCACCTGATTTGGATTTTTTTTCCCGCTTCCCACTACACCATATGCAATATTAAATGGTGGCGTTGGAAAGTACAACTTGTCCCGCAAAAAACAAGCCCTCATACAGCTATGTGAACAGAAAAATAAAAGAGTTATGGCTGTTGGAAGGCAGGGAGCGCAAAACGAAAATGCATGACCGAAAAAACCTCCGGTACTGAAAGGGTTAAATACCTAGCAGACCCCACCCAACCAGCTGACTGGGAGGAGAAAGCAAGGAACCAAAACTTAACTCCTGAGATACCAAATAAACAGAAAATAAACAGACACTATATTGCTCGCGTTTTCCGGCGACCAGTAATAGGCCGCGAGCGAGAGTGCGCACCAGCCACGTCCCTGGCACTTATGACCGTCGCGCGCGTCCCCTGCCTGGGACGCGCATCCACAGCCAGAGAAAGCCGGTTGGAGGAGGAGCCTGCCGAAATAGCGGACGAAGCCTGACCACGGGCAACCACCTCGCCACCAGAGTCAGGGGCAGGACCAGCAGAACGGGTGCATTGACTGCCGGTCCTGACACACCCCCAGCCCCTCACAGTATATAGTATACAACACCCCACAGTATAGAGTATATAGTATAACACCACACAATATACTGTATATAGTATAACACCCCCAGCCCCTCACAGTATATAGTATACAACACCCCACAGTATAGAGTATATAGTATAATACCACACAGTATACTGTATATAGTATAACACCCCCAGCCCCTCACAGTATATAGTATACAACACCCCACAGTATAGAGTATATAGTATAACACCACATAGTATACTGTATATAACACCCCCAGCCCCTCGCAGTATATAGTATACAAGACCCCACAGTATATAGTGTACAACCTCACTGTATACACTATAGCACCCCACAGTATACAGTATACTATGTTACTGGACACAAAGCAACAATGTCATCACAGGTTCTTTCTCCTACAAGCATCACAAGCTCTTCTTTCTTGTAATGGGGGCATAATGGACCTCATAGAAACATCTGGCCTGGGGCTACTAACCCAAATGCCACCATTATAATCCACCCCTATCTGTGAGGGAGATTTACCAAGCTAAGTGCACCAGAACCATAAATTAGCATACATGCTTTGCGCCACAAAGAGGAGTGGCTTAGTTGGAAAGAGATGCTATTTAGTTGGAAGGGGTTTGGCTCACAACACTGTGCACCAAAAGTGCACCAAAATTTTGGTGAAAAAACGTTTCCACAATATGTGGTGTAAAGATGGACAAAAGATGCAGCACATTTATCATACAGTGTGAGCCACAGTGATGAATTTGGTGCATAAGTTTACATTGTTTAAATATCAGGCAACATTAGTAAATCTGCCCCAATATTTTCACGTAATGATTTTTGCTTATTTTGTGCACACGTATGTTCCTGAAAGGAGCAAAGACGTAACATAATTAAGCATATCAATGCCTTATTACAGAAGGACTTTTTTATTGGTGCAGAAGATGGAAGGAAGCATTAGATGCATAGGCCCAAGTGACTTCCATAGTTAAAGGTGCTGTGGAAGGTTTTGAAGTTATCCGCTATCCACTGTGGTTAGCTGAGTACAGCGCTCAAGTATTTCCAGCAGTCCCATAGAGTATGAATTGAGTGGAAGGGTGCATGCTCAACCTGTCACTCAGTTAGATCGGGGGAAATGGGACCTCCATTCTCGGGATCAGTGGGGGTCCCAGGGGTCAGTCTCCCCACTGATCAGTTAGTTTCCCTTATACTGTAGATGGCGAATAACATGAAAACTTGGCACAACCCCAATTATAGCAGGCACTACAACGGTGACTTTTGTCATCCAGAATTATTGATTTCATCCACTTATTGCTGACACTCACTTTTTTCGGTTGTCAGATGCAGTCATTGGTAATATTTGTCAAGTTGTATAACAGATTTTCACCCTATCAATAGATTACTTGATTATTAATCTGCCTTTTTAACCCAAGGGGGAGATTTATCGAATACCGGTGTTTTACGCCAGTCTTTGAAATGTCCTTCAGGCCTTATCATAAATTAGGTACATACTCTGGCTGTCCGTGTGCCAGAATTAAACCTTCAGCAGTTCGGATCTGATGCAAATTTCTGTTTTCATTTGCACCTGAAAACAGGTGTAAATGAAGATAAATGTGGTGGACCTGCTGGCCTTGCCCTTGCTATGCCCTTCTTTCACAGAGCGGCAAGGATGTGCAGAAATGCCACTTATTACAAAATTTGCCTCAAGCTAAAACAAGATTTGCAACTTTTTCAGGCAAAAAAGAGGTGCAGGGAGATAATAAATCTCCCCCTATTGTGTTTCATCCAGAGTGACAACCTTCATGACCAAATGTAAAAGACATGTCATTTAGAAAACTGAAATCTCTAGTATATCACATCTTAAAGAGGACCTGTCACCACTCCTAATATGCCTGTTTTAATAGCTACATGTATTTCCCATGTATAACAGTTCTGGAGCATCTATTGTTATAAATCTATGTTGTGCCCAGGGGCGGACACAGACAGCAGAGGGCCCCTGTGCAAAAAATGTGCCTGCCAGACCGAGGCCGGATCTCTGCCGGACTCTGCCAGTGGGCATTCTGCATCCAGCAGTGCCAGCTGATGGAGCTGGTGAATTCTGACAGGCTGTTCTCTGCTGGAGCAGCCTGCCAGAATCACTAACTCAGATGGGAAAGTAGCCTAATACAGCGCCACATACCTCTTACATCCAGTGACTTCTCCTTTGATGTAGATGTTGTCTGTCCTCATCTTCTCTTTTCAGACCAGACCGCCATGATGATGTCTTTCAGCCATATATAGTCTCTGCAGAGTTTGACAGACAGACAGACATCTTAGTTTCCTCGTTTTCCATCATCCTTCCACCTTCTAAACACCCCATCCTTTCACCCCCAATACTGTGCCGCTGTGCTCCCTATACTAGTTACACACAGATAGATCCTCTTCAATAATTACTGCCACACAGTGTCCTAAAAAATAACTGTGCCCAGGAAACAGTGTCCCTGACACTAACAGTGTAAACATAATGTTCCCCAAAAATAATTGTGCGAAGTATAAAATGCCCCCATAATGTGTGCCAGTAAAATGCCCCTATATAATTACCCCTCTAGTGCTCCTCTCCCTTCTCCATAGTGTCCCCCATGTTTGCCAGTATTTAAGATAGGGTCCCCAGTAGATGCCCCATAGTGCTCTCCCATTCTCCATAGTGCCGCCCATGTGTGCCAGTATATAAGATAGGGTCCCCAGTAGATGCCCCCATAGTCCTCCTCCCCCTCCAAAGTGCCTCAATGTGTGCCAGTATACTAGATAGGGCCCCCATAGTGCTTCTCCCCCTCCATAGTGCCCTCATGTGTGCCAGTACATAACATAGTGCCCCCCCCATGTCTGCCAGTATTTAAAATATGCCGCCATAATGCTCCTCCTCCTCTATAGTGCCCCCCATGTCTGCCAATATTTATAATATGCCCCCATATTGCTCCTCCTCCTCTATCGTGCCCCCCATGTCTGCCACCATTTAAAATAGGCCCCCAATAGTGCTCATCCTCCTTAATACTGCCCCCGATGTCTGCCAGTATTTAAAATATGCCCCCATAGTGCTTCTCCTCCTCTATAGTGGAGGGCCCCCCAGCAGATGTCCCCATGAGTGTCAGATAGGGCCCCTAGTAAAGCGTAAATAAAAAAAATAATCTTACATACTTACCTTCTTGCCTCTTTCAGCGATGTGATGCAGGCCTCTTCTGTCCCGCGCTGTATGGCTCAGGCGGCGCAATGACGTCAGCGCGCCGCCTGCGCCGGACTCTGATAGGCTACAGGCACTAGGCCTATCAGAGGAACGGGTAAGAGAGACGCCTCTCCCCTGCCCCACAGCATCCATCTGTATCGCTGTCCTGAGGACGGCGATACAGATGAATATAGAGAGATGAGCGCTTCCACAATAGAAGCGCTCATCTCTCTCAGCCCTGCCACCGAACCTCCCATAGACACCCCTCCCGCAACGGGCCCCTGTGCAGCCGAACCGGCCATTCCTTTATTATTTCTACTAGAAGTCATGAATGAATTGCTATTATTCTTTAGTAAGGTTACAGAGGGGTGTTAAAACAGACATGTCAGGAGTGGTGACAGGTCCTCTTTAAGGTATTGTGATCTACTCAGGACCAGTCAGAGAAATACCAATAGATCGCATTCTAACTGGGTTCTAAATCCGAACAGCGACTTCTTGACCCCCTGATACACAGGGCTCAGTCATGTACATGTGTTCTGGGGCACATCTGCCATAGTTCCCTTAAAAAATTGGCTTGGCCATGTTCAAATCCAAATGCCTGATCCTTCTCTCCCATAAAATCTGTGGGGTGCAGTCAAGAGGCTCCCATACACTTTAGATGATCATGGGCCTCGGCCAACAATTGATGTGTAAGTGATGGTCAGGGATGTCAGAAACCTGGAATGCAAAACTTACAGATTCATATCTGACCTATTACAGGAGTTAGTGTTAAATTCAATGGTTCTAGTAAATCTTTTTTTCCTCTAAAAGGTTAATGGAAAATAATATAAAAGATAATTAGATCAGTAGCAATCCCCACCTTCCCAGGAAGACGAGAAACCAAATGCTCTGTGAACTACTTCTAATTAGAGGCAGGGTGACCTGATTCTTAATAGGAGGAACAATGCATATCTTTCTAATTAGTTTAAGAATGCTCCCAGGATTTGTCACATCCAATCTGCTACTCTTATCATCTTGAAATTTTGTTTAATTTTCATTTTTTCCTATTTTCACTTTCAAGACTATGCACAAGTTACATTATGCATTGTTACAAAAATGTAGCTAACAGCCACTCACTTATTCTTCACTTTTCGAGATTCCCTCCTTTTTTCTTGTTGCAGCTGTTCAATCTTCTGCTGCATCTCCTCCTGCTTAGCAATGATAGCATGAATCATTGCCATCGCGGTGTTCACCTCTTCCTATAGAATATATAACATTGTAGATGGTGTTAATGATGATTGATAATAATGTCATACAAAAGTGTGCTCAGTGCTAAAAATAATGAAAAGGTTATTTCAAGAACCCTGAGGAAATTCTGGAATTTCGGAGATAAAGGAACTGTCCCATGGATTTATCTGCAGGATCTTATTGCTGAAGACACCACCAGTGGTATCCAGACTGATCACTAAAAAGGGGTCCTGAGCCCCTTGTTTCTCTACACTGAACGATTTTGGGGAGTCAGTTTAAATGGTGATATATGCAACTTGCTGTCAAATGGATAGGAGCTGATTTCTGTCCTCAGGTCTTTCCATTAACCTCACAGAGTCTGGAATGGAAGGGCTGGACGTACGTGTGACCACTGCACCATTTAAACATCTCCTCTTTGCACAACCACAGTGGCTCAGGACCCCCATTCCTAAGGCTGTTGGGGTCCAAAGCCATCAGACATTCTGTGGATAGATGATAAATGTGCATTGTGGGATAACCTCTTGAACAGAGGTTGGTGGTTTCTCGTTTAAAGGGGTTGTCCGAGTAATTTTTTTGTTCTTTATATGTTTCTAACTTGTCAGGTATAACAACTTTCCCATATACTTTATGTTTCTAAAGCTGCTGGTTTCTCAGAGTTGACTGAGGGTCACATGACCTGTGATGTCACCTTATCTCTCTGCTCTGTGATGTTTCGTTCACAAGCCTCAGAGTTCAGATAACAGTCTGTACACCAGATGTCACTGGCCACGCCCCCTTTCTTTGCCGGGCTGCTATCTGCTCTCCCTGGTTTCCTTCAGATAAAACATTAACCCCTTCAGCCAGAACACACTGAGGGCTCAAGGCTTTAGAACAAACAGTAGCTGCAGCAGTGAGAGGAGACAAATGCTGGGCAAGGAGCTATAGAGGAATTGTATTGTACAAGAACAGGTAGGGAGAATTTCCTGTGTGTATCAGCAGTGTCATTGTACAGCTGGGACTTGTAGTCCTACACAAACAACATGCTGCTGAGTATTCCAGCAGGCAGACATGTCACTCAGCACTTGTATTCATTCCCTTTGCAGAGAGGGGGGGAAGGGGGAGGGGCTGAGATTGTTGTTATTGCATGTAAACAAAGACTAGAAGAGAACAGGGAAATGAGGAAATATGGATTTTTTTTTGCCTAAAACTTGCTTAACTTAGTTATATATTGCTGCCCATCAGATTTACAGTGCTATATATTTTTTTTTCATAACTCGGACAACCCCTTTAATTCTTCATTTTCCCGATGTTTCATGTGAACTAAACACTTTTTACAAGATTACCCTTCAGCTTACAGCTGATGGCTGAGGTCTCAGCAGTGGGGCACCCTGTAATCAGCATATTTTAATTGACCCTAATGAAATCAGATGGTGGGAAGGCTAGTTCACTTTTATTCAGCTGTCGACTCTATTTTAAGGGGGTCTCCACTCACAATTGACTCTAATATCAATCATACAAAAATTAAAAAAATCAGTTATGCAATGGGTTTTCTCAGAAATAATATCGGACAGGTGATAACTGCTAGATCAATGGGAGTCTGGGAACACCAATGGGATCAATAGGATGCCTGGGAACCCCATCACAATTAGAAGCAGGTACTTCTTCTCTGTGGAGATGTAAGTACCATGCTGGAGATATGTACAATATTAAAAGTTCTCACCACTCCTCATACACCGTTAGATCCTGTCCAGTATTGTTACCTTCAAGTTGTTGAGGGAATTTTTCAATTCTGTAACCTTCTCTTCCATGGTGCAGCGACAGCTCTTGACCTTCTCCTCCAAGGCATATTCACCATGTTGAATTCGGGACAATTCCTGCATAGCCTCTGTGAAGCCTGTCTTAAGTTCAGAGGCCAAAATCTGCAACTAAGAAAATATTTAGAAAATGGAAATGTAAATTCTCTTCACCTTAATTTCATTTCTTTGTTTTATATTTCCATAGTCAGATCCCCATATAAATAATTTTACATCATTAATAAAGAGAATCTGTCCCCCTCCTGACGTCTTGTCTGCTAAATAATTTTAATCCGCATGTAATAAACATTCTGGAAAACATTTTCTTATAACTCTATGTCGTTCTGTAACTCCGTTATTGCGACTAGAAGTTTATTAATGAATCTGCGAGGGATGTAACCAGTGGGGAGAGTGTCCTTGTACACTCGGAGAGTGTCCAGTCACTCACATGCAAATTCATTAATACAATTCTATTAGCAATAACTGAGGGGAATAGGGAATAAAATTATTTAGTAAAACAGACAGGAGTTGCATCAGGTCTCATTGAATACATTAATAAAAGGTCTATTGGAGGTTCCTTTCCATAAGGGAAACCTTGAAGGAAACCTGATGGACTGCTTTTCCAACAATGGGGTATTTTGAGTGCTGTTGCCAATTAGTGAGCGCTTACAACTCACTCACTGGTTAATTCCACAGCATGCCAGGAGTACACGAGGACAGCTCCCTTACAGTTATCGCCACGCTGACCAGTGAGCAGGAACTAATGAACATTTAAACATTTATCAAACTGGTGTAAAGTAGAACTGGCTTAGTTGCCCATAGCAACCAATCAGATTCCACCTTTCATTTTTCACAGCTCACAGCTTTTTGGAAAATGAAAGGTGGAAACTGATTGGTTGCTTTGGGCAACTAAGCAAGTTCTACTTTACACCAGTTTACATATACAGTGCCTTGCGAAAGTATTCGGCCCCCTGGAACTTTTCAACCTTTTGCCACATTTCAGGCTTCAAACAAAAAGATATAACATTTTAAATTTTTGGTGAAGAATCAACAAGTGGGTCACAATTGTGAAGTGGAACGAAATTTATTGGCTCATTTAAACTTTTTTTGTAATAATAAAACTGAAAAGTTGGGCGTGCAAAATTCGTCCCATTTACTTTCAGTTCTGAAAACTCACTCCAGAAGTTCATTAAGAATCTCTGAATGATCCAATGTTGTCCTAAATGACTGATGAAGATAAATAGAATCCACCTGTGTGTAATCAAGTCTCCGTATAAATGCACCTGCTCTGTGATAGTCTGAGGATTCTGCATCATGAAGACCAAGGAACACACCAGGCAGGTCCATGATACTGTTGTGGAGAAGTTTAAAGCTGGATTTGGATACCAAAAGATTTCCCAAGCTTTAAACATATTCCAAGGAGCACTGTGCAAGCGATCATATTGAAATGGAAAGAGTATCAGACCACTGCAAATCTACCAAGACCTGGCCGTCCCTCTAAACTTTCATCTCAAACAAGGAGAAGACTGATCAGAGATATAGCCAAGAGGCCCATGATCACTCTGGATGAACTGCAGAGATCTACAGCTGAGGTGAGAGAGTCTGTCCATATCAGAACAATCAGTCGAACACTTCACAAATCTGGCCTTTATGGAAGAGTGGCAAGAAGAAAGCCATTTCTCAAAGATATCCATAAAAAGTCTCATTTACAGTTTGCCACAAGCCACCTGGGAGACACACCAAACATGTGGAAGAAGGTGCTCTGGTCAGATGAAACCAAAATCAAACTTTTTGGAAACAATGCAAAACGATATGTTTGGCGTAAAAGCAACACAACTCATCACCCTGAACACACCATCCCCACTGTCAGACATGGTGGTGGCAGCATCATGGTTTGGGCCTGCTTTCATCAGCAGGGACAGGGAAGATGGTTAAAACTGATGGGAAGATGGATGGAGCCAAATACAGGACCATTCTGGATGAAAACCTGTTGGAGTCTGCAAAAGACCTGAGACTAGGACGGAGATTTATCTTCCAACAAGACAATGATCCCAAACATAAAGCAAAATCTACAATGGAATGGTTCAAAAATAAACATATCCAGGTCTTAGAATGGCCAAGTCAAAGTCCAGACCTGAATCCAATTGAGAATATGTGGAAACAGCTGAAAACTGATGTTCACAAACGCTCTCCATCCAACCTCAAAGAGCTCGAGCTGTTTTGCAAGGAAGAATGGGCAAGAATTTCAGTCTCTAGATGTGCAAAACTGATAGAGACATACCCCAAGCGACTTGAAGCTGTAATTGCAGCAAAAGTTGGCGCAACAAAGTATTAATGCAAGGGGGTCTAATAATTTTGCACGCCCCACTTTTCAGTTTTATTATTACAAAAAAAGTTTAAATGATCCAATAAATTTCGCTCCACTTCACAATTGTGAATTCACAATCTTTTAGTTTGAAGCCTGAAATGTGGCAAAAGGTTGAAAAGTTCCAGGGGGCCGAATACTTTCGCAAGGCACTGGATATTTAATTTACAGTAATTAGTGTACTGTCACCACTACTATATGAGGGAGCAGTGAGGGCAGACGTCCAGTTCCCAGCACAGCCCGTATTACTAGCCAGCGCAGCGCTGTGCTCTTAGGAAAAGGGATGTCCCTTAGCAATGATCTCTGAAAAAATGACTGCTAAGGGACATTTCTGCCCAGATTGTCTACTATGAATACATGATCTCCCTAAATAAAGCATATTAGAAAAATGTTCCCTATCCCTGAGCTTACACATTAGCAAAAGAATATATATATATATTTCACAGTTACACCTTAAAGTGCATCTGTCAGCAGATTTGTGCCTATGTATGACACTGGCTGACCTGTTGCATGTGCCATTGACAACTAAAGACATCTATGTTGGTCCCATGTTCATATGTGCCCGCATTGCTGAGAAAAATGATGTTTTATTTATATGCAAATTAATGAGCCTCTAGGAGCAACAGGGGCGTTACTGTTACTCTTAGAGTCTCTTCTCTCCCTGCAACTGCCACACCCTTTGCACTTTGATTGACAGGGCCTGGCAGTGAAAATGTGATCACATCTTGCCCTGTCAATCAAAGTGCAGAGTACACAGCAGTTGCAGAGAAAGCAGAGCCTCTAGGAGTAATGGGGGTACGTATGAACATGAGACCAACACAGATGCCTTCAGCTGTCAAGTGCACATGTAACAGGTCAGCCAGTGTCATAGGGACAAAACTGCTGACAGATGCCGCCTAATACAAGGCACTTACTAATGTATTATGATTGTCCATATTGCCTACTTTGCTGGCTTGATTTATTTTCCATCACTTTATACACTGCTTGTTTCCAAGGATTACGGTCACAGTTGCAGTGCAGATATGAGGTGGCTGGGACAGGAGCTGCTACACATGCGTGTTTATGTGCTTTCCCATGGTCCTGACCACTAGAGAAACCAGCGATTTTTCCTATTGTGTACAAGCACGGCCACCGCTGCTGGATTGCAGGGTGGACATAACCATGGATACGAGCAGTGTATAATGCGATGAAAAATGAATCAAGCCAGCAGAGGAAGCATTATGGACAATCACTATACATTAGTAAGTGCCAGTGGTGTGCCAAGGAAGGGGGCGGTGAGGGTGGTCCTCTCCAGGTGCCAGCTTTCAGGGGGATGCCGGATGCAATGACCACTTCCAACAATACAGTTGGAAGCACTCATTGCTAGAGCATCGGGAAGCTGGTAATCCTTTCAGTTACTGACTGCTCAGCTCCCTACGCAGCCGCTCCTTCTTTCCTACAGGCCAACTGCTTCCCTATTCAGCTCTACAGGCACAGAACGTGCTGCTGAACTGTGTAGGAGGAGCCTGGGAATCTACCTGTGCACTCCTCCCACAAAGTGCAGCAGCAGGGGAGTGCTGGAGGTAATCTGATCATCAGGAATGGGACAAGGTGAGTAGTTACTTTTTTTAATTAACACTGAGAGGGCACAGAGAGGGCATACCTACTGTGAAGGGGCACAGAGAGGGCATAACAACTGTGAAGGAGCGCAGTGAAGGCGTAACTACTGTGAAGGGGCACAATGTGGGCATAAATACTGGGAAGGGGTGCAATAAGGGCATAACTACCGTAAGGGGGCACAATGTGGGCATAACTACTGTGAGGGGGAAAAATGAAGGCATAACAACTGTAAGGGGGCACAATGTTTTAAAGTATGGGGGGAGGTGCCAGACAAAGGACCCACCCATGTGCCAAACATCTCAGGCATGCCACTGGTAAATGCTATGTATTAACTTTGTCTACATGATAAATGCCATTTGCTGAAGTGAGACAACCCCTTTAAGCTTCTTTACTACCCTTCAGACCTTCCATAATTTTACACGGGACTCAATCTACCTCTGGAGGACCTTTCTGGATAGTCCACCCTTCTGCACAACACTGTCCATTGGTAAATTATGCCTTGCCATCTGTAACAGTAGCCACACTACGTCTTGTATCTATCTATGGAAGCCAATGGACAGGAATAAACAACCTCCAGCACTTCAGCTGCTGTAAAACAACAACTCTCAACATTCTCCAATCAATTCTATGGGAGTTCGGAGAACAGCCGAGCAAGTGTGCATGCTTGGAGTTGTAGTTTTACAACAGCTGGAGTGCTGGAGGTTGCTGATTCTTGGCTCAGATAGCAGCTCCAGATTACAATATGCAATTTTCTCCCCCACTGACTCTTCATATGTTTTTCTTAGGGCTCATAGCCTATACTTTTCTGATGAGACTTGTTCATTATGGCCAATCACCGTCACTGTTATTGGGGGTTAATTCCACGTTACTCCTTTGGGACTGGAGCTGTGCATTTTACATGGTTTTGTCTACATTTTTCCTGTGCATTTTACATGGTTTTGTCTACATTTTTCCTAATCGAGGTCTGCTCAGTACCGTACCATGTAAAGAAAAATCTGTGTACTGCTATAAAATCCATCCATGTGAACCCAACAAGATAAAAGTAGTTAACATAGGAAGATGTTATCCTCTAAGACACAGAATAAATCCTCTAAGACACAGAATAAAATAATTAATAAACACAGAAAATCAGCAAAGTATAGATCGCTCATAAACTATAACCTGAAATATATTTTAGGGTGTTTTACCTGATAAATCTGGGCTGGCAAGGTGCTTACTGGAACATTTTCGGTTTCTCCTGTGTGGGAAAGAAAGACATTGACCTATAAAACACATATGGAACACAACGTAGAGAAAACCAGTTTTCCTGTAAGCATATAGTCCATGATAAAGACATCATTTGATTACCAATCGGCTTTATGAGGCTCTGAAGCTCAAATCAATGTAAAACACCACCGCCATTCAGAACAATACTGCTGTACTGACAAATATATTCAACAGATTTGACTGGAATGAGAATACCTGGAGGTAGGAAAAACATCCTGGAGCAGCAGCAGTTTACAGAACCCAACTGTGAGTGAGCTTAGTAAAGGAAAAAAAATGTCTGCTCAAAACTGTTGGGAAAACCAGTGGTTTGCGTCAAAGTAACATCCACATGAATGCCAGGGCTCAAAGGGATCTCATGAACACTCTGGCCATTCGGTGACTACAAAGCCCCATACTCAGCAAGCTGCAATACACTGTGTTCTGACATCTTCCTATCGTAGCCAGCAAAAACCCTTTCAACAATTTGTTCTACAGTAGGTCTTCTGTGGAATCCAATCAGATGCACATGCCCTCGCTTCAATAAAACATGAGTGCCCACTACCAATTGGCTAGTTCACTAGTCCTCCCATCCCACGAGACCTACTGCATGTTGTATTGAAGATGCTTTGACCCAGCCATCACAATTAGGCCATTGTGTTTGAGATCCTTGAGCTTTCCATGTTCACTTTTTTATACAGCTTTTGAAGCCAGGAGTGGGTTCAAGGAGAGAAGAAGTCTCTGTCTATCCTCTGTACGTGTTCTCCACTTATGATCCATTCCTACCTTTGGCTTAAAAAACTGTATAAAATAATTTGACTGTGGAAATCCAGCCTAATGCAGTACATGCCATGTCTTATCATATGCCACTTTTTCTGGGAGTGTCTGCCCCCTTTTGGACCATGCACTCCTGCTCATCTGCCAGGGCTTTTAATCAGACATTTGAGGGAGTGGTAGCCCCCCTTTATGGCTCATTCACACGATAGTATGGTTGCTGTGCAAATAGCGATCCGCAATACAAGGGCACCCGCCATGTGAATCTCATATCGTGGTGAAGAGCCACTGACTTGAATGGGTCCAGATCTGCAAAATATGGCAAAAGATAGGAGATGTTCTATCTTTTGCAATGCGGAAGCATGGACCTGAAACCCCATGGAAGCGCTTCAGAGTGCTTCCGTGGGCTTCTGATTCGTGCCTCCGCTCTGCAAAATATAGGACATGTCCTATCTTTCGTTGTATCTTACGGTTCACAGACCCATTCAAGTCAATGGGTCCGCAGCACACTCCCAATGCCCGTGTATTGCGGACCCACTGTTTGCGATCCACACTACGGGCACGGATGCCTTACGTTCATGTTAATGGGGCCTGAGACTGTGTACTCACGCCCAGGGCTGCCATCAGGGGGGTACAGCAGAACCTGCTGTGGGGGGCCCGAGCACAGGGCCGGCGTCAGCACCCGGCAAACCCGGGCATGTGCCGGGGCCCTGAGCTCCTCGGGGGGCCCACTCAGCCGCTGGCTTTTTTTTAAATTCATTTTTTATTTTTGCTGCTCCCTCCCGAGTCCCGTCCCACTGAGCCGCTTTAATGCCGGCTCCGAGTCCTCACTCACCCCACTGCCCTTTAACAGTGCCCAGCCACAGTCTTCTCCACGGCTCAGCGGGTGCCGCCTACCTCCTTGCCGCGCTTCAGCTGTCTCCTCCTTCCCACCGCCACCAGCAGAGGAGGAGACAGCTGAAGCGCAAGGGAGAGATGAAGACTGAGGCGGCGCCATCTTAGTGGCAGGTGCAGCGACAGCAGCCCAGCAACGCGGTGCAGTAAGTAACTTGCCCCAGCCAGCCCAGTCTGAAGGGTCATTTTGCTTGTATTTTCATCTCCAGCTCTGGGTCATTATTGAATAAGGTCATCTTCTGTACTTCTGCATTGCAACCTGGGGGATGTAGGTCTGATGGGGGCACAAGACGCCAACCTGAGGTCTAATGGGGGGGAGGGGAAGACCCTGATCTGAGGTCTGATGGGGCACAAGACGCTGACCTGAGGTCTGATGGGGGCACAAGACACCGACCTGAGGTCTGATGGGGGCACAAGACACCGACCTGAGGTCTGATGGGGCACAAGACACCGACCTGAGGTCTGATGGGGCACAAGACGCCGACCACAGGGAAGAGTTATTTTATCCAGGTATGTTACACAAAGTGATGTCACAGAATAGAGATAAGAAGCAAAGCAATGTACCAGGAAACGGTTTTGACACACAGTGATGACACAGTATAGGGATAATGTGTGCAGTGATGTCACATGAGTCTCATAAAACAAAGATTCCAAAAACTGTGAAGTCAGAGATGAGGGTTATTGCAGACAGTATGGGAACATGGATAATGCTGCAGAAAGAGAATAATAAGAATAGGATTGTGTAGTTCTTTACCAGTTTTTTGACACAGGTCCCGTTTTGCACCAGAATTTGCTTTCCCCCTCTTTCGGCACACTCACCACATTTAACAATATTTGCACCAGAAAATTGCTGCACACTATACCTGAAATCTGCACTAGCTCTTTGCTTACGTAGATTTCATTTTCTGGTGCACCAACCTGCTGAGGATGCATCAGTATTATATAAAGGGCCTGTGCCTCTTAATAATTTTAGTGCATCTTACACTAACAAAGTTACTTATTCAGACTTTTCTTAATAAATACCCCTCAGCATGGGGGTAATAGACAAGGAGATGAAGGTAACTGCAACAATGCACACTTATGCCACAGTACAGAAAATAAACCCCAGTATTCTTTTATATGGTGGCTATTAGCTCTCATTGGACCTTAGAACACGGGTGCAACTACAACCTTTGTACCCTCTACTGGGCAAGCTGCATCCAGCCTCCAGTCGACCACTGTTCAAGCCTTAACCAGATTCCAGCACAGCTCAATCCTAAAACATCTCCCAGGCCTAATACTCCACAGGGACAATTGCAGCTCCAACAGACACCGCACACGGGTCATCTACACTCTTATACTGGTGCCAAACCTTCTTCTCCTGTCTTCTCCCCCCAGCAGATCACAAAGCATGGTGTAACACCAGACTCTTCTTAGGTCTATGCCACAATCCCTACCTCCCCCTGGATGTGACAGCCAAGAAGACATTATTTTCATGACAATGTCACACCCAGGTATTGGAGCTTTGCCTTTCAGCAACCTGCAAACCAAAGGCAACATACATACAATATATACAATCATATATACACATATGTACAAGGCAGAAACAATGAAAATACTTAAGACTTCCAAACAGTCCATTTATAGAAAGGGCAACCGATTATACAGGACACATCTGAAGCCCATAAGCAGCAAAAATGAGAGAGTATGAGGTTCACCCACCAAACATGCAGACCCTTAAAACAGCCTATGCCTGCTGATGGGATAAAGGAAAGCTGCACTGTTATAGAATGGTTCACACCTATAAAGGTAGCAGATCCAATGGCAACATGTATGATAGAATTACTGTTGAAAAAGATTTTCCCATTATTCAAACCACAGGATAGGGGATAAGTATCTGATCGGTGGTGATCCGACCACTGGGACCTCCACTGGTCAGTAGATCAGGAGTCCCATGTTCCTGTATGAAGTTAAGCTCCAGTCAGAACCCAATGGACCGAATACTTAACCCAAGTCCTGTGGATTAAGGATGTTTGTATTGTGGTGCAGGCTCCCTACTACATGTAGTTTACATGAACTACAGCATTACTTATAGATTTAAGCATAAACTACAAATTGTGCACCACTGAGATATTTTACTGATTTGGGACCCAACCGATGTGAATTAGAAAGATTTTACCTTCTTGTTTGTTTGAGTCCATGGCTGGCTTTCCCTGTTCTGAAGAATCACAGATCATCCTTTCACAGAGCTACAGTATTCTGTCCTCTGAGCGCAGCTCATGGGGCAGCAGTAACTATCATGTGAGTTCAATGATGTTTCATGACGGCCAATGCCTGTTTTCATAAAAAGGATAAAGGGTTTATTGAGTTTCTGGACTTGGAGAATGAAAATGTTGAACTCACATGCAGTGACATGCTAGCTTATTTTACTGGAACTGACAATAACTACATGAAATCATCTCGTATTCCGACTGCCCTTTCTTGATAGATATAAAATCCAATAATTACTATGCACGTCTCTGTACCATGCTATTATACTATATGACATTTAATGTCTACACGGCTGGAGTTACACTTTATACAATATACTATATGCCATATCTATTATTATAGTACAAAGGTTCAAGTCATAGACTTAGCCATTAAAATCTACTGTAGATTTAAAATCAATATATTTAAAGTAGTGCTGGTATATAAGAATGACGCTAAGTTCATGTTGGGTATAAAAATATGAACATTATAGTACAGTATGTCTATATATCTAAGGCTAGTTTCACACTAGCATTTTGAGATCCGGCAGGCTATTCCAGCAGGGAACAGCCTACCGGATCTCTCTGCATTCCAGCATTGCAGGAAGCAACCACATCGCCGTCCGGCCCCATTCACTATAGTGAGGACTGGTGGAGATCCGCCCGCAACCCGGCAAATATGCAGAGAATCTGTTGGACAAAAAACGCTGCGTGCAACGGTTTTTGTCTGGCCGCCTCTTGGCATGTTTGCTGGGATGCGTCCAAATCTCTGCCGATCCTCATTATAGTAAGTGGGGCCAGCGGATATCAGGTAGCATCCAGAAGTGACGGATCCAGAAATCTCCAACACGCTCTGCCAGAACAGCCTGCCACAGATGCCTAACATTAATGTGAAACTAGCCTAAAAGAGATAAAGAAATAGAGAAGATTGAGGTAACTGCTGTGGTCCGCACCTCAGCTCCCAAGCCCCTGCTCCATAGACAACTGTAAGAGGAGGACGGAAGATGGTAGCTATTGATGGCCACCACAGAGGGACAGCCTTTGGCACAGTAAATTGGGCTACACTGTGTTATTTGGTTCTGCTGGTATGGTATTTCGCACTGTGGTATTTTTGACCCCCGCTTACTTGTGTTGCCCCACCTTCTGTTAATTTAGACCCACCTACAATATAGGGCCACTTTTAGGTTTTTTTTTTTCCAGGGCCACTTTAAGTTTCCAATCCGCTCCTTAATGCCACTGACATCATAAGCAGAATGCAAAAGTGCATTTAGATGGCCCGAGAATCAGGCAGATTATCGGGAACGACCGTTCCTGCGAATGACCGTTCTCAACAAACGGCCAGTGTAAATGCGCTGCAGATCACCTGATGAATGAGCGAAATGCTTGTTCATTAGGGTGATCCTGTCGTTCATGCAGCCACCACCGATCATAGTTTCTGGGCAGCAGATCATGTGGTCTAAACAACCATCTGCTGCTAAGAAACAATGAAACTATATGATAGCAATAGCTATCCCTCTTCCTCATACTGTGGAGGAGATCACTGCATGTAAATGCAGCTGTCTCCTCCACTGAGCAGTGGACTGTCTTCAATTCCGACATCTGGCTGCAGAATCGCCCCGTCTAAATCCACCATGACACATTTGCACTTTCCATTTGTTAGTCCCTTGCATCTTTTCTTTCTTTTTTTTAAAGGGAATCTGTCACCAGGATAATCGCTATTGAAGTAAAGCCATAGCCTAATAGCACTTAGTACCTTATTTCCAGATGTGCCTCTGTTCCAGCAATAGATGTTTTCTATCTTCTGAAAATCCAGTTTATTTGGTATGCAAATGAGCCAGTAAGGTGCCCACAGGGGCGTCACTCTTGCAGGAAGGAGCCCAGGCATGCCTCCTACATCACATTCAAGCCATAACTCTGCCCCCTTTTCCCTGCTCCCAACATGAGGGCGGGCTTGGGCACTAGCAGGGGGCGTGCCTGGGCTCCTTCCTGCAAGAGTGACGCCCCTGTGGGCACCTTACTGGCTCATTTGCATACCAAATAAACTGGATTTTCAGAAGATAGAAAACATCTATTTCTGAAACAAAGGCACATCTGGAAATAAGGTACTAAGTGCTATTAGGCTATGGCTTTACTTCAATAGCGATTATCCTGGTGACAGATCTCTTTTAAATGGAGCCAGTCACTAGGAAATTCACTGAAAAACCAGGGACAACGACTGGTAGGACTAGCTGAGCTGAATGTAATGATACCTTTCACTTAGTGATCCGTTGCCTCATTCTGGAGAAAAAGTACTTTGAACCATGTATACAGTGCCTTGCGAAAGTATTCGGCCCCCTGGAACTTTTCAACCTTTTGCCACATTTCAGGCTTCAAACAAAAAGATATAACATTTTAAATTCTTGGTGAAGAATCAACAACAAGTGGGTCACAATTGTAACATAGTAACATAGTTTATAAGGCCGAAAAAAAGACATCTGTCCATCCAGTTCGGCCTGTTTTCCTACAAGTTGATCCAGAGGAAGGCAAAAAACCCTGTGAGGTAGAAGCCAGTTTTCCCCACTTTAGGGAAAAAAATTCCTTCCCGACTCCAATCAGGCAATCAGAATTACTCCCTGGATCAACAACCCCTCTCTAGTAACTATAACCTGTAATATTATTACCCTCCAAAAATACATCCAGGCCCCTCTTGAACTCTTTTAGTGAACTTACCATCACCACCTCCTGAGGCAGAGAGTTCCATAGTCTCACTGCTCTTACCGTAAAGAATCCTCTTCTATGTTTGTGTACAAACCTTCTTTCCTCCAGACGCAGAGGATGTCCCTCGTCACAGTCACAGTCCTGGGGATAAATAGATCGTGGGAGAGATCTCTGTACTGACCTCTGATATATTTATACATAGTTATTAGATCTCCCCTCAGTCGTCTTTTTTCTAAAGTGAATAAGCCTAATTTTGATAATCTTTCTGGGTACTGTAGTCCACCCATTCCAGTTATTACTTTAGTTGCCCTCCTTTGAACCCTCTCCAGCTCTGCTATGTCTGCCTTGTTCACAGGAGCCCAGAACTGTACACAGTACTCCATGTGTGGTCTGACTAGTGATTTGTAAAGTGGCAGGACTATGTTCTCATCACGGGCATCTATGCCTCTTTTGATGCAGCCCATTATCTTATTGGCCTTGGCAGCAGCTGTCTGACACTGGTTTCTGCAGCTTAGATTTCTGTTCACTAAAATTCCTAGGTCCTTTTCTTTGTCAGAGTTACCCAATATTTTACCATTTAGTATGTACTGGTGACTTGCATTATTCCTTCCCATATGCATAACTTTACATTTGTCAGTGTTAAACCTCATCTGCCACTTCTCTGCCCAAGCTTCCAGTCTATCCAGATCCATCTGTAGCAGTGTACTGTCCTCTTCTGTGTTAATTACTTTACACAGTTTAGTGTCATCTGCAAAAATTGATATTTTACTGTGCAAGCCTTCTACAAGATCATTAATAAATATATTGAAGAGAATAGGGCCCAATACTGACCCCTGTGGTACCCCACTAGTGACAGTGACCCAATCTGAGTATGTACCGTTAATAACCACCCTCTGTTTTCTAACACTGAGCCAGTTACTTACCCACATACAGACATTTTCTCCCAGGCCAAGCATTCTCATCTTATATACTAACCTTTTATGTGGTACAGTGTCAAATGCTTTGGAGAAGTCCAGATATACGACATCCATTGATTCGCTGCGGTCTAGTCTAGAACTTACCTCCTCATAGAAACTGATTAAATTGGTTTGACATGACCGATCCCTCATGAAGCCATGCTGATATGGAGTAATTTGCTTATTTTCATTGAGGTACTCCAAGATAGCATCTCTTAGAAAACCCTCAAACAGTTTACCCACGACAGATGTTAAACTTACCGGTGAAGTGGAACGAAATTTATTGGATCATTTAAACTTTTTTTTTTAATAATAAAACTGAAAAGTGGGGCCCCCTTGCATTAATACTTTGTTGCGCCACCTTTTGCTGTGATTACAGCTGCAATTTGCTTGAGGTATGTCTCTATCAGTTTTGCACAGCTAGAGACTGAAATTCTTGCCCATTCTTCCTTGCAAAACAGCTCGAGCTCTTTGAAGTTGGATGGAGAGCGTTTGTGAACAGCAGTTTTCAGCTCTTTCCACATATTCTCAATTGGATTCATGTCTGGACTTTGACTTGGCCATTCTAAGATCTGGATACGTTTATTTTTGAACCATTCCATTGTAGATTTTGATTTATGTTTGGGATCATTGTCTTGTTGGAAGATAAATCTCCGTCCTAGTCTCAGGTCTTTTGCAGACTCCAACAGGTTTTCATCCAGAATGGTCCTGTATTTGGCTCCATCCATCTTCCCATCAATTTTAACCATCTTCCCTGTCCCTGCTAATGAAAAGCAGGTCCAAACCATGATGCTGCCACCACCATGTTTGACAGAGGGGTTGGTGTGTTCAGGGTGATGAGCTGTGTTGCTTTTACGCCAAACATTGTTTTGCATTGTTTCCAAAAAATTCGATTTTGGTTTCATCTGACCAGAGCACCTTCTTCCACATGTTTGGTGTGTCTCCCAGATGGCTTGTGGCAAACTGTAAACGAGACTTTTTATGGAAATCTTTGAGAAATGGCTTTCTTCTTGCCACTCTTCCATAAAGGCCAGATTTGTGAAGTGTTCGACTGATTGTTGTCAGGAGACAGACTCTCCCACCTCAGCTGTACATCTCTGCAGTTCATCCAGAAAGTAAAAAGCAATTGCTGAGAGCAGCACCTGATACCTTTCAGACCATTAGTGGAATGCAACAGCCAAATCCGACCCTTAGATCCATCCAGGTCAACCATGTAGTATCCACAAAATCAGCAACGGCAGCATCTCCACAAAAACGTATTTATTCTTCAAGAAGTCATCCAGAACATGTGCAAAAAAGCATTGAGAAAGGTTACCATGTAACCGAAACGTTGCACTTTATTGGCAATTTTTGCACATGTTCTGGATGACTTCTTGAAGAATAAATACATTTTTGTGGAGATGCTGCCGTTGCTGATTTTGTGGATACTGCAGTTCATCCAGAGAGATCATGGGCCTCTTGGCTGCATCTCTGATCAGTCTTCTCCTTGTTTGAGCTGAAAGTTTAGAGGGACGGCCGGGTCTTGGTAGATTTGCAGTGGTCTGATACTCCTTCCATTTCAATATGATTGCTTGCACAGTGCTCCTTGGGATGTTTAAAGCTTGGGAAATCTTTTGGTATCCAAATCCGTCCACAACAGTATCACGGACCTGCCTGGTGTGTTCCTTGGTCTTCATGATGCAGAACCCTGAGACTATCACAGAGCAGGTGCATTTATACGGAGACTTGATTACACACAGGTGGATTCTATTTCTCTTCATCAGTCATTTAGGACAACATTGGATCATTCAGAGATCCTCAATGAACTTCTGGAGTGAGTTTTCTGAACTGAAAGTAAATGGGCCGAATAATTTTTCAGTTTTATTATTACAAAAAAAGTTTAAATGATCCAATAAATTTTGTTTCACTTTACAATTGTGACCCACTTGTTGTTGATTCTTCTAGCTTATATAATCACAACTACTTGTCCTATTCAATTAGAATCTAGACAGTGTGCAGTTAAACAGTGAAGAGGACGCAGTGCTCGCCCAAACATTGTGGCCTCTTCAAAAAGCTAGTTTGAAAACTGTAGTCTGTGTTTCGTGGGACACCTATTTTACAATCTGATCACCCAAGGAACAAGCATTTTGCTTGATTGTCAAGTGACCGGCTGCATATTTACATAGGACAGTTATCATACAAGTGTTCGTATAAACGTTTGTCCCCAATAATTGTCCCACGTAAATGGGTCTAATCTTAAATTACAACAATTACAGTAAATTGTATTAACAGAAGACACATTCAGATCACAATCACTGCAGGTTGTCCTTTACTAGACACATATAGCCCTTTGCATTCTAACAACTATCATAAACTATCTACTGTTATTTTCTATGGTTGCTGTCTTGATCTTTAAAAACAAATTATCTCAAGCTAGCTTCACGGTTGGCTTTTAACTAAGTAACCTTTAATTTGCGTTGTGTCCCCTAGGTCTTTCCTGGATAATTGCTTTGATTTGGTTATTATCCTGTATACATATCTTATTAACAGAGATTATAAATACCGTTGTGTCCTTAAAGGGATTGTCCCACAAACAATGCTGTACATCTTTCAAACCAGCAACTGGAACTGAGTATTTTTATATTTTCATGTAATTAAAAATGTAGTATAGTCACTGAGTTATTCAATAAAAGGTTTCTGTATAGCATCACCTGCTGTTTGCTCATTTCCTCATCTCTCTGTGCACCTTGCTGAGCTGGACACACATGCTCAGTTCCATCCTTCAACTGCCACCAGCCATAGCTTATGTTAGAAGCTGGGATAGTTACAGGACATAGTTACAGCAAAGCAATTGGAGCAGTGAATGAAGATCTCAGGATCCATGTGAGATACAAGACTGTTTCTAGCCTTGTTAGAAAGATTGTATTATAAATGACTGATATTCAGCATCTAGTTTTGATGTCCCTTTGGGTATAAAGTCATAATATGGTTTGAAAAGGCAATAGTCAACCTCCGTTTTTTCCAGACATTAAATAAAAGCAGGAGTGTCACGCGCAGGTGTATGGGGGGAAACCAAACCAAGCATAGGAGGGAAAGGAGATTAGGCCTAGAAACTAAGGAAGGACCACTCCTCCTGATTCTCAGAGACAAAACATCTCAAGTAAGTCTCCAGACTCTGATTAGTACGCTCTGTCTGTCCATTTGTCTGAGGGTGAAAAGCAGAGGAAAAAGACAGTTGTACCCCGAGCCGAGTACAGAACGCCTTCCAGAATCTGGACATAAAGTGTCCTTTATGTCCGCAGAAAAAACACACCCTGTTTTTATTACCAGAAAACTTAAAGGTGGAAGCAGGAGTAGCTCCCCCTAACTGCATGGGTTCGCCCCCAGACATCAACCCAGGAGTATCTTCACCCGAAGTGTCATAGGAAGACAATACACTATGTGATAGTACGTCCTGAGAGCGGGGGCCCCTAGGTCTCTCTCTCAGGCGCCTATCCATGCGTACAGCAAGAGATATAGCGGCTTCCAAAGACACTGGAGTTTCATGAAAGGCCAAAGCGTCCTTCAGCCTTTCTGATAACCCTTGACAAAACAGACTACGGAGATCCGGATCGTTCCATTCGGTATCCGTAGCCCACCTCTGAAACTCAGCGCAATAGATCTCAACAGAGCGCTCACCCTGACGAAGGTCGGGTAACTTGGTCTCAGCTAGGGAGATGCGATCCGGGTCATCATAGATAAGCCCCAAAGCATTGAAACACTGGAGAGACTGCGAACCGGTCAGCAGAGAAAAGGCCCATGACTGTGCATCTCCCTTGAGCAACGTGATCACCACAGCAACTCTCTGTTCTTCATTACCAGATGAATGTGGACGCAACCTAAAGTACAATTTCCATGCCTCCCTGAACAAAATAAAGTTATCACGTCCCCCAGAGAATCTATCTGGGAGAGCGACTTTAGGCTCCAGAAAGGCCTGGCAACCACCAACAGCCTGTGGTCTCTGAATCTGGGTGACGGTCGTGCGGAGGTCAGCTACCTCCAAAGACAGCCCCTGCAGCTGCCCCACGAGTACAGCAATAGGATCCATGGCTGTACAGATACAAACAACAAAGTTATGGTAATTGGCGGTTTATAATGTCACGAGCGGGTGTGTGGGGGGGAACCAAACCAAGCGTAGCAGGGAAAGGAGATTAGGCCTAGAAACTAAGGAAGAAAGATGGACACCTCCTACAGGAAACCTTGGCTCAAATCCTGTCTATCTACCAATATAAACAGGTCTCAAAGGTAGGCAAGTTCATACACAGGAACCTAAAAACCGAACTGACCCTATAGGACCCTGGAAACTAATGACAGAAATGAGTCTACCTGTTCCTCCAAAAGGAAGACCGAACAGGAGTCTCCCTAAGGCCTAATAACAAAACAACAGGAGGGAAAAGGAAACTTATCTTTCAATGAAGAAATGGAGGCTCCAGGATCTCAGCTGAAACCAAACTGCTGCTCACCACCACAACACTTTAGCTATAAACCGCAAGGAATAGTGTGAGAAGGAGCAATAAATAGGGGAGGGACAATTACCACACCAGGAACACCTAAGGGAAAAGGGTGTGGTAAAAACCAACAACAAAAAGGGAAAACATGTCAGATTACACCACGTGTTGCCAATCTGACAGACCTCCTGTTATCTGTCATAGGAATGTCCGTGACAAGGAGTTAGTACAAATCAAAAGGCAATGCAATGAGTGCCAATAAATCATGTTTTATGCTTCTGTTTGACATACAGTGGGGAAAAAAAGTATTTAGTCAGCCATCAATTGTGCAAGTTCTCCCACTTAAAAAGATGAGAGAGGCCTGTAATTGACATCATAGGTAGACCTCAACTATGAGAGACACAATGAGAAAACAAATCCAGAAAATCACATTGTCTGATTTTTAAATAATTTATTTGCAAATTATGGTGGAAAATAAGTATTTAGTCACCTACAAACAAGCAAGATTTCTGGCTCTCACAGACCTGTAACTTCTTCTTTAAGAGGCTCCTTTGTCCTCCACTGATTACCTGTAGTAATGGCACCTGTTTGAACTTGTTATCAGTATAAAAGACACCTGTCCACAACCTCAAACAGTCACACTCCAAAACTCCACTATGGTGAAGACCAAAGAGCTGTCGAAGGACACCAGAAACAAAATTATAGACCTGCACCTGGCTGGGAAGACTGAATCTGCAATAGGCAAGCAGCTTGATGTGAAGAAATCAACTGTGTGAGCAATAACTAGAAAATGGAAGACATACAAGACCACTGATAATCTCCCTCGATCAGGGACTCCACGCAAGATCTCACCCTGTGGGGTCAAAATGATCACAAAAACTGTGAGCAAAAATCCCAGAACCACACAGGGGGACCTAGTGAATGACCTGCAGAAAGCTGGGACCAACGTAACAAAGGCTACTGTCAGTAACACACTACGCCGCCAGGGACTCAGATCCTGCAGTGCCAGACGTGCCCCCCTGCTTAAGCCAGTGTATATCCGGGCCCGTCTGAAGTTTGCTAGAGAGCATTTGGATGTTCTCGAATAGTATTGGGAGAATGTCATACGGTCAGATGAAACCAAAGTAGAACTGCTTGGTAGAAACACAACTCGTCGTGTTTGGAGGAGAGTGAATGCTGAGTTGCATCCAAAAAACACCATACCTACTGTGAAGCATGAGGATGGCAACTTCATGCTTTGGGGCTGTTTCTCTGCAAAGGGACCAGGACGACTGATCCGTGTACATGAAAGAATGAATGGGGCCATATATCGTGAGATTTTGAGTGCAAACCTCCTTCCATCAGCAAGGACATTGAAGATGAAACGTGGCTGGGTCTTTCAGCATGACAATGATCCCCAGCACACCGCCAGAGCAACGAAGGAGTGGCTTCGTAAGAAGCATTTCAAGGTCTGGAGTGGCCTAGCCAGTCTCTCAACCCCATAGAAAACCTTTGGAGGGAGTTGAAAGTCCGTGTTGCCCATTGACAGCCCCAAAACATCACTGCTCTAGAGGAGATCTGCATGGAGGAATGGGCCAACATACCAGCAACAGTGTGTGCCAACCTTGTGAAGACTTACAGAAACCGTTTGACCTCTGTCATTGCCAACAAAGGATATATAACAAAGTATTGAGATGAACTTTTGTTATTGACCAAATACTTATTTTCCACCATAATGTGCAAATAAATTCTTTAAATCAGACAATGTGATTTTCTGGATTTGTTTTCTCATTTTGTCTCTCATAGTTGAGGTCTACCTATGATATCAATTACAGGCCTATCTCATTTTTTTAAGTGGGCGAATTTTCACAATTGGTGGCTGACTAAATACTTTTTTTCCCCACTGTATGCTTTTTTTTTGGGGGGGGGGGCGGAGAATAAGATTTATGTGGATACGGTGACATAGAACTGTTACAATGGGAGTTTGTGACCGCTACTGTCCCCTGCTCCTGGGCGGAGATAGACGCCACTCCAATTACCCTATGTCTGTCACAGTTCCATGCTCCGGCAGCAGAGTGCTGGTTTACTGTGTGTGTATTAAGAATATTATTAATTAAAGGGGTTGTCCGGGCTTTTTTGTCCGGGCTTTTACTATTGATGACCTATTCTCAATATCAGATTGGCGGGGGTCCAACACCCAGCAACGTGGCCGATCAGCTGTATGAGGAGACGGCCTGTGCAGTGCGGATGTGCCATCTCTCTTCTCTCTTCCTGTCTGCTGCTGCTGTCTATAGCAAAGACAATAGACAGCAGCAGTAAACAGGAAGAGAGAAGGGAGATGGCACATCCGCACTGCATGCCTTGTCTCCTTATACAGCTGATTGGCGGGGGTGCCGGGTGTCGGACCCCCACCAATCTGATATTGATGACCTATCCTTAGCATAGGTCATCAATAATAAAAGCCAGGACAACCTCTTTAAATCTCACATTACTCTACAGTACTGCAAGGGTTAATTCCCATTTGCTCAACATGCAGCTGATTGAATAATGTACTAATCAGCTCTGCTTTATATGCTGTGCTGTTTGTCCCACCCTTTGCCTGAGCAATAGGTTTCACTAGCTTGCCAGAGGTGCTATAATCAGCTTGTCTGCCTGCGTACCAACCTCTAACTGATTCCCAGAATTTGACCTTCTTCCGCCTGAGCTTACCCGTGCCTGTTCACCACACTGACCCTGTGCTGCCTGTCCTGACCTTTGGACTGTGTCATAGTTTCACACAAATTCTGTCTGCCTTGACCTTGGCCTGTTGCCTAATCCCTTGGTGCTATGCACTGGTTTTTCTTGCCCCTGTACGTCACCAGCCAACCACATAGAGACTAATCCTACCCGTGCTAAGGTGGTCTCAGGCAGGCAGGTCCTATGCTAAACGTACCTATGCCGTTGGGCATTTACATTGAGGAGTGCAGACCCTGCACATATAGTGAGCTGCTCCTAGTAACCTCTATGTGCATCCAGCAACCAATGAGAGGAGAAGCACACACACCTATATGTACCACCTAATCAAGGTCATCTATGGGATAGGCGGGGCAAAAGTGCACAAGAATGCTACTCCCCTGATAACAGGAGCGCATTCACACTTGGAGATGCCACTCCTTCAAGCACATAGGCAGGCACAGATGTGTTTTGATCAAAATATATTGGCTGAGAGTCTCAGATTTTATCATATCAGAGTGAGGGCTTAGTCCATATATAATGTTTGGATCTATTGTGTATTATTTTCCGTTATTTTTTCCTTATAAATGTTGTCATGTACGTCCACATATTCATTTATCATATCGTGCAGGATGTTTTGTATCTTTTTCTGTGATTTTTGACAGCTTCCTTGCTGGCATAGATTTAGAACATTTTCTACACCTAAAACTGGTGTAGAAAAAGATAAATGAGATGGGCCTGGCAGCCCACCCCCTTCCCTGCCCACACTGCTCCCCTTTTTTAGATTTATATTACCAAAATGTATAGAGCATAAAACACTGCCGAGTGAGAAATATTTATATAGTTATAGTATATAGTGACAATGTAAAATAAAACAGTGCCCACATAGGGTAATAATTAGCCTGTATAAGGCTAGAAAAAATCCTAGAGAGTTTCCTATCATAGTTTGCCCAACTAACTAGCGGAATGTAGTACCTATTTAGTACTTACAGCTAAATTGTCCCTCTCCTCTGTTATGAATCTATGACACCTTCTAAGTTATAGCCCCAATGACATGTCCGAAGAAAGACAGAGATGAACCCTTACTTGAAAATGGTCCTCCGGGCTATCAATATTGATGACCTATCCTCCATATACATCATCAATATCAGATCGGTGCAGGTCTGACACCCAGCACCCCATCTATGAACTGTTTCAGGCTGCTGCGGTACCAGAAACTAACATACTCTTTTTTTTCTCTTTTGCTTATTTGTCAGTATAGTTTTCACTGTCTTCATTGCCTATTGAAATCAATGGGCTGTGCAAGAAAATCCATGTATGTGACATGTACTTCAGAGTCACACATGCTCTGTAGCCCTTCTCTGCTCTGACTAATGAATGGTGGCCCCAAATGAAGGACCCCATTAAGGCTAAGTCACATTTCTATAATAGATTTTCTCAAACAATCCTTTAACAGTGAATTTGACATCAGTGGTTCATAAAGTGTTAACTTGATAAGAAGCAATGCATTTCTAAGAATCAAAGTTGGGTCCAAACCACCAAAATCCATAATGAATGTGATAAGATTCTGCACTTCCACAGCATTTCACTGAAAGCACTCAGCAGATACATAATACTGTATAAATATTAGATCAGTCAACAGCAGCTTGTTGTCAGTTTTGAAAGAGCAAGGGAAGAGTGACTTGTTAAAACCTTAATAACACTGTCAGACAGGACCCATTAAAGGGGTTTGACTTCAACAACTCCCCAAAATCAGGAGCTGTGATCTATAAAGCTGAGTGTATGTGTGTATATGTGTATGTCCGCTAAAGGAATCTGCACTGTCGCATTTACAATCACGAAATTTGACACACAGGTACATCCGGTGTCCGGGAAGGTTTTAGACCGGTTCTCAGCTCTCTAGGACGTACCATTCCTGAGATATTCCCAAAAAATGCAAATATGGCACCTCACATGACCTACATTTGCCAATAGAAGCCTGCAGGTCTTTCTCTTCACATCCAAACTGTCATACACACAGTCACATGTCCCTTATCAGCCAATAGAAGCTAGCAGGTCCTTAGCCTTCACATACACACATTTTACTCCAGGTTTCCATAACAACCCAGCCATTTTTCATCACTGCTGTAGGTGCAGGGCGCTGTGGATGACACTATTAAGGGAGCGGAGTGCTGTGGAGGTCACAGGACTTAAAAACCCCGCCCACAAGTCACGTTAAGCCATGCCCCCTCATACTCCACAGCCGACAGGGAATGAAAAAAATTATGGTAAAAATCAACTTATGTCAGCTGCAGGGGTGGGAGGGAGGCTAACTTTCTCCCTGCAGCTCACGCTCAGACAGCACAATGCTGCTGTCTGAGAGTGAGTTGTTCAAAAGGACATCCCTGTGTCCGTCCAGGCCCTGCGTCCAGCCTAAAACCGGACCTCTGGCCACCCTAGGGTCAGGCTGCTGTGGAGGTCACAGTTAAGGGGGCGGTCTGCTATGGAGGTCAGTATTAAGGGGCAGATCGCTGTAGAGGCCACTGTTAAGGGAGGGGGGTGTTGTGGAAATCACGGTTAAGTGAAATCGGGTACTGTTGAGGTCACTAATAAAAAGGCCGCCATTGTGGAGATCACTGTTAAGGGGGTCGGTTATTGTGGAAATCAATGTTAATGAGAGGTACTGTGGAGGTCTCTAATAAAGAGGTGGTGGCCGCTGTGGAGGTAACTGTTAAGGGGTGGGGTGCTGTAGATGTCACTGTTATAGTGGATACTGTCAATATGTTTTAACAACACACACAAACATTAAACAGAGTCTGTCACCTGTTTTTCACCTATATAACTAACAGCAGTGCCCCACAGAAGACTGCAGACACATCCCAGACATACCTGTGTGCACTATGTGTCTGTATTACATGTTCAAAAAAAGCACTTAGTCTGCTGGAAAACAGCTCCCAAGTGTCCAGCTGAAAGCGAAACTAAAAACAGCTTTCTCTCCCTTGATTTCTAACAGCTATATCTTCTTATATACTGGATATAATACTGTGATTTTGGTATCATTTGGAATGCCAGCTTTCAGTGAAGATCAGAACCATTTTTCTATCTGCTACAATCCCAAGATATGAAGGCAGCTAAGCAGGGTAACGCCTCCGCTAAGTCTCTGTTCTAAGGTCCTTGTTTTGGAGCGCAGCAGGAAGAGTTCACTTGTGTGCATGGTTTGAGCATGTAACAGCGATCGCTTATTTTTCTGCGATGATCAGAATATATAATATAGAGCTATTGTTCTGAAGCATGTAATCAGCTGGCTAGGCTATGACTACAGGTCATCACACAAGTGCATCACTCTATGCGCTATGTCTGGGAGTGATGTCTTGCAATCTTTCTTCGACTGGGGCTCGTGCATGTTAGTTAATATGAAAAAGCACAATTGTCGTTTGGTGTTATAAATATTCATATTTAGATACTTGTAATTGAACATGTTGCATAGATGGGTCACCGGGAATCTGATCGCTCTACACATAGTTATTTATTATTGCTGTCGCCCGTTTTGTAAAATATAATACTTTGTTATATGTAAATTGCACTAACTAGAGGCAGGGGGGACAGTAGTGGGCAGAGCCGGTATAACCGCCTATGGCTGCTACTAGTGGCATTTGCTGTTTCCACTCGTCAAACCAATTGGAAGTTTCTAAGATGGTAATGAGCCGATACTTACATATACATGATTGCATTCTAAGGTGACATTCATGCAGTTAGGGTCATCGTCTTTCGATTCACTTTAATATTTCTTAGCTGCCTCGGCCTCGCTCCTCTGTGCTGGCAACATCACATAGTACAAGAAACAGAGCGTGGCCTGATGGGGTCTCAACACAGGACTCGACACTCACAGAATGAGCAGGGCGGGCGAGGGGTCGAAATGAGCGGCAGAGGGGTGGAGACTTTTAGCGAGCAATGGACAGGGCCGGATATGGGCAGAGAGATAGCGAAGCTGGCCTGGCCCTAGATCAAGTCATATGTGAGAGGGAAGACAGATGTGATCATAAGGTGGAAAAGATACGGCAACTACGGAAACAAAAAAAAAAACATATATATAGACAGAGAGTATTCTATCCCCCCGTGCCTACATAGACTATAAGTGCGTTTCCTTAAATTATTTACATATCTAGCTCATAATAAGATTTAGGTTCTTATTCAATAATTAATAGAGTAGTCAGAGGTGATAAACTACCAAACAAAAGGTTTTCAAAATACTGTATAATACGAAGACCTATTGGATGCTATGATCACTCAAAGGTATGCTGTCGAGTGTTGGGCACATTAGGCAACATGCTATTGTCAGCTAGGTGTTGTTTAATACGGTCTATATATATACTGCGTCGACACGATGACAAACGTCGGCCTCATCTACATGAAATAGATGAAATAATACAATGGCCGAAAAATTACAGTATCTGGGCATAGTCTTTGCTAGGTCGGCGATGGCACTATACTGCTAGTAATAGGAGATAATAATAAATCTCGCACTAGGACCACTCACCCGGTGTCGATACCGTAGACTTATTCTTGAGTCACTCCAGAGTGTAGACCCTCGCTCCTCTTCGGGAAGTACAGCTCGCTCACACTCGACTCTGAGAAGCTCACTTTGAGCAGTGTAAATTCGTATTATAATTTGAAGTGATTTTGTGTCTTTGCATGCTGTTGTATGTTTGTCTTATTAATATTCCACATTGTACGTCTTTTTTTATACTTTGTAGCTATAATTTTCTTACTTTGATTCTAGGCTATATGTTTTAACTCTCTGCTGTTACAACAGGTCATGGGCGTCATTTTCAGAGGCACGCTCTCTCTGAGTAAAGTGGATGACACCAAATATCTCTAATTTTTCTCGAGAGAGTGTCTTCCTCTGCGCACGAGTTTAGTTATTTATTAAATTCGGTCATTATATATTTTGCATATACTTAGAATCGCAGTTATAAAGAGTGAGTTGCAGGTTCAAACACAGAAAGCAACTTAACTATTGAGTGCTCACTATCGCTTCAGAGTGATATTTGTGCTCTCTATATATTAAGTATAGAATGAAGTGATAATATACTTCCTACCCACATAACAGCATTTAAAATCATGTGAGCAGCCGCATGTCTTAATGAGGATCGATCGCAGAGATCAGTTTCATGTGGCATTTGTTTAGATACCATTAACACAAGGTGAATTGTGGGTGTTGATGAGAACAGGGCTGGAGATCAATCTGTCATGATTAGTAAATGATGTAACGCACTGGACATTTAAAAGCAGACTGGTTAGGCTTCGGCAATCATTGTGTGTGCGTCGGTGGTGTCATGCATTTCCAAAACAATCCCTGTTTCAGCTGTATTTCGGGAGGAGGGAACTGGGAACATGCGATTAGGCTATAGATCCTCTCCTATACAACTGAAGCGCTAAGACGTGTGCAGGCCTCTAAATAATGCATCTGCACTGGCACACGCTACTACCCCTTTACAACTGTATAGAGACTGTGATATTTTTCGGTTCCATAGTATCTCTGGGAGCACAGTGGCCTGTTTAAACAGCTATCGTGCCTAACAGGGAAGGAGGGTGATACGTAATCGCAGATATGTAGAGGGAATTGCACCTCCAGTCAACACCACTCAACTCTATGTGAGTATATTTACTATCCTCAAGTTAGATTATGAATGGAGAGAGGGTTTCGACTATGTTGCCACTAGTAAAAAAGGATCCAAGGTGCTCGCCTGAAGCCTAATCTCCTAGACCACCGCGCCAGAACATAAACACGGTTTTCTTTTCATATAATCTTAACTATTAGTAGTTTCCAGTCTGCGGGGAATCTGAACAGGGAGCACCTTACTACACGGCAGTTGCGCCCATAGAGACTTCGCACTCGGAATGGCATCAGGTTGTCTCTTAGTAGTCGAGTGTTGGGTTATGTGCGCATCGCGTTCTCACTGTGAGGCGTCTGAGCATACTCTTGGAGCAAGGCCCTGGTCTCAAGGCCAGGGCAGCAAAGAAGTCCTTCTAAATCAACAGATAATAAAAAACATATGAACAAGAGCTAGATTAAGGGCACACCACTCGAGGAACTGTGATATAACTTATTCAAGGATTCTCGTTTTCTGCCCGCAGGACTCAATACAGAGATATGTTCTCTTCAATTAATCTACAAGGCTATTAAAATAATATTATTTAGGCAACTCCATGTAGTACTTGTATACTGCTGAGGACTGAGAGGTAAAGTCCTTTTTTTCTCTCTGATCGAGATCTCCAGCCTTTTGAAACGAAGCATTGTATTGTAGGATTTAGACCACTCTTGGACTACAACCACGCATATAATTTGCCGGAGAAGAAAGTCACTAGAGGAGATGCAGTCGCTATTCTTTAAAAACTAGCTGGAAAAGGTTATAGGAATCTTAAGCAAAATACCCGAGGGAAGAAGCAATGACAGTATTTACACAAATTAGTCCTTCAGACTCATACGCAAATATCAAAGAAGCGAATACGCATAGCAAACGGAGGATTCCAGTGTGTTTGTGTTGGATTTTAGACTTCGTAACATGAACAGACGGACATAGAGTGCGCTCACGCACTCGTGATTCATGCAGCTCCTCTATGTGTGCCTAAAAATCACAGCCATGAATAAAGATGGTACCAAGAATGTCTCCGAGAGGCAACTCTCTTGCACCACAACGTGTGGTTTGTATAAGAAGCAGCTAACTTCAGGAGAGTGATCGATAACAAATGTTGCCTTTTTCCCAGCATGTATGGAGCACCTTGCCATACTAACGTGTAAATGGTTCGCACTAACTCAAATAGGCTCATCATTGTTGTGAAACAACATAAATCGTACAATTGTTAGGGTGCGATGTCTATTTCAAGATATGGAACGTCATAAAAAATTGCTCAGAATTCTTAAAGAGTCTCGATGACCTCTGTTGGTTCACTACATCAGAGACGGTGTAGAAACACTAATAGCGCAAAAATAACTATCTTACTATTACACGAAGAGAGTGCTCACATGGTCTCATTGATATAGTGCAGACAGAATATGACTGCCTATCTATGATCAGGATCATTGGTTTTCTTTAGCATGAGTTTTCTGAATATGGTCATCAGTGTTCACCTTCAACGAAACTGATAGGCGAAATAGCAAATTGTCTCTGTGAGCGCTTGAGCATATTGAACTAGATTGTCCTTAAAGCATGAATGGGTAAAAAAGTTTCGATGCTTTCTGTTTACAGGATAATTATTGTATAAGGGGGTGCTATATCATCACATGTGGGACATGCTAAGCTATGTTATTGATGATCATATTCTAACTGTACAATATTGTAGGCTTTCTATATATTATACTGCATTCGTTGCGACAGTCTGACTCATGATTGCATATTATATTTCTGTATGATGATAATAACATCTGACAAACACACATACACAACACAAGCTTAGGGCAGCACGCATACCATCATGTTGAAAATATATAGACTGTATCTTTTGGTGTCACTCTACGCTCATAAATTTTTGAGGTTTCAGCACTCACTGAGTGTAGTAATGAGGTATCCTATGACCAGAAAGATGATGAGGGGCCTCCGTGATCACTGGGCTGCACTGAGGTTCAGTCCATCAGAGGTATAGCAGTCTCATCACTGCTGCAGACCAATTAGACGCACACGAGACTCGACAGGGCGTGAGAGACGAGTGCCGACTATATACACAACTCTGGAGGAGAGGATGGGGTGAGTTTACCAGCTCATATGTATGTCAGTGTTTAATAGTGACTATGTTTAGGCGTGAAGCGGCGCAGCGGCTTCTGCCCGTGGCTGCTTTCGCTAAGCTAAAAGCTTACTTGCAGGACTCGGACAAAGGCAGGAGCCGCTCGCTTAGCTAATCCTGGCATAGCAAGCTTGTGTTAAGCAGTGGGGTAGCAGAACGTTTCCACGTCGATGGTGACTGATTTAGTCAGGGCTCCTTGCGAGAGGGCACAAGCAGCAGGATCGCCGAGCTCCTCCCCACTGTGGGTCGTGGGCCCGATCTGGACGCTATTTTGTAGAAGGAATGTAATATTTGTCGATATAGCCTTGTGATAGTATTTTAGTATGAATCTTTTGGGGAAAATATCTTCTCTGGTGGTAAATAAATGGGTCATATATCAACTATATCATGAGGGTGTGTTATTTAAGAAAAAAATATTTAGGGGCATTTTGTAGCAATGTTAAAAAACAATTCACCGGAAACATGGATGCACTTAGTGGCGCGAAACTGCATAATATGCTGCAGATTAATATAATTTGGGAGACATAGGCTTCCTCCTCGTTGTATCTGTTAAAATGAGACTTTCGCCATATTTACCTCCACTTAAATTCAATGAGACGAATACCGGCAAGCACTAAAGCACCGCGTCAAAGGTAAATCGCGTCGAAGTGGCAGGGCGAACTCCCTAGTATTTTTACCGCAGGACCACTTTAAGTTCCCCAGTCTGATGGGAGCCGAGCTGCAGTACTTTGGCGTGGCTACTACATAGTAAGTTGACATGTGCCTATCCTTCCCAGCTCCTACTATCAGTATAAAGATGTAATTGACAGGAATACAGGGTGCATTTCTCGCACGAGAGTGAGGCCAATGCGACGAGCTCTCGTCACGCTCAATAAATCACGACATAGACGTGTGTGAACTAGTGCACACACTCAGTTGATATGAGATCTGGGAGGCAGAGTGGGGCCGGACGCGCTGTCATTTCCACCACATATGCCTCCCTGACTATTGATGACCTAACGTCATGTGACCCAGGCTGCACAGGTGCACCTGAATGTTACCCATTAGTATAATCAAGGCACATTCAACCTGGAGTTGCATGCCTCCAGGAATAAACATACAAACAAACTCACAGAAAAAAAAAAAAAACGGTGTTCGGCAGCAGGCCACATGTGCGGGATTTGCTCCCCCGGTTATAAATGCGCTACAGCATTGGGGTTTTTGAGCATGTTCTGCCATTTGAGACCACTTTTTTTTCTGTGAGTTTGTTTGTAACGTTTATTCCTGGAGGCATGGCAACTCCAGGTTGAATGTGCATTGATTATACTAATGGGTAACATTCAGGTGCACCTGTGCAGCCTGGGTCACATGACGTCAGGGCAATGTGGGAAATACAGCCTCCGCCCACCCTCCCACCGTATGTGCAGGGTCGGACTGGAGTACCTAGGGCCCACCAGAGGAAATAATTCTTGGGGCCCACCATAAAGAAATATCTGTGTTTGTTATCCCTGTACAGTGACATCACTGTGTTTTATTATCCCTGTACAGTGACATCACTGTGTGTATTATCCCTGTACTGTGACATCAACTGTGTTTCACTCACTCTCATGCATCCTTGTAGTGTCGCACAATCACAGTGTTTAATTATCAAAAATCTGTTTGTAACTAGGGTGACCACTTCACCTAATTCAGTGCTTACTAGTTAATTACTTCTCGCGTGTTACTTGTGACATCACTGTGTCATTTTATATTGTACACACCGCTAGGCGGGTGAACCTATCTACGTGTGTTATTATCCATGTATCGTGGTGACATCCACATAAGCTGTGCTGTGCTATTACTACTCCTGTAACATACTCTAAGTTGGAAATTCACCTGGGTGTGTTTGTATTAAGGTTCCTCTTCTGTGAGTGGATATATACTATATACTTAAAGATATTATTGAGAGATCCCGTGTACAGTGACATCGCTGTGGTGGGCTTAATAGTATCCCCCAGTGCAAAGGAAGAAGGTAAGCATGGATACTTGCTCATATTGGGCTCGTCGTTTAGATTATATCTCATGTTTCTTGACACGAGGACTTCGTAGTAAGATGCAGAAGGAATGTTATTGGGATGACTGTCTCGGCGTATCTATCGATAGTACTAGCGTCACTGGACGCAGCATTTCTCTATCTATATAATGTTTTTTTTATATTGAGAGATATAGTGTCAACTCACAGGGTCCATAAGGCGTTGGGAAATAAAGAAGTTGATTTAATTTGAATAAAATGTTTATATAACTGTGGTGTGTAGTGTGTATTTATAATTTTTTTAGCAAGACGTAGCAAGTTTTTAGTAAATATAACGGCTTCTACAGATAACGGCCCTGATTACTAATACTACACAGCGATTTTCGGCGATCTCATTTAGTGATAAGTGCAATGGGTTATATAGCCTTGATAGGTGTTATAGCAATACCAGCACTAACCCCACATCTATACCAGTAGTTTTCGCATGTCATACGTCATCCGCCACCAATGTGCCGATGGGATAAGAAGCCGGTAACCCGCAGGCCCGGAGATCGTTTTTTTAGATTGAGTCAAACTGGAGTCAGGCTCGTGCTAGTGGTGGTCTGCAGGCTGGTACTCAAATTCAGTGCTTGGGTCATGAGGCCTATAAACGTGGTCCGTGCCACCATCTCATGCGCTGGTCTCTATGTAGGCACTAAAGCCATCTAATAGACAATGCTGCCGTCTTTCTCGCCTACCGTGTAATCAGTGTAACTAATTATGTGTCCTAGGCGATGTGGAGCGCTAAATGATAAAGCGCAGATAGCAACTACACACTATTAGCGGCCTCATTATACCTTATTATAGGCGCTTCGAAAATTAATCTAACACATAATATTATTATAATAAAAATGGCGTAGAGTGTCCTCTTTCTGGCAGTGCAAGGTGGGTTTATGCCGTTCGCAAAACCAGTTCATAGAATATAGAAAGCACACCACAGTGGGAAGACTAGGTCGCAGGAAGACAAGACTATCGAAAGTCATAGACTGTCTTAAAACAAATAAGTTAGTAGGCATCTTACTCCATCACGCGATCTCTTCCGCGTCAAACAGACTCGTTCTTCCTGCACGCCTACAGACCTACACTGGCTAAGCCTGGTCTGCACACGCTAGTCGCGTATATAGATGTATGACGTGATTTGCTGGTTCTCTGATCCATTACATAAGTGTGAAATACCTCTATCTAGGGTTTGGGACTTCAGGCACTCCTGAATATAGCGAGATTTTATTGGCTGCATATACTGTTTGTTCTTTCTATAGACCGTAGATATAAATGCTCCCCTGGCACTGCTTTACACGTGCTGTGATGCTGCTTGGAAACGCTCTCATTCGCTGCTTCTTCGGTTTGCGTATGCTGAATGATCTGTGCGTTCGGTAAGCTCATGGATGAAATTACTGCTGACCGATACCTCAATCGCATACCGATCTTGTCCATTCACTGGACACGAAGATAACTCGCAGATGCCTGGCAAGCATACGCTGAAGGGTAGGGCAAAGGTGGATTTCTATGCGCATGTGGGGTGGACAGCAGCAAGATAGTAGAATCCATCCTCATACGTAGGTCGCAAGGTCGATAGCGCTAAGTACTTGCTTCAGTCTCTTCAAACTTAAGGTGAGACGCAGCCGACTGTGGGAAGGAATGGCTCTTCGACAAGCAGCTTCTACTCGGAGTATGTATGCCTCGCTTTACTCTACAGTCTACGGTTACGGAGAAATGTGCATTGGGAGAACTCTGACAAAGATGAGAGAAAACGAGTGTCGCGTGCACTCCCGCGTGAGAGTGACACAAGAGTTGGCAGGCCAGAGGGATTCTAACAATGACCGCCCTCATGGGTATGCGGGGTTCTTAGACACTGCCTCACTTCCGGTCCTTGGCCTGTCAGCCTTCGGAGGCCGAGTTCATTAGATAAGTGGAGTACCGAAGGACAGCGGCTAGCGTGGCAGGTGCACACCTGGATTAAGTTAATTGGCTTTGTCTTGGTATAAAGCTGGTGTGGGGGCAATTAGGAAGTTGTTATCCGCTGACGTTAGAGAGTTCAGGCATATCACTCTCTGCGTTCCATACGTCTGTGTTGACGCAACTGCAGTTCCGTCATAACTTATTGCGTCATAGATTCCTGTGCCATCTCTCTCACGCTGTGGACGAGGTAAACTATAGAGCTGTTGAGTTCGGTCATCGTGCGACAATTGTGTGTCTTCGGTCACTCTCTCGCACATTTAAGCACCTATCATGTTCACAGATTCATTTAGCACGGGGGATCTCGATTCTTAATTGACCATATGTAGTGTGTGGTCACATAGTTTAGCGTTTAGTGGATAAAGGATTTCGACCGTGCACTGTAGACTATGTTTTTGATGAGTACCTCTGACCTTGTGCTGATGAATCGAACTGCTGTGGTATGTAGCGCGTCTATATCACCAGACACAGCTCCGGTATTCCTTAAATTGAATAATAGGATATATCCATTGGCGAGTGTCTCAGTTTCTAACATGATCTCAAGGGCGTATATTGGTACTCCATTATGAATTTAGATGCAAACTGCATTTTCCGCTGTAGCTTGTCAACCATATTTTTCTGTGTAAGTGTGTTTTTTCTATGTAGAGTGTCACATCCGGACTACTCATATAGTGTACAGCTATTGATAGGATGCTCCTTCTAGTGGGACAAACTCTGTTCTTAAAAAGAAGCTTCTGTGTCCGTAATGCAGGCATCCTCGATCCCCTCATTGTTCTATGCATTTTTTGCTGGGTGGATAATATTTCCAGAGATGTTATCAGCTCAGAGGGACAACCATGACTTTCATGGTGGCAGGAAAAGAGCAACGATAGCAAATGAGGCACTGCTAGTAGTACACAGCTTATCCCTATATCTGGCTATCGGACGGAAGGGATAGGGTCATTAAGTGTTGGGCAGCCTCCTCCTTACTATTCCATGGTCTCTATATTATATTGCTCGCAACCTCATAGCTATAGGGTTTTTGAGGTCACTCATGGTGTGGTCATAGCAAGTTGTGGTGGGACTCACTTTGCTGTTTTCTGTTCGAATGGTATATAAGTCATTTTGATAACAAAATTTCAAAATATATATAGAAAAACAAAACATTGATTATAAATGTGTAATACAATTACTCTGTAAACGAAAGTTGTAGGATATAAAACGTGAATAAATTTAGATTGAAGTTTTTTATTTACTTATCACCACTTGAGCAGTCTTCTTTCAATCTACACGATATGAGGTCATGACAGTAAACCACTGATGGGTTCGGCGCTCGACGCATATACCTATTCAAACTTTCCTATTGTTTTATAGTGATTAGATCTGCTCTACTTTATTACCGCCACTTAAATAATGCAACTGTGTCATGTCAAGATCATAGAAAGGATTAGTTGCTCTTATGTTCTTTATCGGTGTGTGGTCATTATAAATGGATTGTTGTGAGATAGTAAGATAACTGAGGTGGTTTTGTTTCAAAATATTTTTATGACGAGGGAGGGGATTTTAATAAGGGATATGCTAAACATTTTACCGGCATTTCTATCAACATGTGCGCAACATCGTGGAGAATCGAAAGATTGGTCGTTTACATTATATTTGTATGACTAATATATTTATATCTCACACTATATTTAAACTCCTTAGGTTGTGGTTATGTATTTAAGGCATCTCTATCTACGGTCGCTCCGTCGACTATAGATATTGTGGCCTCATATTAGCACGCACGACAATTATCTGCTACCTGCCAGCTATCAGAGGGTCGAAGCTCTTAACTCCTATAAGTAAAAACGGGGTGATAATTCACACCTAGTAGCTTTGGCGGCTGTAGAGGTAGGTTGTCATATAATTGTGTCGTGATGTCTTGGAAAGGAGACAAGCGTGAATATTTGAACTATTACATCTGATATAGAGTTAATTACTGGCGCCGCGAACAGGGAGGTAGATGGAATAGGAAACATTCATGTTTGAGTTAGTATAGAATTTGATATTTTTGTTTTATTATGGTTAACACGACAGCTAGGCTACTTCACACCTGCGCTTTCCCTTTCCGCTATTGAAATCTGTCATAGGATCTCAAACCGGAGGGGAAGTATGCCTTCAGTTGACATGAATGGGACAAAAAACTAAACTGAGAGGGATGTTGTGCGCCAAATGCATTCCGTTCTGCTTCATTGCGTTCCATGACGCACAACAAAGCACAGCAAGCAGCGTTTCTGAGTGCGTCCTGGGATGCGAGCATCCGTCACCAAATGTACGTCAATGGTGACGGATCGTTTTCTCTGACACAAAGAAAATGATCGTCCCCGATTCCAACGCCTTACGCACAGGTGGTTTTAGAGACCGGCCAATACTCGTCAGTGTGACCATCTAGATTAAAGAGATTAATCTGACCATTACTATTGACAGGTAACGTGGCTAACTCCATTCAGAATGGATAGGAGACGGGGCTCTGGTACTAACTAATAGTATTATTATTTTATAAACTACAATTTGCAAAATACAATACGTGGCAATGATATTCTCATGGAAGGCTCTGTTGCTGAGAGTGTGTGTGGTCTTATAGATAAACTATTATACTTTGTTAACTTTAATTATGTGTGTGTGTGTAGTGCCACGGAGTCAAGGAGGGAGACGTGGCTGTTTAAAAAGCACGGGCTATCAGTTGGTGGATCTAATCCCTCTTTCTTAATACTCTGGAGGGAGAGTTGATAAAATCTCTGAGTCAGTGCACTATGAAAAAGCGTGGCTGCACGTGCAAGCCAAAACGTTGGCGTTTGGCTCTATAAAGGTGAATAGGCATTACATTTTATACGTGACCATACACTTCACGATTTGATTAGAGGTGAAAATGTGGACTGCCTCGCTACTTCGCTTTACATTATGGTGTGTTTGATGTGTCATAGGATACAAGTGAAGCTTCTCTCTGTGCTAGTCTCTGGGCGTCGGGGCTGGCGAGTCATGTTCGATATGTGTGTGTCTTGACGTATATAAGTAATGGGGCACCGGTGCTCTTACTCTTACCTTTTGCTATGTATATCCCACTAGTGTGAGTTGACGCTCGCTGCTGCTCTATTGCATCGATATGGCAGTTACTTAGACGCTAGGAATAAACATCAGACGCCTGATGTAACTCGCTGACATAATGTGGTTGACTGCAGTCCTTTTGAGCTACCAGGCAATATCCGTGCGGCGGATTCCAAACTAGACCAAGTAAATAGTTTCCATCTTTTAGCAGGATAGGTGGTCAATTTGTACTGTGTGATACTGATTGGCGATAGAGACAGACCATATCCCTTTAAACATCCTATGTGTGAAAGGACTGTTTGCAGTGCGCTTATAATATCAATAGTGCCGCGTTCTCGGCAACAATAAGGATCCGGCTTCGTTGTGAGACTCGTCCATATTAGCCCTTTATAATAGTGTTATACAGACATACAGCTCTACATGGTCTCAGAGAATACCGACTGGGCAACTCCTTAAGTCTAATATGAGATCTTACGATCATGCTCAACCTTAAAGGAATAGAATACATAGGTGCGATTGGGTGCGGCCAATGTGGCGAGAGAGCCCCACCCTTCTGTCAAACTTCTTAGATGTTGCCGTCATTATAGTGGAGCCTGCTTAAAGTCAGTGGGCTCCTCGACCATCCCACAGCACTGTATCAGTGCAGCCTGTGAGGTCTGTTCAGTTCCTGACGCCTAAACCAGGATAAATGGTGCAGGTGGCAGGGACTGAACGCTCTACACAGACTGTGCTGATTCAGCGCTCCAGACCAAATTCTTGTACAGACATCTACGATGCAGATACAGGGTTTGTTAATTAAATTGAGGGACCCTGGGTCAAAATCAACCCTATTAGGCTTCATGCACATGACCATGTCTGTATTTCGGTCCATCAACCACAGATACCTTCCAGGTGCATTCCGCATTTTTTTCACTTCCATCAATAGAAATTACTATCTCATCCGCAATGAGGACCATAATAGGACACGCTATGCAAACCATAATGTGATATTGTTGACACATTTGTTTTGTTTGTTTTATTATAGTCCATGAATATTTAATATACACCCTACTCGTTTCACATCTTCATTATTCTCACTATGCAATTGTAATCTACCCAAGTTAAAGCCTTACACTGCTGCTAAGATAACTGTGTGTATATATAATATATATATACAGGGCGTAGCTAAAGGCTCATGGACCCTGGTGCAAGAGTTCAGCTTGGGCCCCCTTCCTTAATGCTCTGTGTGTCTTTCTTATGCGGCACAAAGTCTCTTTGGCCCCCTCAGGCGCCTGGGCCCGGTAGCGACTGCTACCTCTGCACCCCCTATAGCTACGCCCCTGTGTATATATATATATATATATATATATATATTATATTTTATATTTTTATTTAATTTATATAATATAACTACTATATAATATATATATATATATATATATTATGCTTTTAGGCTAGGGCTACACGGCGACACCCATCGCAGCCAGGATCCCTGAGTAGCGGGGATCCCATAGAGATGAATGGGATCCACCCAGCCGCCGCGCACTGCAGTTCCTCAAGAAGTCCAACCCAAGTTGAAGTTTATATGCAGACTTAGAGACGAAAGAAAGAATAGCCTCGCCATTCATGCTGCACTAATATGGTGATCTGTGGGGCCACTCACACTCAGGCGCATCTGTGGCGCGGAGCGGGTAGTCGAGCATAGTACACTGTTGCCCCGTGTAGCCCTAGCTATAAGCATGCGTATTTTGACATAGAGGATGGGCGTACTTGAAGAGCGATTTATCGTCACCGGTTCTAACGGCTGTGAGTTTTTCTACACCCGCACACTATTATTAAACCGCTGTAGATTTAAAAAAGCCATTTGCGCTCTTCAACTGCAGGGAATAATTAGTTTTTGCCCAATTTCATCTCTTGTTCCATGGCTAACATCCAAGGTCGCATGATGATGAAAAATCACCTGGCAAATAATCATCAAACTTTCACGCATTGCCGTAATATATTTATATAGTATTATAATTTTTCTCCATTTGAGACTAAATTTGATCTTTGAGGTTGTTTTATGGACCTGCTAGGTAACCATAACGCCCATAATAAAGTATCAATGAGTAGGTGAGATGTTAGTGACGTACCACAGAAAACAGTGAAAAGCGCTCATTAAACCAGTATGGTGCACAACCGACTCAAGCAGTAAGGAAAAAGTATATACCTACATGTGGCGGGGACTCACCTAGCGTAATGTAATGGTCCTTGGTAGGCTAGCAAGTTTTAATGAGAGTATATTTTTAGAGTGTGTGATACAAATATATGCGAGTCAAGTATCGAGGTGAGAACAGGTTTCACGTTGTGCTGCGACAGAGAATTTTTGTGAGCAGGACCACTTTAGTGTTACTGTGTTACCATTCCATAACTATTGTAGTATCTTGTCCAATGTCAACGGTGTTATTCATATTGAACAGGTACTAGGAATTATCCATATTCGAATACTAGAGAGGCGCGCTCTAAGTCTTAATTGCACAATTCGGATAGATTATTCCCCTGGTTTTCACCCTTTACTCCTGTCACAGGGATAAGCTGGCCATCTTAATATCGACCTAATATGAGAGACGACCTTTGGGTTAATTATACGTCTCCCTTTTTCTGAATGCAGCTATTAACCTCTCCCAAAGGAACGCAACAGCAGAGCACACGCTAGCGGAGACTCTTGAGATTAAGCGTATCGCTGATATAAGGTAGATAGTAATGTGATGCACTCCGGTTTAGTTATCGGCCTGGGGGGTCAATGGAGAGTGCACTAAGAGGATGAACTTGCACTGGGGAGGGAAACGCGACACTAAGCTGTGCGGATTCGGTTAGGGATTTATCCAAAGAACATCCTGTAAACAAGCATTATCCATGACGGATAGATATAAAGGCATCAATCTGGATGAGATTAACATGCCTGTTTATCCATTTAAATATTAAATCACATCGCGACATGAGGTCAGGCCTGGCAGAAATAGTTCAGTTAGCAATGTAATTTAATAATAAAGGCATTGGAGTCTATGAAAATAAAATCTTACTCCAGCGCTCAATAAGAGAATCTCAACCCAACAAGAGTGGCACAGGGTCAGTAACGAATGAAGCAAGCAACAGTTTTTAGGTCAGTGATGCAGCGCATAGTATTGGAGAAATGCAGCGTTTGAATAAATATAGGTCGATGAGCGCGGGAGTGTCAGACTTCACACCACGCGAGGAACTTATTTGGCTCTTTAGCAAGCTCTAGCAAACTAGACGAGACCAAGCAGAGATCTGTAGAAGACGCAGTTGACTCAAGGCAAGAGGAAGTGATTTTATTTAGCGTCAGGTCATTAGAGTGTCATTTCAGTGTGCCGGTTTAGAGGGTGGCGGCCTGTGAGGACAGACTTGGCTGATTCAGTCACAGAAGGGAGCCTAGGAGACCGCTCGCTAATGTGACAGAAGTGAGCTCTGGAGCAGGGATCTACATCTGTATAGTCAGCCCATACCTCTATCACAGCGTCGAAAAGTGCTCGCATGAAGGTTGCTACAGAAACTGTAGCTCTAGCGGATGCATGGAGTCTGGAGCAGTACTGCATACTGGTGGGTTATGCGTGGAGTTTTTTTTAGACGGCGAGAGAACTATGTAACTCTCTTCTTGTTAGGCATTTAACCTTCAGACTCAGGAATCAAAGCATGTGCTCACTTCAGCGAACACAGGCTCTGAACAAGGCTGCTCTGTGCTTAGTCCTAAAGTCAGCAGTCCTGGAAAGTTATGGCAACAATTAAACTTATGGAGAAGATGCCATCCATGCTATGATAACCCACTATGAAGAGGAATCTATTCATATAGCCATGCAATGTGTCCATACACCTTCTCATACAGGATTGATTGTATGTGAAATATTAATCAGGTAGACAGATTCATTTTGGAGAAGACTGAGAACATGGTTTAAAGATGATTACCTCTCCGTGATATCGCCGATAATTGAGTCTATCACGTCCATCCTTAAGTCTCACTTGCTCATTTTACGAAGACACTGCACCAATAGTAGAGGGAGGGTATATTGACGCACTGACCAAAGCAACACTATTTCTAGATGCGCACATATGACACGTGCCAATGACACTCCACACACTATTTTGGCACGTAATTATCGCTAAATATCCGTCTATGATACGATATGAGGGATGCTAGTAAATGTATACAGTATCGCGCACATGAGAAATTTAACGTTATGGTGGTGCCTTCATATGTGATCATTTCTTAATGGCAGTTCACTAGTACAAATATGAAATCAACCTAGCCTTCATTTCAATTTCGACAATACTGTCTATGTAATACAGAATCTGGACTTTTAGTGAAAATAGTAATGGACACTCAGGAGAACTAAGGTACCATATTGTTCGCGTTGGGATCGCCTAGCCATAATGCTCACGTCACCATAAGTTTGCCACTTTGGGACGGACTGATAGGGACCTTAGATTGTCGCACGCTACCACATTAGGGCATCAAGACAGATTGTGGTATGCTTGAAACTATTCACTGGTATAGCGCTTAAGTCTAATATAAATAGTGTTACAATTAAAATATATACCACATCATTTTATTATAATGTGCATACGGCGAACACCATTGTTATAGAATAGTAACTAGCTATAGACTATGCTTTAGGACTCTATAATTTAATCTCTTGGTCTAATGTGAAAGATCACATATGGAAAATATAAAATTCATTGTTTGGGTCACCCAAAATTGAAGTTCCAACACGAATCTTAAAAGGGGCTGTTTCACTTCAAGTGGCATTTTCCCATTCATGTAAATGAATTAGATAATATACTAACAAATGCTAATAGCTGCAACTTACATACTTGGTGATGTGATTATTTTTTTGTTAAATTCTCCTCATGATCTCGATCTGTACCTTTACTGGCTGGATTTCATTTTCTCCAATCTAATTATAGCACTGCTCAACTTATCGTCTATATCGCATGGTTTTAACTAGACCTACACCTGTAAAACCAAAAAATTTGCAATCCATCAGTGGTGGTCATCGCTTGTAGCACTTATAGGAAAAAGTCTGCTCTCTGGTGCCTGGATAGTGAGCTTCACACGACTGGCGGCTATTCACAGTTCTTTTCTTATGATAATAGCATAGTGGTGTCTTGCACAGAACAGGCGCACACGTACTGCTCACTTTTTGGCAAAGGATAGCAAAGCAACAGCGATCAGCGGATTGCCAGGGTGGTTGTAAACCATTGGAACGAGGGGCGACAGATAGTGTTAATATGTAGAAAATTATTCAGCAGGACAAGGGATAATAACAATAACATTAGTAAATGGCTTGTAGTCAGAAAGGTGGCCATATCTCTCTACATCATAGTATGATATTTGCTAGAAGTGACAAAAACACCATTTAAGAAGTCCTCATGCTTCAACGAGACTCTCGGCTGGTCACTAGATGGCATTTGGTTAAGAAGAAATTATATCATAGCAGTCCAGCAGGTACTATGACGCCAATCAAAGCATCTTTATGATGTAGTGTTGTTTAATATAACTTGCCTTTTTATCTAACGAGTATCTATGTTTTGTGTCCATTATTTAGGGGAAAGGCGTGATGTCTAACAATCCACGGGAGTCTGGTCTAATGTGTTTTAATTTCCATTTTAACAAGTAGCAACTATTATAGTAAATTTTGTTAATGCCAGGGACTACAGGCTGAAGGAAACTGAACTGGCTTCTATTCTGATCCATTAAGGGACCTCTAAAACTAATATACAGAAGTCTTTTTTGTAAATAAAAAATGTAAAATGATTTATATATGAACTCAATAAAGAGGCACATTTTCTATATCTAAGAGAGCCAAATATCATAATTTTCTGCTGATATAAAAGACGTCTCCCCCCCCCCTAAAGCCCTCAACTGGTTCTCTGGGTCTAAGATCCTTAGGATAGGCCATCAATGCTTGATCCACGAGGGTATGATCTCTAGGGCTCCCTCCAATAAGAGTAGTATATCCTGTGACTGTCAAGTGCCCCATCATTGTTTGCACAGGCTTATCAGGTTGTTGTGCCGGTGCTGCAGCTTGTCTCACTGAATAGGATGAGCTGCAGTTGTTACTTGCCTACTCCATACCCAGTGTCATGCACTGCTTTGCTCTCCTTGCTGGTCTACTCCACATCTCCTCCTGCAACCTGATGCTCTATGATGACATCATCCAACCAAGTCATTTAAACCCAGCTTGAATAGCAAAATGATTCCTGGTTATCCCCTATGTCCCTGCTACACTGGCCACCCAGCTCTATTATTCTAGCCCTCCATGTCTACTACATTAGGCCCAGGGGCATAGCTAAAGGCTCATGGGCCCCGATCCAAGAGATTAACTTGCCCCCCACCTCTTCCCTCAGTGCTTTGTGGCCAGGGGCAGGGAAGTACATAGCTTTTGTGCTGTCTGAGGCAAAAATTGAATTCGGCACCGCCACCCCAAATGCTAAATTCTTGACCTAACCCCTTCTCTTCAGCTAGAGGTGTAACTTGCCGAGCAATGTACTTTCTATAATGCTGATGTCTTCTTATGTAGCGCAAAGGTCTTTGGGCTCCCTCATGCTCCTGGGCCTGGTAGCGCTTGCTACCTCTGCACCCCCTGTAGCTATGCCCATGATATAGTTCTATTATATTGGCTCTCCAGCTTTACTTAATCATTCCTACAGCTCTGTTACTGTGCTTCAGCCCTCTGCTACTTTGTCACTCCAGCTCTACTACATCAAGCTTCCAGCTCTACTACATTGGCCCCTCAGCTCTGTTACATTGGCACTCCAGGTTGGCTAAATCAGGCCTCCTGTTTTATTCTATCAGTCTTCCAGCTCTGCATGCAACATTGGCCCTTCAGCTCGGATGCAATGGGCCCCAGCTCTGCTTACACTGATCCTCCAACCCTGCTACATCTGACCTCCAGCTCTACTACATCATCTCTCCAGAGCTGCTACACCAGCCATCCATCTCTGCTACAACAGCCATTCAGCCCTGCTACACTGGCTATCAGGCTCTGATATTGCGGGTCTTCAGTTCTGCTACATCGGTCACCCAGCTCTGCTCCATCTGTGAGTTAATTGTGCTATACATCAGTCCACAGTTTGGTTATTCCTGCACTGCCAAGAGCTCTGCTATACCAGTGATGATTTACCTTCCTGCTCTGCTATGCCAGCCTGCCTACCTGTGCCACTACAAGATTTGTGCTACCGGATAAGCCTCGTATAACAGGTCCATCTCACCAGGATCTTTAATGTATAAGTATAGAAAGTATAGAAGCAATGCAGTGTAAAATAACAAAATATTGCAGGTTGCTGCTGTAGCATTGTGTTTCTCTACAAGATGGCATACATTGCATGCTAATCTATCAAAATATATTAAGGGAGAGTTCACCTCTCCATTGCATTTTTTTGTTCTCCTGACCCGTCAGAAGAACAGAAAAAAAACTAAGCAGGATCCTGTAAAAACAAAAAACAAAAACAAAAAAGGCCTGTTCCTATAATCCTTCACTATACTTGCAGATCTTCTACCAAGTGTCGACGATTAAAACACATTTAAAAAGAAGCAGTGAAAGGCACATCCAGTGACTTAAAGGTGTGCAGCTCTTACTATACGGCACATGGGGGACTGTTACAGATTTTGCAAATCAACCCCCAAATTTATACAGACCACTGTCATCCTGCTGCTACTCAGTATATAATCCCCCGCCAGTGCAGTATATAATGGTTCCCTCCTGTACAGCTCGTATATAATGTTCCCCCAACCCTAGAGCCAGTGTACAATGCTCCACCACCCTAGTGCCAGTATATAATGCTCCTCCGCACCCTAGTGGTGCCAGTACATGCTCTCCCCACCTTTTGTGCCAGTATATAATGCTCCATCCTAATGCAATTATATATAATTCTCCTCCCCACCCTAGTGTCAGTATAAAATGCATCCCCCTCCTCCCTGTATTGCCAGGTATATATGATGCTCCTCTGCCCCCTTTCTTGGTACCCCCAGTAGGCTACTTACCTTATTCCTGTTCCCCTGTTGCCATCTGCATTGCAGGCCACAGACCTCCCTATCATCACTCCTGTGCCAAGTCTCGCTGCGCTTTGCGCTGTCTCTCTGCCTTATATGTTTTAGGCCTAGCGACCTGAATCCTATGAGAATGAATGCCCACAGATGAGGCCTCGATAGCGCCCACCTTATGCGTAGTGAGGTGGTGCCCAAGGCGGGCCTCTACCGTCACCATCCAGTCGTTCCGGCCCTGGGTGCAAGTCCCACCTCTGTAACCTGATCCTATCTCCAGAACGAGGGCCCTGAAGTGAAGGAAGAGCAGGTGCGCATGTGTGGCTACCCTTCATTCACTGCTATGGCTCTACTATTTCCGGCAGTCCCATAACAGTGAATGGGAGAAGTGGCTTTCACTCGCACGGCTTGCTCTGCTATGTTATTTCCGAAGATAGCTCAGTGCATTCACTCATCTGTTTTCGGGAGTCTCTTAGCAATGAATGGAGAGGATGCTACACATGCACAATGTGCTCTTTTTCACTTCAGGGGCTCCATTCTGGAGATAGTAACTAGTTCTAGAGGTGGGACCCACACTTTTCTGACGTTTGTGTGTCATATTCTGGCTTTATTTATTTTATTTATTTATTTATTTATTTATTATTATTATTAAAGCGCCATTCATTCCACAGCGCTGTAGTACATGTTAAAAGGGGTTTACATACATAGTCTAGACAATTGCTCTAGAACAAACAAGTTACAGACTGGTACAGAAGGAGAGAGGGGCCTGCCCGTGAAGGCTTACAATCTATGCGGTATGGGAGGACACAGTAGGGTGAGGGTAAAAGCTGGTCATGGCATTGTAGCAGCAGCAGGGTCACAGGTTGTAGGCTTGTCTGAAGAGGTGGGTTTTCGGATTTTTTCTTTTGAAGGATTCCACTGTAGGGTGAGAGTCTGATATGTGTTGGGGTACAGAGTTCCAGAGTATTGGGGCTGCGCGGGAGAAATCCTGGAGGCGATTGTGTGAAGAGTTGATAAGAGTGGAGGAGAGAAGGAGGTCTGTGGAGGATCGGAGATTACGTGTGGGGATTGTATCGGGAGATGTAAGTTTCTGAGATGTAGGGAGGGGACAGGTTTGTGGACGGCTTGTATGTATTTGTTAGTATTTTTAAACTGAATTCTGCTGGGAATGGGGAGCCAGTGAAGGGATTGGCAAAGGGGAGAAGCAGAGGAGTAACCGGTGTGAGAGGTGGATTAGTCGGGCAGCAGAGTTTGAGGATAGATTGGAGGGGGGGCTAGGGTGCTAGATGGAAGGCCCACAGAGGAGAATGTTTGCAGTAGTCTAGGCGGGAGATGATGAGGGGCATGTATTAGTACTATATCACAAATCTTAAAATGTGAAAACCCCTTTAACACCTCCTTCAATCACTCCTAAGTCTGCAATACATTATGTATCTAACTTGTGATTTGGAGTCTCTTTTCCATCTATCGAGATACCTACTGAGTGGGTGGGCACTATCTAGTGTGAGCACTCTGAGCCAATCACAGGTCTTCCCACTCATGCTCTCCCTCCTCTCTCCCAGCTTGAGGTCTCACAGACAAAGAGAGTGGAAAAGCTGCATTTCTTTATTGTATTTCAATAAAGGGATTTTTTTGCGGACTTCAGAGTTTTAAACAGAGCATGTAAGCAGAAAAAGTAGGGACTTTGAGCAGTTGGACGGTGAGGAAGATGCCCATTCTATCTTCTAACACTGTATATAGTATATGCTGCGTTTTCAGAGTTATAGTAAAACTGCAGTTTAGACTCTTAGAAACTTTGTAACACGAACTTATACATATTTCAAGTGTTAATGCTCTTCTTTCCCTTCCCCCTGCATTGAGTAGTTAAAATATATGTACCCCTTGCCATTTTACTTTGAACTTCATCACCCACAAAACTTGATACATGATCTAGTACTTATTTTTAATGAATAAAGAATACTTGCCTTATGTAGTCATGTTTAATTAATAGGCCTATGAAGCTTGGGCTAAACGCAGCTTCATCAGTAATGTACTGTACACTTTGAGGTAATTTTACATCTATGGAGAAGCCACTACTTATCTATAATTAAGCTTTGGTCAAACAAATAAAACGTCGGTTTAAACCAAATTATTGAGAGAAAATAAAGGTCGTTCAGCGCTCTGCACTTCATGATAACGTGCAAATTTCATAAATTATCATTACCCTAAACATAAAAAATATCAAAGAATAGAATCCCTTAGACAGCCCGGTCTAAGCGAGGGATTACTGCACTGCGGCTGCTTAACTCCACGTACATCGTTTAATTAAAATTAATTGCATTTTCAGAATCTTTTTTGATTTCTCTACTGCATGTTAGGGTATATCGGTTTGACTAGCAACAGCTCATCTTCCACTGTGGGTGACTACTATTTCTTTACATATAGCAGGTGACTGGTTAGTCCTTTCCATCTTCTGTGGTAGGCAGGGGAATAGCTAAAGGCTCATGGACCCTTTGTGCTGCCTGAGGCAAAATTGAAACTGCAACCCCATCATGCCAAATTCTTGACCTAACCCCTTCCCTCCAGCCAGAGGTGTAACTTGACCTGCAGACACCTTCTATAATACTGGTGTCTTCTTATGTGGCACAAGGGTCTTTGGGCCCTCTCAGTCTCCTTGGCCCGGTAGCGACTGGTACCTCTGCACCTCTTATGGCTACGCCCCTGGTGGTAGGTAGTAAGTACCTGCAATTTAATCCCAAGAATATACCATGATCAGAAGAAGTTTGACTGCCTGGTAGAGTTGAGCGAATTGATTCTGAAATTGGAAAATTTTACCCAAATTTTAAAAAAGTTCTGATTTTAATGAACCCGAATTTTGTAGTAGAAAGAAGAGATTTTTCTCCAGGCAATTGAGGTACTTTTGATTTGGTCAAATTTATTAAATCCCAAACTACATTAGAAGGCTGATTTGGCTGAATCAGAACCAAATCAAATTTTGTTCTTCTCTGCTGGTGCGACTTTCACAAAACACAAAGAAAAGAAAACACAATGCACCAGCAGTATGCAAACACAAATAAAGTACAATATTGCCATAGTTATAGAAAATATTCTGGTGCTAATGCTACGCTAATTTTATAAATTTTGAGATTCTTGGCAAATACATTTTGTGCAAAATTATTTGGGCCCTTCTGCCAAATCGTCAAGGCGCTTTCTATAAAAACAGGAACCTAACACTAAATACTACCTGTTATAGTGCCATACTGGCTACCATAAAATACAGGCAATGCAGGTTCCACATGCATGCTGGGTGCACTTTGCCTTTTACCATTTTTGGTTCCATAATGGCCTCCTTTAAATCCAGGGAATCCTCTATTAGCCCATTTAAAAGAGCCCTTATGGTCTTGAGTCTGTGAAGAGAAGTCCCATAGCTCTCAATAAGCTACTTTTTCAAAGAGGTATATAAGGTGGGGTAAGCAGAAGCAGCTGCCCTTGATTTGTATCTCAAGAGGTTATGAAAGTTGGGTAAGGGTCAGAAGATGCAGTTGCAATTGGTTTGAATCTCAAGGGGTTTTGAAAAGTAGTTGGAGTAGGGAAACAGCTTCGCTTGTTTTGTATCTCAAGGGGTTTATGAAAAGTGGTTGGGAGAGGAGGAGATGTTAGCTGCCCTTGGTTTCTATCTCAAGGGGTTATGAATGGTGGGTGGGGGAGAAGGGAGATGCAGCTGCTCTTAGTTTGCATCTCAAGAGGTTATGAAATGCAGGTGGTGGCAAGAGGAGCTGCAGCTGCCTTGGTTTGTATTTCGAGGGTTATGAAAGGTGGGTGGGGGAGGAGAGGGATATGCAGCTGCCCTTGGTTTGTATCTCAAGGGGTTATGAAAGGTGGGTGGGGGCAAGAGGAAGATGCAGCTGTCCCTGGTTTTTTCATCTCAAAGGGTTATGAAAAGTGGTTAGGAGAGGAGGAGATACAGCTGCCCTTGGTTTCTATCTCAAGGGGTTATGAATGTGGGTTGGTGACAAGAGTAAGCTGCAGCTGCCTTGGTTTGTATTTAAAACCACTTCCCATCCGGGCCATTTACCCCCTTCCTGACCAGGCCTAATTTTGCAAATCTGACATGTGTCACTTCATGTGGTAATAACTTTGGAACGCTTTTACTTATCCAAGCCATTCATAGATTGTTTTCTTGTGACACATTGTACTTTGTGTTAATGGTAAATTTGAGTCAATATATTTTACCTTTATTTATAAAAAAAAATCCACAATTTTTTAAATATTAATTTCTCTCTGCTTTTAAGTTGCATAGGGATATCTAATAAAATTGTTATTAATGAACATTCACCATATGTCCACTTTATGTTGGCATAATTTTGGAAATGTAATTTTATTTTTTGAGGACGTTAGAAGGCTTCCAATTTTAGTTGTAATTTTTAAGATTTTCATGAAAATTTCCAATAGTTAATTTTAAAGGACCTTTGCAGTTCTAAAGTGACTTTGAGGGGCTTAAATAATAGAAACCTCCCATAAATGAACATATTTTAGAAACTACAGCCCCCAATGTAATCCAAACTGATTTTTACAAAGTTTGTTAACCCTTTAGATTTCCCACAAGAATTAAAACAGAAGGAAGGTGAAATTTAAAAATAAATATATTTATTTTGCAGATTTTCAATTTTTAATTCATTTTTCCTATAAGATAGCAAGGGTAAACCGCAAATCAAACCTGAATATTTATTTTCCTGAATCTGAAGTTTGCAGAAACACCCCATATGTGGTTGTAAACTGCTCTGTGACCGGCAGTAATGAGAGAGGGAGATAGTACAAGCATTTGTGATGGCTTTGACAGCTTGTCAGAGTGATCAAAAGCCTGGAGGCCAGGAAAAAAGGTCTCAAGTTAAAGCTCCATGTTCTTGGCTGTCAGGAGGCAGCTGAGTCATGGAGCTTCTATGTACAGGTGCTGCACACAGGAGGCAAAGCTCAAGGACGTTTTAAAACGTCCATTCAGAGATAGAGATCCACTACCAGGACGTTTATAGTCAATGGTGAGTGGGGGAAAGAGGGAGATGCAGCTGCCCCTGGTTTTTATCTGTATGGGTTATGAAAGGTGGGTTGGGGAGATGTGAGATGCAGTTGCCCTAAGTTTGCATCTCAAGAGGTTATGAAAGTTGGGTGGGGGAGGACGGTGATGCAACTGTCCTTGGTTTGTATCCTAAAGGGTTATGAAAGGTGGATGGTGGAGGAGGGAGATGTAGATGCCCTTGGTTTGTTGTCCAATCTAGGGCCCTATTTTTGTTCTTATTTTATCAAAATCAATACACCCTCAGTTCCGAAGTCCTGTCTTTTTGCAAAACTTTAGAAAATGTCTGCTTTAGTGCAGTCATTAGCTTTTTATAGAAAAAAAAGTAACACATTCTAAATAGTTTGGTCTTTCTGAATTTGCAAAATACTTGGTAATTATACTCCCACATTTTTTTTCCGAAAAATTACTGACATTAGATCAAAATAAAAAATACAATTTTTTTTCCAATGGCACCATTATCATAGCACTGTGTAGACGAGCGGGTGTAAGCTGTTTACCTGCATGGCCATAAGCATTCATCTGTTCACAAAATGTGCTGAGGTATTCACAACACCTCGCACACATCAAAGCACAATCTACTGATCAACACAGGAGTCTGCAGTAAATAGCTCCACAGCTTTATGTCCTACCTTGGGAGTTAAGGCAAATCTGAACACGGCTGCATGATCACATTATAAAGAGCAAATACATTTTACATTAGCTGATATATATCAATGTTCCTTACGGTCAGGTAAGTGGCCATTCATTACAGTAATAACTTGTATAGGCTTATCAGAAATCGTAGTCTGTAGATAACATATTATCAACCAAATGAGAAACTTGGCTCTTCTACTATGGTTTGGGGACACGGTGCAATGGCTCTCTTGACGCGTTGAAATGGAGGCACACGGAAGGCACAAATCTTGATGGCAAGGGCAGATGGGAACATAAAGTGGCCCTGGAAAAAATACTAAAAGTGGCCCCGTTTTGTAGTCAGGTCCGAATTGGAAGGCATGGCCAACATAAGTAAGCAATACCATATTGTGGGTAAGCAATACCATATTGTGACACATTGTACCACCCCAGCAGAGCCAAATATCACAGGCCATTACAAAATACTGAGGCAAACAGCACAAAGTACATCTCCAAAAATGTTCACTGGCCGGCCATAAGGAGGGCTCAGGTGGTCCCCTGGGCATCGGGCCACTGGGAGATTTCCCTGTAAGGTCTATGACCAATCTGCCCCTGCTTGATGGTTACTCTACTCCTGAAGATCAACAAAGCCCCTTTATTCTCCACAGCAGGATATTGGTGAGTACTATGACCAGGGTTCATGCGGTCCACTAAAAGTCCCACTGGCCAGATTTTCCACTATGTCTACTCTCACTATTTTGGGTAGTACACCTGGTTCTGAGGCCTCTTGAAGGGCACTAAATCTTTCACAGTGAACCGTCAGATTGCTGCTCTGATGGCTGGATCTATAGGCCTTATCTCTGAACTCCTGACAGCTCATAAACATTTATTAGTGATGATCGAGCACCCAGGGGGTGCTCGAGTGCTCGGCTGAGCACCCGAGCATAATTAATGTCAATGGGACTAAACCAGGCACTCCCCGCTCGGAATAGGGGAGGGTGTCTGGTTTACACGGGTCCCCCCAAAAAAAAACATGACACAGACACTGGGGGGCGGGGGGGGGGTTAAACTTACCTTTCCCAGCAGCTCCAGACCTGTCCCAGCAGGAAGACGGCACGCACAGTGTTAAGTTTCACCACAGCGCCACCTGCTGGAGGGAGGAGGGAGCTGCTGGGAAAGGTAAGGTGATGGATCCGTTATGAACTCCACTGAAAGTCAATGGAGGACGGATCCGTTTACTATTGTGTTACACTGAACGGATCCGTCCCCATTGACTTGCTTTGGAGGTCATGACGGATTCGTCTTGGTGCGGGGAGGGGACTCGAGCATGGCGCTCGAGTACACTCGATGTTCGGGCCGAACATCGAGTGGACCCGAGCGCCGGCATGCTCGGCCGAACAGCGAGTTCGGCCAAGCATGCTCGCTTATCACTAACACTTATATAAGCTGTATTCTTGTCAGTTTGATAAGAATTTAGCTATAATGAGTGTTTATAAAGCTGTCAGGAATTCAGGGATAAAGGCTATAGATCTGCCTGTCAGACCAGCAGGCTGATGGTTCAGTGTGAAACTGAAACCAGGATACTCTACATATAGACTGAGACTCAACCCTGTAGAACCAAAACAGTTGAACATTTTTAATAAAGACCAACTGAAAAAATTATTTTTAGCCCAAAATGAGTCAAATTAAATGATAAAAGTTGTTCATAGACTTATACATACTTATAATATATTGGTGCGACATGCTACTAAAACATTTGACAAGCTGCAAATCCCAGCACACGCACTGGGTGGCTACAGCTAATATAAACATCTCCCAGCAGAGTTACAAAAAATCATGTTTTTTTTTTTTCCAAAGCTGGCCATCTTGTGCAACTCATCTCGAGATATCTCAAGCCAATAGAAAAAGACACATTTATGTTACATTATTGCAATTTTCTTAACTGTATAAGTCATATCACAAGGCTAATTATTGTGTTTCCCAGAATCCTTTACGCCCGCTTCCCCAAGATAAAGCAAAGGAACAGGATAACAAGGTGCTTGATTATCTTCCCGACAAATAGGCTTTATTATCCTTTAGCCTCGTCCAGGAGCTAATGCATTAGGAGTTGGTGTTCTCTACGTTTCAGGTGTAAGTTGTTGTTAGCTGTATGTTAATTAGACGTCTATTACGTCTCTATGTGGTTGTGTTCACAGTGACATGGAAACGTATTATGACCTCCTGCTGAGTTCCTTCTGGTGTGTGAAATTAGGAGCTGCTTCCGATGTAAGAACTTGTTATATCTCTGTGATATTTAATGTTCAAGAAAATAACAAGCTAATGACAAGAATAGCTATATACATACTGTATATATACACCCAACGCAACACCGAGTATTCCCAACTTGTACAATTATTGTCCTTAATAATAGTAATTTTTCTTACTGAAGCCAAGGTTTATTGCAGGCACATAACAGCATTCATCATTTATATTCAACCCCTTAATACTGCATGTATTTTTCTACATACAGAGGACATATAATTAGGATCAACCCTATAAAACCAGACGTACTGCCTATCAGGGTTGATTCTGCTGACCTAACTTGTACCTGGATGGCGAATATCTATTGTGCTGTTCCAAAGGGAATAGAGTTAAATTCTTAAATTAGTGCACTAAGGATGGGCCCTAGCCCCTCGATGCACCTCAGCTCCGCTGCTTTCCTGCGTTTGTCATATGCTGGTTCTAGAGGGTTTTCAATTGGTATCATTTCCCCTTATCCAATGAGCTATGAATAAGGCAGTTTGCTAAAAACACAAAACCTGTTGTTTGGCTTGGATCCATATGTGGTTAAAGGGGTTGTCCGGGTTCAGAGCTGAACCCGGACATACCCTTAAATTCACCCAGGCAGCCCACCTGATGTTAGCATCGGAGCATCTCATGCTCCGATGCCCTCCCTTGCCCTGCTCTGGATTGCGCAGGGCAAGAGCTCTTCTGTGTAGAATAACACACTGCCGGGCGGAAGCCTCTGCCTGGCAGAGCCCGGTTCATCACCGGAACCAGGAAAAGTGCCTTTGCCCTGCGCAGGGCAAGGGCAATAAGCGCAGGGCAAGGGAGGGCATCGGAGCATGAGATGCTCTGATGCTTACATCAGGCGGGCTGCCTGGGTGAATTTAAGGGTATGTCCGGGTTCAGCTCTGAACCCGGACAACCCCTTTAAGTTTTAATGGTCTAAATAAAGAAGATATTAGGAGTGATTTATCAAATACCAGCATCTTACTTTGGTCTTTGATATCCCCCGTGCTTCCTGACTATGTGCTTGGTTTATGATGAGGCATAGGGCTTATCATAAATCAGGCACATCTTCCGGCATTGTAAGTGATTGGACTAAAATCAGCGCTAGCTCCTAGCTGGAGTAGATTTCAGTCATTTATGCCAGTAACATACCCCTCCCTCATCATGCCTAACTTGGTCTGGTTAATTTAGGGTGCAGTTATTGATTGTTGAGCCTTTATATATCAAGGCCTTTTGCTTCTCTGGTTGCTTGAGATAATGCATGCTCTATGCATTTCTTTCCAGATTCCTAGTTTCCTGTTCTTGTCATCAGTGTATCCCGGGACTTATGGTCCTTCACTGTTGTCAATATTGATTTGTTTCTTTGCTGTATTAGTGGCTGGGGTGTATTGTGTGCTTTGTTAGGTGCATGTCACAGCAAGGTCAGTTCAGTATACTCAGTCTTTTTTATGTTCACTATTGTTCATCTGCTCTAAACTTTGTGTCGTTACCATCTCCCACTTGCTCCATTTCTGGACTGATATCTCCACCACCTCTGGCTATCATCATCACGTCCTATTATCTACTAGTCAGTTTATATCTGTATCTTGTTGTCTGTGAATGTTGATAACAGTTTTTATATATGTTTCATCATAATGTCCAAAAGTTGTGCAGTTCAGCCTTATTCAGTCCTGGGGATATCACTGTTAGGATTGCTATAAGAAGTCCAGCTCTGCAGTCTTGTGAACAGTTGGTATCGTTACATAGATTTGCTTTAATGACTGCCATAAAAAATATGGTGTCAATAAAGTTACTCTCTACCCATTGTATTACCTCTAATATATTTTGATGGGTTGTTTAGAAAACCCATATTCATAAATACTATTAGGAAATTTTGAGTTATTAAGCTGGAGGGTGCCCTCTTCAGGGTCCTTAACTCCCTCTTGGTCAAAGTGGAGAGTGGCTAAAAGAGTACCGCATTTTCCACTCCCTAAGACGCACTTTTGACCCCCACCCAAAGCAAAGTGAGGAAAAATGTCCCTGTGTCTTATAGGGTGAATACTAATGAGTGCCTCCATTATGGAAGCGCTCATTAGTACAGAAGGACCGGGAAGTAGTGAATGCAGCTTTCTCCTGGCTCTATACTCACAGCTTCCTGGTCCTCAGCTGTTGGCTGCACACAGCGAGAGGACGCTTTGTGACACAGCCACGGCAGGAAGAGGATAGAGAGCTGGATCCTGGGAGCCCACAGCATCCACAGCAGGAGAAGTAAGTTGATATTTTTTTTATGTTATTCACTCTGAGGCATGGGGACTGATCTGAATCATGGGGCTCTGATCTGAGGCATGGGGTTTGATCTGAGGCACGGGGGTCTGATCTGAGGCACGGGGTCTGATCTGAGGCACGGGGGTTTGATCTGTGGCATAGGGTCTCATCTATGGCATGGGGGTCTCATCTGAGATCTGAATTGGGGTCTTATTTATATTGGGGCTCTTATTTGAGGTCTGATAAGGCTGTGTGCCCATACAGCAGGCTACAAGCACATATGGGGTGTTGTCGTGATCGGGAGAAAAATGT
>ONZH01024996.1:0-25737 GCA_900303285.1 Rhinella marina
TCTCTATGGGTTTGTGGCAGTGGTCAGAAGGAAAGGAGAGCCATATGGATTTAGGAGGCAGATTTTGCTAGAATGGTTTTTAGGCACCATTTGTAATTGAGAGACCCTGACGTACCCCTACAGTGGAAACCCTCAAAAAGTGACCCCATTTTGGAAACTACACCCTTCAAAGAATATATTAACCACTTCCAGTCTGCCCATTGACTATAAACCGTCCTGGTAGTGGATCTCTATCTCTGAATGGACGTTTAAAACTTCCTTGAACTTTGCCCCCTGTGTGCAGCACCTGTACATAGAAGCTCCATGACTCAGCTGCCTCCCTGACAGCCAAGAACATAGAGCTTTAACCTGAGACCTTTTTTCCTGGCCTCCAGGCTTATGATCACTCTGACAAGCTGTCAAAGCCATCACAAATGCTTGTACTATCTCCCCTCTCATTACTGCCGGTCACAGAGCAGTTTACAACCACATATGGGGTGTTTCTGCAAACTTCAGAATCAGGAAAAAAAAATATTTCAGGTTTTATTTGCGGTTTACCCTTGCTATATTTTAGGAAAAATGAATTAAAAATTGAACATCTGCAAAAAAATATATTTATTTTTAAAATTTCACCTTTCTTCTGTTTTAATTCTTGTGGGAAATCTAAAGGGTTAACAAACTTTGTAAAAAATCAGTTTGGATTACATTGGGGGCTGTAGTTTCTAAAATATGTTAATTTATGGGAGGTTTCTATTATTTAAGCCCTCAAAGTCACTTTAGAACTGCAAAGGTCCTTTAAAATTAACTATTGGAAAATTTTCAATGAAAATCTTAAAAATTACTTCTAAAATTCGAAAGCATTCTAACGTCCTCAAAAAATAAAATAAATTTCCAAAATTATGCCAACCTAAAGTGGACATATGGTGAATGTTCATTAATAACAATTTTATTAGATATCCCTATGCAACTTAAAAGCCAGAGAAATTAATATTTAAAAAAGTGTGATTTTTTCAAAATTTTCAGTAAATTTGGGATTTTTTATAAATAAAGGTAAAAAATATTGATTTCAAAATTTACCATTAACACAAAGTACAATGTGTCACAAGAAAAACAATCTATGAATGGCTTAGATAAGTAAAAGCGTTCCAAAGTTATTGTATTTCCACATGAAGTGACACAATGTTCAGATTTGCAAAATTAGGCCTGGTCAGGAAGGTGGTAAATGGCATGGATGGGAAGTGGTTAAGGGGGGTACTGGCCACTTTGACGTTTTTACGGAATTTGGAAACACTTGGCTGTGAAAATGAAAAAAGTTTCATTTTCTTCCAATAAAATGTTGCCTTAGCCCCAAATTTTTCATTTTTTCAAAGGGGTGACAAGAGAAAATCACTCCATAATTTGTTCCCCATTTTCTCCTGAAGCAACAGGCAACACTCCAATATGTGGTGGTAAACTGCTGTGGGGCACATGGCCGGACTCAGAACAGAAGGAGCGCCATATGGATTTTGCAGCAGATTTTGATGGATTGGTTTGAGGGAGCCATTGATTTTTATTTTTTGAGTGATTGTCTTATATGGGGGCTCATTTTTTGCGGGATGAGGTGACGTTTTCATTGGTACCATTTTGGGGTACATAAGACTTTTTGATCGCTTGGTATTACACTTTTTGTGAGTCAAGGTGAAAAAAATAGCTGTTTTGGCATAGTTTAAAAAAATTTTTTACAGCATTGAACTGAATGGGGAAAATCATGTGATATTTTTATAGAGCAGGTTGTTACGGACACGGCGATACCCCAATATGTCTACCATTTTTCATTTTTGTTAAATTTACACATTAGATTTATTTTTAAACAGAATAAAATCTTTTTTTCTGTTGCCATTTTCTGAGAGCCATATTTTTTTTATTTTTATGGCGATTGTCTCAGGTAGGGTCTCATTTTTGAAGGACAAGATGACGGTTTGATTGGTATCATTTTGGGTTAAATACGACTTTTTGATCGCCTGCTATTACACTTTTTGTGAGGTAAGAGGGAAAAAATGGCTGTTTTGGCATAGTTTTTTTTTATTTTTTTTACAGCATTCACCTGGGGGGCCATCTCATGTAATATTTTTATAGAGCAGGTTGTTACGGACGCGGCGATACCCAATATGTCTAAAATTTTTATTTTTGGAAAGTTTTACACAATAGATGAATTTTTGAACATAATAACAATTTTTTTGTGTTGCCATTTTTTGAGAGCCATATTTTTTTTATTTTTCGGGCGATTGTCTTAGGTAGGGTCTCATTTTTTGCGGGACAAGATGAAGGTTTCATTGGTACTATTTTGGGGTGTATATGCCTTTTGGATCACCTTCTATAACACTTTTTGTGAGGTTTTTTTTTAAAAAACTTTATTGTGAGGTGTTTTTTTTTAAATTTTTTACGTCATTCACCTGAGGGGGGATTTAATGTGATATTTTTATAGAGCAGGTTGTTACGGACCGTGGCGATACTCAATATGTCTAACATTTTTATTTTTGTTAAGTTTACACAGTAAATATTTTTTGAACAGAATGAATCTTGTTTTTGTGTTGCTATTTTCTGAGAGCTATATTTTTTTATTTTTTGGGCAATTGTCTCAGGTAGAGTCTAAATTTCTGCGGAACGAGATGACGGTTTGATTGGTACCTTTTTGGGGTAAATACGCCTTTTTGATCGCGTGGTATTACACTTTTTTGGAGGCAAGGTGAAAAAAAATGGCTGTTATGGCATAGTTGTTTTAAAATTTTTTTTACAGCATTTACCTGGGGTGCCATCTCCAGTAATATTTTTATAGAGCAAGTTGTTACGTACATGGAGATACCCAATATGTCTAGCATTTTTATTTTTGTTAAGTTTTACACATTTTATGCATTTTTGAACAGAATAAAATCTTTTTTTGTGTTGCTATTTTATGAAATTCTGAATTTCTGAATTTTTTTTCATTTTTTGGGCGATTGTCTTAGGTAGGATCTTTGGAATCTTTGGGGTAAATACGCCTTATTAATCACCTGCTATTACACTTTTTGTGAGGGAAGGTGACCAAAAAATGGCTGCTTTGGCACAGTTTTTTAAAAAAATCTTTTTATTTTTTTATTGCGTTCACCTGGCGGGTGGATGATGTGATATTTTTATAGAGCCGGTCGATACAGAAGTGGTGATAGCTAATATGTTTACTTTTCTTTTCCCTTTTTTTCACAATTTTTTAAAACTTTCTTTTGGGAAAAGTGCGCTTTTTTTTTACTTGAAACTTTTATTTTTTTGCAAAACTCTATTTTTTTCACTTTCTTTTTCCACTTTTAGGGGTCTGATCCCCTTTACAATGCATTATAATACTTCTGCATTGTAATGCATTGGCTGTAAGTGTATTACCAGTGTAATACACGTACAGCCTGCTTCCTGTGAGATCCAGGGGGCTGGATCTCACAAAATCGCAGGAATGGCAGCCACGATGCCTAAGGAAGGCATAGGGCTGCCATCCAAGCCATCGGGTCCCCGTCACAGCAGCTCGGGGACCCGATGGACTCTCCTTGTGCACGACCTCATCGCATGTGCCGCGGTCAGTGCTGACAACGGCACATCGAGAGTTAATACGCTCGCATGGATGTTTTCACTGATGCGGGCGTACGCAGCCGGCCCCCTGCAGCTGATCGGGTGGGCGCAGCTCCTGCACCCGCCCGATCAGCGCGCCGTAGTGCTAAGTCCTTCCTGCAGCGCCTTACATGTACGGCGCTGGTCGGGAAGGGGTTAAAGCTTTGGAAATCTTTTGGTATCCAAATCCGGCTTTAAACTTCTCCACAACAGTATCACGGACCTGCCTGGTGTGTTCCTTGGTCTTCATGATGCAGAACCCTGAGACTATCACAGAGCAGATGCATTTATACGGAGACTTGGTTACACACAGGTGGATTCTATTTATCTTCATCAGTCATTTAGGACAACATTGGATCATTCAGAGATCCTCAATGAACTTCTGGAGGGAGTTTTCTGAACTGAAAGTAAATGGGCCGAATAATTTTGCAAGCCCCACTTTTCAGTTTTATTATTACAAAAAAAGTTTAAATGATCCAATAAATTTCGTTCCACTTCACAACTGTGACCCACTTTTTGTTTGAAGCCTGAAATGTGGCGAAAGGTTGAAAAGTTCCAGGGGGCCGAATACTTTCGCAAGGCACTGTAGCTGCCATTTTAGGAAAAATAAATTTTCGTTCCCACGAAGTGCAAAGAAATTAAGATTCACTGGAAATCAAATTTTTCCTGAACTTCAGATCAGATTCCACTTTGGATGCTTTGATTTGCTAAACACTAGTTATAACATTCAAGAACTGTGTGTCTCTTGTGAGATGAATCATTGCCTTGCACCACTTCTGTTTGGGCCACATTGCTGACATGACATTTTACAGTACTGTTGTAGGGGATCCATATGTATGCATGTTTTATGATAGCTCATGTCTTCATCTATAAGATATATTTTCTTGTGATGATGGCACAATATACCGTGACTTTTTATAGCCCATTTTATTGTGGTGATGTCACTATAGTGTTTGTCTTTATTCCTAAGCTATAATTATTATGTCAGATTAGACTGGTGTTTCTATTGTGATAAAGTTAGAGATGAGCGAATCATTCAAAATTCTATTCGCCGAATATTCGCTGAATATCTGACAAGATTCATATTTAAACAAAATTATTCATCGAATCTACGTTAAAAAAAACAATCGTTGTTTTGACAAATTCCTGGGTAAATTACGTAGGTACTGTCAGCGTAGTTAAAAGTACACAATATGTAAGCATTAGCGTACAAAAGTGCGTACGAATCCTTAACGTACAATTGATGCGCTAATGCGTCATACGCACGAGGCTAGGCCGCGGCCTACAGTCTTTAGAGGCAGACTATATGAACTAGAAAAATAAGGTCCTCACTGCTGCTAGCTTTCAAAAGGTTTATAATTTACTAAAAACACCGTACAATAAGTGGATTAATAAGACACATTGCAGTACCAGAAAAAGAATACACACAATGGGCTAAAGTGCTGAACCATTAAAAACAGTGTAGCTAGAATACAGCAAATTATGGAAACATTTCAGTACAATCAATTTCACATTTGCAAGCATAAAAGGCTCAGATATACGTTTGAGTCTCTCCTTATGGCTCCTCCTACTTGGCTTGGCAATGATAAAACAGTCTGTCTGGAAGACATATTCCAAAATTCTATTGTAATCCACGTGAGGTAAAATTGTAATCCAAACAAGTAATGTGTAATCCACATGGATAATAGAGAATAGCAGCAAATAGAGAACCCTTTTTGCAAAAGGGGCTCCCACATAACCTGAGAAGGGGGGACTTTGGGACAGAGAATTTTCTGCAGAATGGGGGGAGTCCTGACAACCATGCCCATCTGGGTGAGAGTCAAACGGGGGCAACACAAACTAAACAAAAACAAGTGCCAACTAGCTCTCACCCATCAGGTGCAGTCCGTGGTGTGGCTCCCATAGGTCCTCCTGCAGTGTCCTTGACAGCAGCCAGTAGTTGGGTTCCTCAGATGAGGGACCTGAAATCTGCATCGCTCGAGCTGCTGCTAAAGGTCATAAGAGGACACTCCTGCCTCTTGTAGGCCAAGCTCGCTGCGGTTGTGGAGCTCCAGTGCCCTCTTGTTCCGGAATTCGGAATTGACCGGGTCCAGGTGGTGGTCACGCTGGCGAATGCTGCAGCTACTTGAACTTCTCCGGATCCTCCTGTCGGGACAGCTGGGGTAAGAAGAACTTCCGGCTGCAGCAGTGGAGGCAAGGTTGCATCCAGGGAAGAAGACCCAGCTTCCCCAGCTGCTGCTGACTTCACCTTCCACAGCAGCTGGTACTGGTGAATTATCGTAGATTGGAAGGTGAACGATGACGTGGTCAGCTGACGCAGCTGTAAGGACTGTGGTGGTGGTGGTGCTGGCAGTCCTGGAATCAGAGGCTCCAGCTGAGGCTCTGGCTTTTCCCTGAACCGGAGGACGCCATCTGGGAACTCCTGCAGGCAGCACAAGCGTCCTGGACCTGGTGGTTCATCTGGCCACACTTCGGGTTCTCTTGTAGGCACCAGAGGCTTGGAAAGGAGGGTAACCCTGTTGCAAATGGGCCTTTCAGGGACACCATGGGGGTGTACTCCACCTGATCCCCCACGTACAGGCTATGCTGATGTTGTGCCAGGTACGGCCGTTTCACCGACCGGCGGCCCACAAAACACTCCTTCCCATCCTCGTCATCCTGCAGGAAGCTAGACCCTCGTCCAACTGAAAACCAAACCACAATTCCCTTCCTGCGTTCCAGTGAAGGATCTCCCGGCCTAGGGTGGTCAAGAACTTGTATGACCCAGTCCTCCACTGCGGTTTTATACTCCCAGAGGGTCTGTGCATGGGCCGTCACAGATGCCGGAACAATGGGGTTCTGGTGTATGGAAGGGGTGGATCTCCTCCTGGGCGGCGAAATGGATGCTCCAGCCACCTCCGCTGAACGAGACAGAGCGGACACTCCAGCCACACGAAAAACTGCAGATGCTCCAGCCGCCTCACTAGTGGCAGCAGCAGTTGATGACCCAGGCACTGAAGCTGTGTTTCTGTTGCAGAGTTGAACCTGTGACATCCTGATGTCTGCAGTGGGCGGTGGTTCTGGTAACTCGTCCCCAAAGTACATTTCGGTCCAGTTGGGAAGCAGGTCACGCAGCTTTTTTTGATTCATGCTTGCACTTGCAGTAAATACTTGCTCTCAGGTCAGCAGTCAGCACTGGTCTAAACTGGTCTGGACTGAGTGACTCAGAGGAGGGTGGAGTACTGAGGGAGGAGTCTTCACTCCCTATATGTGCAAATAGTTCCCGGTGGGCTGGGCTTGTTTTTTCCAATTCTGAGGGGGGCGTATCTTCACTTTCCCGCTCGTATCGTCATTGTCCCGCTCACACATAATACGTACGTTTCGTACGGTTCCTACGTATCTTACGTATAGTTTGCGTGTAAAATTTTGCATACATTTACGAATAATACAAAGCGAATCACCTAATATTCAGATTTGTTTCGCAGTTGAAAATTTCCAAGATTCGATACGAATCGACGAATCGCTTCGCTCATCTCTAGATACAGTGTTTGTTCTTATTCCTATGCTGTGATCATGTTCAAATTGTGTAGTTTTTATTTTAGTCTGTGCTGCAGTGTGATGATGTCACAATACCGATTGGGGGCAATTTATTAAACAGAAATACACCTAAATTAGGTGTATTTCTGGAGCAGATTGTGGCGCAGAGGTCCTTTGCACCGGAATCTGTGACTTCTCCCGCTCACGCCAGGTTGAAAAAATTGGGCGTGGCGTGGGTGGGGAAGGGGGTGTTTTAGGAGTAGAAAATGGTCTAAATGTAAGACAGCAAGGAAGCTATATTACACGTGGTGGTGGATCCGCCAAAATTATGTAGAGGCCGGCGCCTCTGCATAACGTCAGTTGATCCACCGCCAGGTACAGGGTTTATTAAGACCGGCATCTAAAAAACAGGTCTTAATAAACGTGTTCCACCGTCTTTATATTTAGGCTACACAATAATGTCCCAATAGTAAGTGTCTTCATTTATATTCTGATAGTGTCACAAAAGACTGTGCTATATTGGTGATGTCCCTGTAGAGTGTAGAGTTCTGTATGTCCTTCCCCCTATTACTTGTCATACCGTGGTAATGTAATAATACTAATTGTCTTTACCAAGTGGCTGCGTTTTATTGCAGTGCAGTCATAATAGCCTGTGCCCTCATTTATACTTTATTCTGATTATATAAAAAAAAGTCGGTTTCTACATTTGTAAGTTGTTTTCTATTACATTACAATAGTGTATGCTTTTATTCCAGCACTGTGCTATATTCAGATCATGTCACTATAGTGTTTTACTTTATTTCTAATTTGTGTTCTGCTTTCATAGTATTAAAATAGACTTTTTTCATTTACAATCTTCATCCTACTATCATGTTAGTCTAGAGTTTGTTAAAGATGAGCAAAACAATTCTACACAATTAAATTTGTTTCAAATTTCCCAAAAACTTCAGTTTCTAGTGCAGTCAGCCTCCGCCAATCAAGGACTATAGCTGTGATGTCAATGGACTTGTCATAAGCACTATATAATTCCTGCTAGGACCTGCCATGTTTTCTGGGCTTATACATTAGAGGTGTAGGACATCTGCTAGACAGAGGAGAAATCTTAAAGGGGTTCTCTAGGAATTAATAAAATAAAATGACTGAAAATACTTTTAGGGGTTCTCCAAGTCATTTTTATTGATGACCTCTCCTCAGTATAGGTCATCAATATCAGATTGACGGGGTCCAATACCTGGTACCCCTGCCAATTAGCTGGTTAAAGAAAAGGCATACTCCTTGCCAGCGCTAGCTTCTCTTCATTGTTTACCTACTCCCTGTCTCAACAACAGCAGTGAGCAGGTCAAATTACACCTTGGCCGTCTCATTTACTTTAATGGGAAGGCTTGTCCCTATATACTTGAAAAGGAACGAGCCATCCCATTGAAGTGAATGGGAAAGCTTCTTGTTATTACACCTGCTTAACGTTTATTTTTTATGATTTTTTTTTCTTTTTACCTCCCCCTCCCCAGGCTCTCAAACACAATGACTGCAATAGTAAATGATGTCTGAGTGACACTGACATACATAGCTATGGGTAAACGCACGTTTCACGGCAAAGGGAGGTGGGGGGTGGAGAGGGGCCTCTCTTTCAGACACACTGGTGGCAGGTGTTTGCTGGTAATAAAGTAATTTGGCCTCCCGTTCTTTGGCAGGAAAATATTCCCTCATTTTGCTTTGATATAGTCTAAAAACATGGCTATCCAGTAATCATCAGATTGATTTATGTCACCCATCCTCCTGTCACAGCGTAAGCAAGTGAGTCTACGGATTGCCTTTCTGGCCAACGTGCCTGAGGAACCAGTTCTTTTCAATCCAATCTTACCACACCCTCCCACTGAGACGACTGGGAGTTGTGGCCGGTGTCACCATCATCATCATTATCCTCTTCATCCTCCAACTTTGACTCCTCCTTCTCCTCCAGTGGCAGCACCTGCATTCTCCTCCCCATGGGAGTTTCTCATTGTGGGTCCCCAACAGCCATTGGGTGGACAGCAAGATGTGTTAGCTGTTCTTCTTCCTCCTCCTTCATTACTACTAGTGTTGAGCGAGCATGCTCGGCCAAACTTGCTGTTCAGCCGAACATGCCTATGCTCGGGTCCGCTCGGTGTTCGTCCGAACACCGAGTGTACTCGAGCGCAATGCTTGAGTCTCTTCCCCGCACTGTAATGTTGATTTGTATGCTAATGCGTACAAATTTGTATGCTAATCCGTACGCATTTGGACGCTAATGCGTACAAATTCAGTTAATTAGCATACTTTTACAAGTGAAAGGAGTAAAAGAGGAGAAGTCGCTATTCTGACCTTTTTCTATTAACCAGACACCCTCCCCTCTTCCGAGCGGGGGGTGCCTGGTTTAGTCCCATTGACTAACATTATACTCGGGTGCTCGGCCGAGCACTCGAGCAACCCTAGTGCTCGGCTAGAGCACCCGAGCGTACGAGCACAGAGGTGCTCGCTCAACACTAATTACTACCTGTTGCATGAGAATCCGCGTCCCTTAAAAAATACATATGAGGGACAACTACAGCATGAAGGCATGAGCTGCAACTGTCTGACCTAGAAACAGCACTGCCTGACATGCTGAGATGGTCTGGTGCATGACCAAATCATTCACGGCTTTCGAACACTCGTACAGATACTCAAGCAAGTGCAATGCTGAATTCCATCAAAGTCGAATGTTGCGGATCCAAGAAAGCATTCCTCACCATGTGAGAAAGGCTGAAAAGTGGGACATTGTCAGTACCTTGCGCAAGCCAGTAAAGTTTTTTTAAAAGGCCATAAAGGAAGCATGTGTTATTTCCCCAAGATTCAGTATGTCCAGGATGTTGGGCCCATTCGCATTCTCCACCAGAAGTACAGGCACTTCTACAATGGTACTGCAGTGATTGTACCACCCCTAACATGGCCAGGTGGAGGTTCAGCTTGTAGACAAGCTAATTGCAGGTGGAGAAAAGTTTTTTCACAGCCAAACATTCCATTATAGATGTCTCAACTGAGGACATGGAGAAGTCTTAGCAGGAAAAGAAGGAGGTGATCATGATGATGACCAGGGGCGTAGCTATAGGGGAAGCAGGGGAAGCGGCTGCTTTGGGGCCCAGACTCACAAGGGGCCCCCTCAGGAGGAATACTAAAAGATTTTATTGCAGGGCCCCCTCAATAATATTATACAATGACATTATATACAGTATATACGTGTAGGAAACGGACGGAGCGGCTGCCGGGCCTCGTCTGAGAGAACAGTTTTGACCAGCCACAGGAGTGAGTGAGTTGCGGGGTGTGAAGAATTTGCTGAGGGGGGCCCGTTCTAAAATTTGCTGTGGGGCCCGGTCAGTTGTAGTTACGCCACTGATGATGACAAAGACACTATATTGCTTGGGGATGTGGGTATTCTGCCACAAAGAGGACCATGAGAAGGAGGACATACTTGATCTGATTATGAATGCTGGCCAGTTGTATTTTCCCAGAAGGATCTAGTGATGCCTCCTGATGTGCTGCAATAGACCTCCGGTACCTATGATTGTGTTTGAATGGCCACGTCTTAGGCTCCATTCACACATCCGTATTTTTCTTTTCCAGATTTTCGGTCTGTTTTTTGCGGATCCGTGTTTCCGCAAAAACCTTCCGTTTTTACCAATTGTACATCCGGATCCGTTCTGTTTTTCCGCAAAAAAAAAGGAAGGAGGAATATATGTTGGTAGGGTATTTCTTTCTATTTCCTGGAAACGGATCCGCAATTGCGGATGATATGCGGATGACATATTAATGCATTCCGCATATCATCCGCATTTTTTGCGGACCCATTGACTATAATGGGACCACGGTCCGCATATGCGGACAAAAGTAGGATGCGCACTTATTTGCGGATCCGCATAACGGAACGGAACAACGGATGCGGACAGTACGGAGTGCTGTCTGCATTTTTTCAGGACCCATTGAAATGAATGGATCCGCATCCTATACGTATGATTTGCGGATCGGATGCGGATCGGATCAGGAAAGAAAAACAGGACGTGTGAATGGACCCTTATTGTAATCCTGCAGATATTACACACGGCTGTGGTTTTGTGTGGCTGCCTTGTGGAGAAAAAGCACCATATGGAGTTGGTCATAAAGAGCTACAGCAAGCTGAGCATAGCTCTGAGCTCAGCATAGCTCTGGCACGTTTTTGGTCTAACCCAACCACAGTGTCAGCGGCATCACCAGATCCCAAAGTAGATGTGGCCCTGGCTGTTTTTTGTATGTCGCCTCTGCTCCTTATTGCTGCAGCCACCACCCTTCTCCATTGTTGTTGCCTCCTCAGTGTCCTGAAACGGCTCCCAGGTCCTGTCCAGCACACAGTGGTCATTGGAGTCCTCCATCTTCCTGTCACTTTTTTCAGACTGTGAGATATCATGGTGGGCTCCTGGAGACCCTCCCCTTCACCCCGGTCTGAGTTTTCTACGACTGCCACTGTCGCTGCCCCCACCCCCATTGCTTTGGAGGTACAGGTGTCACTATTACCACCACCATCAAAACAGCTATGCAAAGAGTCCCACGCTTCCTCCCTGAACCTCCCCCCTCAGGGTAGCCCAAACGGTTACTGCTCTCACACAAGATGTCAACAGGGAGACTCCCCTTAACTACCTGCCGTAGGGCGTGGTGGGGTTTTCTTGCCACTTCTTAGGAAAAAGTAAGAAGCCCCACTATGAAGGGGCGGGCATTGAAGACCTAGAGCAGTCCACTGAAAGCTTTATCTGGTGCTGCAAGGAGGTGGAGCAGGAGAAACACTGTGACCCCTGGATCCACAGAACAGAGTCAGACTCTGAAGTTACCTTAACGTTATCCTGCTGCGGCTGAGGGGAGGACTGAGCCATTAAATCCACAATGTCCTCAACGTTAATGTTGTGCTTTTCTGAAGCCAGGGACCACTGCGGCTAATACTTCTCTCCAGATACTTGGTGCTGCTACTACCCACATTCTGGCTCTGGTTCATTCATTGGAAACCCTTCCGTAGCCCTGACATTTTTGTGTTTTGGTGTAGTGATCACCTATATGCTGGTTTCATTAAATCAAACAACTCCCCCAAAAAATTGGAACCGAACGCAGTTCAGAATGAACTGGTTAGCTCATCTTTACTATCTGCTGTTACAGTATTTCTAAAAAAAACAAAAAACATTCTTGCCTTGTTCTCTTGTATCAGAATGTGATCTGAACTTTGGAATTGTTACTGTGCAAAATGGTGCAAGGTGCCATTGACATGTGAACAGTAGTTATGGCCAGAAACAGTACATGCTGTTCATGGCCCTCTGGGTCAGTGTTTTCCATGGTTGTGGCTTTTATGCCCCACCACAATGAGGCCAAGTGTTACTAACTCCTCCATGATTGTACTGCTCTGGTTCCCACACTAGTCGCTTATTTACCTCATCCACATCCCCCACAATGGACATCTTCCTGATCAGAAACAGGACAGAACATTGCTTCCATTCTGTCTCTCTCTTCTTTTGTATATTTCATCTGAAGAGTTGTCATACAACTAGGTAAAAAACAGACAGACAGTGGATCACTTGCTATTGTGCATCAAGAGAAAATGTCCTACTAGATATTTCCCCCACATCTGCAACCAGGTAATATAGTTAGCAACAACAGGTAATATAACACATGCTACCTACATGGCACACGCCATAAATTTGGCAGTGCAACATTTTTTAAAAACATATTATGGCTTACAAAAGTGATTACCATGTCCAGGAGAGTGTGAAGACATTACAACCAGTCTTTAGTGGCTTAGAATTCCCTCCTGCCCTCTGCTTTTGCACCGCTTGATCTGCAACACTTCAACTCTCAGGAATTCCACCTTGCATATGCTGTATGAACAGTGTAAGGTAGTCATTGATTTCATCATGCGCCAGACATCCAGCAGGGTACATGAGTTATTTTGAGCTCAGGCAGTGGCAGCTCAGCAGGGATGCATGTCACATACTCAGAAGCTTCAAAAAGGCCTTTGTGAGATTTGTGAGTAGAGGCAGCAGCAGCATCAACAATATTATCCTCCTGATATTTATGTTGGATGAACTGCTAAAGCATTTTCTGACATGCACCGTACATATACAGCATGCCAGTAACAGTCCAAAGTCTTGCAAAGGGTAACATAGTCAAAGACAATGGGGAATATAACACGTTCCCTGCGTGGAGCAAGATGGCTGTTAAGGCAGCCTGAAGCCTTAGGCTACTTTCACACTAGCGTTTTTAAATTCCGGTATTGAGTTCCATTGAATTCCGGTATTGAGTTCCATCATAGGGGCTCAATACCGGAAAAAAACGATTCCCCAAAGCGCAGAGGGCGCTGTGGGAAATCGTCATCACTGCGCGCAGGAGGCGCGTGAAGACGTGCTGCCGGCGTCCCGGGCTGGAGTATGTATGTGTTTGTGTGTGTATGTCTGTATGTATTTCTGTCCCAATGTCTGTCAACATGTGTGGGGCCGGAGCGCTGCTCCGGCTCCACACATGTATCAGCGGCAGCACGGATCCGTTGGCACCCTTTAGGTGCCGGATCCGTGCTGCCGCTAGTGTGAAAGAGGCCTTACAAAAGCCTTGTGGCCAGCTATGGATGCATATGAGGCCCAGACCCCACGATAGGGCTCAAAGGCAATTATCAGTGTAATGCTGATAGTCACAATGCATTACAATACACTATTGTTTTGTAATGAATAGTAGAAAAGATTAGACACTCAACAGTTTCTTTGAGTGAAAAAAAGTTGCAAAATGTGTTTGAGAAAACTAAAAAGATAGAAGTTCAAGTGAAAAACAAAAAAGCTCCCCTTTCCCCTCATCAAGCCATTACTGAATTTAAAAAATAGAGACAAATTTAAAAAATAGACATATTAGGTATCACCCTGTTTGTAATGACTGGCACAATAAAAATAGCGCATAACCTAACCAGCCATTTGAACACTTAAGAAAAACAGCATTTCAGCACTGTGAGCTGATGGACAGTGTTTCAGAAAGCTTTTAATCGATTGGATAGGGAGAGTGGAGGGGCAGTGCAGGGACAGTATAGAAAGATAATAGGGAAAGTTTTTAGACACTGTAGAGAGAGCTTAGGGAGACTGCATGGACAGTGCAGGCTAAGTGTAATCACCCTGTGCATCTTGTTCACCTGTTGCATCATTCATACCTAATCTGTTCTGTTTTACATAGACTTATTGGGTGTCAGACTCAGTGTCAACAGGTGTTCTGATATATAGGCGCATTTATCTAGTTAAACTGCTGGACCATTCACAATCTGTTATACATAGACTAAATGAGCATCAGACTCAGTGTCAACAGGTGGTCTAATATATAGACAGGTTTATCTAGTTCAACTACTACGTCATTCATACTTAATCTGTTGTGTTACACATAGACTTGAATCAGACTCAGTGTTAACAGGCGGTCCAATATATAAGCATGTTTATTTAGATCAACTGCTGTGCCATTCATACTTAAATGATTGTCCAGGATTTATAATATTGATGACCTATCCTCCGGTAAGTCATCAATATCAAATTGGCAGAGGTCCGACTCTCGACAACCCCATGATCAACTGTAAGAGGCAAAGGCACACGCAGAGCGCACGTGCCGTCTCCCTTCTTTCTACCTGTTCACTGCTGCTATTGTCTATGGCAATGACCATAGACCGCAGCAGCAGACATGAAGAGAGAAGGAAGGCAGCATGTGCACACTGCATGCAGCGTCTCCTCTTACAGCTGATCGACGGGGGTGAGGGGTGTTGGACCCCCGCCCATCTGATATTGATGACCAATCCTGAGGATAGGTCATCAATATTATAAAGGCCAGAAAACCCTTTTAATCTGTTCTGCTGTACAGAAAAAGGGTTGGTGGTAGCAGCAGCCGCAGCAACAGGCGAGAGCTACCACTGTCATCCTGCAGATGAATTTTGACCAACAATTGAGCTGAACTCACTCTTCAACATCCCCTCAAGTTACGTCAGAAATACACAGCCACGAATCAGTGGGTTCCTCTGAAACCACACTTAGTTGGCATGGCCCAGGAACAACCTCTGTGCCCTCACCTGTCCTGCAACTGCCTCTTTCTTTTGCTGCTCCTTCTGCTTGGGAAGTAATGTACTGTATGTTGCCCTCTCTGCTCCGATTTTCAGTGAGGACAATCTTAATGTGTACAGTCAGCAGCAACAGGCTGCACAGACTTGAAAGAGAGGTCCACTGCATCCTCATTTAGCCATGCAACTAGCGATGATGACAGTCGGGTGGGAACACGTGTTGCGAGCGGTCAGGAACGTGGCCATGAGACTGGTATGGGTGACATAAATGACGACCAGACAGTAGTGGATGATAATGTAGAAGATCGCAAGTTTGAGCTAGGTGAAGAGGGGGCATCATCATTATTAGGGGGTGAGGGTGGCAGCATGCTGATGAGCCATCAGGGTGGAAGCAGTGGGAGATATGGAGCCAAATGCCCACAGGGTAGACCATCTGCTAATTAGGAGCCTACTGTACCTGTCAGGAAACAACTAGTGGTGCACAGGTTGATAAAGGCAGCAGCAGGCAGTAAGCACAGAGTGGTGAGGGTAAAATGCCATACTCGACTTTGTCGGAATTTTTTATGAAGTCGCTGGAGGACGTCAGTATGGCAGTATGCAGGATATGTGGGCAGAAGGTGAAGCGCAGTCAGTGTGCTAATGTTGGCACCATGGCCAAGTGCCAACATATGGAATGTCACCATAAAGTGGCCTGGGAAAACCATGGCACTAATGTAGTACTGCAGCTTGATGCAGAAACCGCTGCATCTTCCAGCAGCCCACACTCCTTCTCCAGCAGTCAGGGCTCCTAAACCTCAGCAGAAGGAAGCTGTCATTCCTTCCCTTTGTCTATTTCTCCTGATGCTTCTCCTACTCCTAGTTCCGTGTTTTGCCTGCCAAAGCGATTGCAAAGAGACAACAGTATGTGTACACTCATGCAACAGTGCAAAAGCTGAATGTGCACCTGGTCAAGTTGCTGGTACTACAGTCCCTCCATTTCCATGTAGTTGACGCTGCACCTTTCAGAGAACTGATGGCTTGTGCCCAGCCAAGTGGAGACTCCCAAGCCGTCATTACTTCTCTAAAAAAAAAGCTGTACCAGCTCTGCACACATATGTTGAGCAGAAGGGGGACCAGTGCTTGAGCCTGTCGGCGTCTGGTATAGTTCATGCCAACACTGACAGGTGGAGCTATAACTATAGTGCCTTGCGAAAGTATTCGGCCCCCTGGAACTTTTCAACCTTTTGCCACATTTCAGGCTTCAAACAAAAAGATATAACATTTTAAATTTTTGGTGAAGAATCAACAACAAGCGGATCACAATTGTGAAGTGGAATGAAATTGATTGGATCATTTAAACCTTTTTTGTAATAATAAAACTGAAAAGTGGGGCATGCAAAAGACCAAGGAACACACCCAGCAGGTCCGTGATACTGTTGTGGAGAAGTTTAAAGCCGGATTTGGATACTAAAAGATTTCCCAAGCTTTAAGCATCCCAAGGAGCACTGTGCAAGCGATCATATTGAAATGGAAGGAGTATCAGACCTCTGCAAATCTACCAAGACCCGGCCATCCCTCTAAACTTTCATCTCAGACAAGGAGAAGACTGATCAGAGATGCAGCCAAGAGGCCCATGATCACTCTGGATGAACTGCAGAGATCTACAGCTGAGGTGGGAGAGTCTGTCCATAGGACAACAATCAATCGAACACTTCACAAATCTGGCCTTTATGGAAGAGTGACAAGAAGAAAGCCATTTCTCAAAGATATCCATAAAAAGTCTTGTTTACAGTTTGCCACAAGCCACCTTGCAGAGCACAGTGTTGTCACATGGTTCTGCACCTGCTCAACCTGGGCAAACCAAATCACATCATGGAGGAATTGCGCCGTGTCATTAACCATGAAATCAAATCCTGGCTGTCTCCTCAACAACTGGAGATAGGAACCATGGTGACCGATAATGGGAGAACATTCTGTTTGCATGGTGTCAAGGAAGGCTGACCCATGCTCCATACCTGGTGCACATCTTCCATCTGGTTGTCACCCGGTTCCTGAAGTCTTCCACCCAACTACAAGATGTTTTGAAAATGTCAAGGAAACTGTACATGCATTTCAGCCACTCTTACCATGCAAATCACGCCCTCCTTTACCTGCAAAGACAAAATGGTGTTCTCCTACATTGCCTCATATGCGGCTTTTCCACACATTGGAACTCCATTCTCCACATGGACTGACTGTATGAGCAAAGGAAACCTATGACAGATTTCTTAATGATGTAGACGGACAAGGCTACTCCCACCTCATGCATGACACTATTTGTTTGCTCAGGCCCTTTGAGGAGGCCACTTTAATTGTCAGTCACCAAGACAATGGGATGAATTATGTCATTTCACTCCTTCGCAGGATACTGTTAAATCTTAGTGGCGAGGCGACAGAAGACGTGACGCCTGCATCTCACAGCCACCTGAGCCTTGTGGAGGCTGAACTGGCACAGAAGAAGGATGAGGACGAGGAGGCAGACATAAACACCCAAGAATTGTATACAGAACTAGGTCAATATTTTGTATCAGGATTTGCTCATGATTTGGAAGCCAAAAGCAAGAGTGGGTCATAGCCACCTGAGCCTTGTGGAGGCTGAATTGGCACAGAAGAAGGATGAGGACGAGGAGGCAGACATAAACACCCAAGAATTGTATACAGAACTAGGTCAATATTTTGTATCCGGATTTGCTCATGATTTGGAAGCCAAAAGCAAGAGTGGGTCCAAAACACAGAAGACATGTAAATATTTCCATCACATGTTATCTCAGTTTTGGACGCACTCCTGATTTTGCCTTACCAATACAGATGAAATACTGAAACAAAAAAACTGACGAAATACTGACTGTGATGTAAATACTGCTTTTTTTGGCTGTTCTTCTGACGGATGTGAAAAACAGAAACATAAACAGTGATGTCAACAGAGTCTTACCGCTTACACCCTCCCCACTCTGTCACAGGGCAACTACTTGAATCTTGTGTCACTGCATGGTTCAGTCCACGCCAATAAATTAGACCTTACGCTAACATTGACCTGTAAGGCTGAGTTCACACTTCAGTTATTTTGTCAGTTATTTCCATAACTTTTTGGGAGCTAAGTCTATTCTCGGATTAGGTATAATGAATAGATCTACACCTGTTCTGTGGGTTTAACCCGCACCTGCTTTTGGCGGACAATAAATGTTTAGAATAACTGACCAAATAACTGAAGTGAGAACTGAGGCTAATAGTGACGCACAGTCATTCTACAGCTAACAGAAGGGATTCAAAAGCATGTGTTTGCACTGCCACAACATGGATTAAAAGAACCTTGTTTTTTTCTCAACTACTTTATTGGTGCTGCCTTCGTGTCTTTATTTTGTTCCACTGAAGAGTCATTCGAACACAGCTCCTGCTTTATGCTTTTCTTTTGGTTTAACAGAAGGAGTTAGCTAGGAATGTTGGTGGCCTACACGAGGACGTACACATCCATATATATGACCTGCCTGGCATGCTGATGCACAGTAACTGTTTTGCTATCAGAAAGGATTAGCTATGCATTTTAGTGCAATGCACACTGATATACACCGAGACAAACTCTCCCCGCTGGTCAGTACAGACCCAATTTAAGCTCTCCGCGTCAAATTAGTTCATAACAAACCAAATTCCTTGGCAAAATTTGGCAAAGCGCATAAAAGTTTTGAAAACCTCACTCATCTCTAGTGGTCAGTTCCACTTGCTGATGGTCAATTACTCAAGGGCATTTGATGAACAGCACCTGGATACTACTTACCCTCTTAATTCCTATAGAAGCAGTAATGATGTACATAATTTTTCATACACTACTTCTGCATTTTGGTTTAGTGAAGTTGTTTTTATTTAATTTTAAGACTTTCTAAGGACCAGCTATTTTTTATTAGGTCCTGATTAGACATGAGCGAAGCGATTCGTCGATTTGTTGATTTGTATCGGATCTTGGAAATTTTCACCTGCGAAGCGAATCCGACTATTAGGTGATTTGCTTTGTTTTTCTACGCATTCGCTACGTACTTGTCCGATAGATTGTACGCTAAAGCTACATATAAGTTACTCTATACGCTGTTGCGTACGAATACAAGTAATTAGCGTATTTTTACTGTTAGTTCATTATTCGTGCGCAAAAGCCCGGGAAAAAAACGGTCACCTGACCTAGTGTTCAGAGCTTGCTCTGATTGGCTCAGGTTTGGTAAGCCAGTGATGCATCACTTCTGCTACGACTGCTGAGACAAGCAGAAGCACAGTGTGTGACGTTCTGAGACTCTGAGACCTGTTGTTGTTAAAATTGGAGTGTAATTGTTCAGGGAATACATATTACACATCAGGGATACTGCAGGGCAAGTGCAGGGCAAGTGCAGGGCCAGTGCAGGGCTAGTAATTAATCAGGCAGGGAAAGAGAGATAGGGAGAGAGACAGGGACAAAGACAAAGACCAGCTGCAGGGCCACAGAGTGAAGTGAAAAATATCTGGAATGGATAAGCAAAAAAGGTCCAGTTCCAGCCAGACCTCGAGCTCTAAAAAAAGGGAGAAGGTGGCACAAGGCAGCAGTGTCAAAGGACCTGTAGCCGGAACTTCTACTTCTGTAATTCGTAATAGTAGGCCGGTGTTCCACCAGGCTAACCCACTAAGGCGCAAAATTGTAGTGGAGGAGAAAGTGGATGAGGTAGTGGAGTGGATGGCACGCTCATCTGCTGTCATCTGCTGATACAGTATCCATATGTAGCCAGGGGTCAGACTCGTCCTGCTCCCCCATTCCGCTCCAGCAAAGCCCGTCATTTTGTGCCACCTCTCGGGCTTCAGTGCTCCCTCCTAGTGGTGTCCCTTCTGCAATTTATAAAATAAAAGGCCACTGAACCCCTCCACATAATCTGGTGGTTATAGAGGACAGCCTCCCTGAGGATTCCTTAGAGGGCAGTCAGAGTTTGGACTGCCCGGAATTGGAGGTTGGTGGGGAACAGCCTAATTTGCAGTCCGAAAAAAGTGGTGGAGAGGAGTCTGATGATGAATCTGATGTGTTAGACCGGAGGACCTGGGAGGCGGATTGGGCTGGTGAGGAGGGTTTGATCTCCGAGGAGGAGGGTGGTAGTAGTAGTGGCAGCAACAGAGGGCAGAGGCGAGTTAGGCCCAGGACCAGTTCTTCCTTGGGAACTAGCTAGACCCCAAGTATAGTGGGGCCGGCACCAGGGTGTAAGCGTGCAAGGGCTACAGGCTTGGCCAGCTGTGGAGGGCGCACGTCGGGTGTGTGGAAGTATTTCACCACACTGCCGGGGGACAGCAGTATGGCCATGTGTAATTTGTGTAAACAGAAATTGAAAGGGGGGAAGGCCACAAATGTCAGGACCACTGCTCTGTGGAACCATCTGAAGCGGCGTCATGCTGGCAATTTAGAGCAGCCCATTAATACTGAAGAGTTGGTTACTTCTCCCGGAGTCCCTTCTGTCAGGCAGGCCGCATCCAGGGCCGTAGCTCAGCCCGCATCCAGGGGTGTAACTAGTACATACACCTCATCGTCGGCCAGTGCGTGCATTTCTCCACCTCCTCTCATTCGGCAGCCGTCCATTGCCGAGTGCGTGGCCAGGAAGCAGTTTTACGCCACAAGTAATCCGACAGTGTGCAAACTGAATGTTCACCTGACAAAGTTGCTGGCTGTGCAGTCTCTTCCGTATCAGCTGGTTGACTGGCCAGCTTTTAGGGAGCTAATGGCTTGCGCTCAGCCACACTGGAATGTCCCTAGCCGCCATTTCTTCTCCAAAAAAGCTGTCCCCCGCCCTTTACTCCCACGTGGCTGACAATATTGGACACTCCCTGCAGCTGTCTCTCTGCAGCATGGTGCATGTCACAGTGGACACCTGGAGCAGTGCTTACGTCCAGGGGAAATACATGTCCTTTACGGCCCACTGGCTGAATGTATTTAGTGGCAACGAGGCAGGAACCCCCAGCAACTGTGCCAATTGCTGTTGGCACCTCCAAGCGCTTTCCAGCCAGGATTGCAGCAGTCCACCCAACAACTATCCGCTTCCACCTCCACGGGCAGTCCGCCTGCTGGAGCATCAGGGCAGAGAGTTAACCCCCCTCCTTCCTATCACATGTACCAGGTTAAACACTGCCATGCAGTGTTAGACTTAGTTTGTCTCGGCAGTAGCAGCCACACAGGCCAGTGCTTGCTGCATTAGAAAAGTCTCCACACCAGCTGGAAGTGGGCAAGGTAGTGAGTGACAATGGGACAAATATAGTGGCAGCGCTGAACCTGGGTCTATTTATGCATGCTTTCTGTATGGCACATGTCCTTTGCTGGCAAAGTCGCGGAAGCTTTGCACTCATTTTATCCATTCATATGTATCTCGCCACGCTCTGCGGGAACTGCAGCGACAAAACGGTCTTCCGCTTAATAGGTGACGTGCCGACCCGGTGGAATTCCACTCTTCATATGTTGCAGCGGCTCCTTGAGCAGTGTAGAGCAGTGGACGATTTTGTCCAGCAGCAGCCAGAATTTTCCACCATAGGGAGCAGGTGCGGCTTGATTTCCGGCAGTGGAGGCTGGTCCGAGATGCCTGCGGATGAGGTTGACGATGTTGACCAGGAGGAGAAGACACAGCTGGAGGGTCTGGAGGCTGATGATGATGAGACTTTCAGGGACACTGAAGTGTCCCTGAGAGAGGCTGAGATGGAAAGAACTGGCTCCTTGGGCACACTGGCCAGGATGGTGAGCTGTATGCTCACATGCTTACGGAGCGACAGGCGTATCCTAAAAATAAGGCAGACAGACGAATACTGGCTGGCGATGCTTCTGGACCCGCGGTATCAATCCAACATGGGGGATTGTTTTCCTCCACCGGAAAGGGAGGAGAAATTAGCATCATTGCGGGAGAAGCTATGTAGTAACCTGGCCACAGCTTTCAGCCAGCCCCAGCCTGCTGCCAGCATGTCTGAGAAGGAGGTCCGGCCGAGTTATCCACCTCCTGCCACAACCAGCAGCAGCCAGTTAAGCCTAATTAGTATGATGCAGCAATTTTTCTCTGCCTCCCAACAGCTGCAGCCAACTGAGCAGGACCCGATCACCCGCCTCTATGAGCAGGTTCAGGCGTACCTGCAGTCTGGCTCGCAAAGCCTCTTCTCAGACCCCCTGGACTTCTGGGCAGGCAGATTACAACAGTGGCCAGAACTGTCCCACTATGCACTAGGGCTTCTTTCCTGCCCAGCCTCATGTGTCATGTCAGAGAGGGTTTTTAGTGCCGCTGGGGGGGTGGTGACACCCAAAAGGACAAAATTGTCACCTGGCAGTGTTCAAAAAAACACCTTTATAAAAATGAATAAAGGCTGGATTACCTCCAAATTTCATACTCCTCTTGCTGAGGCTGCTGATTAGATCAGACCTTGCAGGGCAGAATAGTCTGAGTGTCTTCCCACTATTGCTGTCAGCCGGCCCATAGCGTTACTGCCAAACTTCTTGTGTCATGTCATGGGCTGTGCGAACCCGAAGTCTCCAAACCAAAACCCTTTTAAAAACCAAACACTGTTGTCTACCTCCGCCTCCGTTTTCTGCACTTAGCAGGAGAGTAGCTGTTGTTACCGTTACTAATAGTTCTATTTAGTATTCTTAAATTTGTTTTGGAGCCTCAGCCTTTACTCCCCCCCTCCAAAAAAAAAAGAATATATATATATATATATATATATATATATATATATATATATATATATATAAAAATAAAATAAAAGTAAAAATTTAATTAAAAAATAAAATGTTTTACACTGTTAATACCTCCGACTCCCGTTACAAATTACATTAGCGGAGATTGTTATACTCCACGTAGTTTGTTGTATTTACCAATCACTCTCTGCTAATATACCCCGTCCTCTACTACTACTGGCTGGGGCAGCCATGAAAAGCTCATATATAATTTTCACTGCCTATGTTACAAGGCAGAATGTACAGGCTAGGCTTGTTGTCCAAACAAGCCAAGCCTTTTTCTTTTACTATAAATTGTAATCAGTGAACCGGAGTGTGCGTAATTTATTAATACTTCGGCCGGCAGACACCACTGTGTTCATTAGTACGGGAAAATGGCAGTGGGAAATTTTTTTCCGTCCTTGGCCTAAACTTACATCCCTGTCTTCTTCACACTATGTCAGGAAGGTGTTAAAGGGTTAACAAAACACTCAAAACACAGGTTTTACAAGAATATTTTTGTAATAAATAATAACTTTTTTACAAATAATAAATAATATAATAAACAAACAAAAAAAAGGTATGGCCGGCCTTTGCCGACGTCTGGCCATCATTTTCTGCAGCTCTTGGTGCTCCAGCTACAGGCCGCGAATAAGCCAGGAGGCAGCGTGGAGCCTGGTCCCGAAGCGGCGTAAGGCTGCCTCCACTTCAAAGTCAGTGGAGATATCTGTAGTGGTGGAAACAGTAATATAATTAGTATGATCGAGTAAAAGTGGTTGTCCCACGAAAAAAATTTTAAACTTTCAAACCAGAACCTGGATCAGAATACTTTAGCAATTGCATGTCATTATATATTTGGTATATATACTGGAACGAGTTATTCAGTGACATGTACTGTATCTGTATTGAGCGTTTTTTTTTTTCTTTGAGCTGCTCACTGAGAAGGCCACACATAGTCAGTTTGGGGTTTGTTTTTACTTACTGGACACCCATACTGAGTGGTCTTCCCATGGTCTAGGGAAAAACTGCCCCCTAACTGTTGGAGCTACAAAAGATAGTCGTAACTTCTGATGCTCATACATGGGAATAGTTTTGGGCTGGATGATCCCATTACTAACCACTAGTGCTCTAATACCACTGCTGCTGCACTCCCACGTAGCTTGGATTTAAAATAAATTAAATATGTTTACACTTACTAGAAGCTCCAGGTACTGTAGGGGCCGTCCGGCCTGGACGTTGACAGTGACCGCGGTGACGCCATCGCTCACGGTGCTCTGCAACATAAATCAGTACACAATTGTTATATGATGACTCTTTTTAATACTAACACTATACTACTATGAAGATATTATGGGTGAGGGGGGCCATATCATATCCATTTTTTTCTTCTAAATCGGTATTTATCGCGATCAGGGGCGTAGCATCCGGGGAAGCAAGGGAAGCCACTGCTTCGGGGCCCGAGGGCAGAAGGGGCCCGGGAGCAGTAGCAGTAGCAGCATACAGAGGCCTGCCGATATCTTACAAGCTCCTGTGCTGCGGAGCTTCAGACACACCCCTATTCACTCCAGCAGAGCAGACCTGGCTTACCAGCCTTAGACACGCCCCCTCTACACAGGACGTGCTGCTGGAGGAGGAAAGAGACCGCAGGGCTGGAGAAGAAGTGTGTGGAGGCAGACAGTGGGTGAGTGAGTCTGCTGTGTGGAACAGAAGGTGTACCAGCAGCTTCATGCTGTTCAGTTGTTTTACTGCCTTATAAAGCAGTCTGCCTTCATGACACCTTCCCCCCCATATCCTGTCCTTCTCTTATCTCATCTTCATGGAGCCCCTGCTGTCTCCTGTCCTCCCTCATTTATCCAGAGCTCCTTTTCCACCTTCCTTTCTCCTATTGCTGCCCTGCACAGACCTCCAGCCCCTACTTCTTGTATAAATCCCCCTTAGAGCCCCTTTCACCTACTTGCTGTGTCCACCCCTCCTGTCCATCCAGGGCCCCTGTCCACTGTCTCACACCTCTGCCTCTCATTATGGTGGTATCCTTCTAATGTCTCAGGGTCATGTGACTGTGCCCCCACCCCGTACTGTGCTCCCTTATACCCTGCATTGTGCCCTCTTACCATACCCCGTACTGTGCTTCTAGTCATTTCCTGTACTGTGCCCTGTTATACCCTTTTATTCGGTCACTGTATGGAGGTGTTATCTAGTGTATGACGGCGTTAGCCAGTCCCTGTATGGCAGTGTTATCCAGTCACTGTATGGAGGTATCCGGGGACTATATGGTGGTGTTATCCAGTCACTGTATTGAGGTATCCGGTGACTGTATGGCGGTGTTATCCAGTCACTGTATGGAGGTATCCGGTGACTGTATGACGGTGCTATCCAGTGACTGTATGACGGTGTTATTCAGTCACTGTATGGAGGTATCCGGTGACTGTATGGCGGTGTTATCCAGTCACTGTATGGAGGTATCCGGTGACTGTATGGCGGTGTTATCCAGTCACTGTATGGAGGTATCCGGTGACTGTATGGTGGTATTATGCAATCACTTTATGGAGGTATCTGGTGACTGTATGGTGGTGTTATGCAATCATTTTATGGCAGTGTTTTCCAGTTACTGTATGGCGGTGTTATCTAGTGACGGTATGGCGGTTTTATCCAATCACTGTATGGAAGTATCCAGTCACTGCATGATGGTGTTATCCAATAACTGTATCCCCTTTCCTGCCCACTCCACATTTTTTAGACCTGGCATAAGTGGGGGAAAAGTTGCAGATTGCAGCAAAGGACCTGTGTGCCAAATCTGTGTCAGAAATATGCTTAATATAGGTATATTTCTGTTTTAATAAATGACCCCTAATTGTCT
>ONZH01024997.1:0-141824 GCA_900303285.1 Rhinella marina
CACACAGTGGAAGCATGGAGGAGCACATTTATGTAAGAGACCACCATACACACAGTGAAGCATGGTGAGAGAACAGCATTATGTAAGAGACCACCATACACACAGTGAAGCATGGTGGAGACATCCATATGTAAGAGACCACCATACATACACACAGTGAAGCATGGTGGAGACATCATTATGTAAGAGACCCACCATACACACAGTGACAGTGAAGCACCATGGAAGCATGAGACACCATTATGTAAGAGACCACCATACACACAGTGAAGCATGGAGGAGACAGCATTATGTAAGAGACCACCATACACACAGTGAAGCATGTGAAGACAGACACCAATTATGTAAGAGACCACCAATACACACAGTGAAGCATGGTGGAGACAGCATTTATGTAAGAGACCACCACCATACACATAGTTAAAGCATGGTGGAGACAGCATTATGTAAGAGACCACCATACACACAGTGAAGCATGGTGGAGACAGCATTATGTAAGAGACCACCATACACACAGTGAAGCATGGAGGAGACAGTACATTATGTAAGAGACCACCATACACACAGTGAAGCATGGTGGAGACAGCATTATGTAAGAGACCACCATACACACAGTGAAAGCATGGTGGAGACATCATTATGTAAGAGACCACCATACACACAGTGAAGCATGGTGGAGACAGTATTATGTAAGAGACCACCATACACACAGTGAAGCATGGTGGAGGCGGTATTATGTAAGAGACCACCATACACACAGTGAAGCATGGTGGAGCACAGATTATGTAAGAGACCACCATACACACAGTGAAGCATGGTGGAAGACAGCATTAATGTAAGAGACCACCATACACACAGTGAAGCATGGTGGAGACAGCATTATGTAAGAGACCACCATACACACAGTGAAGCATGGTGGAGGCGGTATTATGTAAGAGACCACCGTACACACAGTGAAGCATGGTGGAGGTGGTATTATGTAAGAGATGATAGATAGATAGATAGATAGATAGATAGATAGATAGATAGATAGATAGATAGATAGATAGATATGAGAAAGATAGGTATAAGGTAGAAAGATAATTCGATCATCAGATATATATATATATAAACGTCTCTCAGTCATATCTTGCTTGTTATTTTTTTCAAGGAGTCGCTAAAGTTCACCAAAAACAACATTCAGTAGCACAATGCACCTGCTTTGTCTGTATTTCTAGCAGACGAGAATTGTCTGGATAATATACGAGGACACCTATTTTCAGAACGAGCTCTCACCAATTCTAACAAACCTTTGATCTGCCCCTTATAATCAAAGCTTTCATAAAGCTCTCGCTTCACAGAAAACAGATTTCTCTGCTTCACATTTATTACATCCCATCTCTCAGCTGCTGACACACTGTACCAAACCCTGCACCCGGGATGAGTCCTCATACGGTATTATACTGAGCGTGCTGCAGGTGCAAAGGCCAAATGATGCTGCCCAATAGTGTAGTCCATCTAGACTGTCATGTGTTATAGTAGTTATATTCTTGTACATAGGAGCAGTATTATAGTAGTTATATTCTTGTACATAGGAACAGTATTATAGTAGTTATATTCTTGTACATAGGAGCAGTATTATAGTAGTTATATTCTTGTACATAGGAACAGTATTATAGTAGTTATATTCTTGTACATAGGAACAGTATTATAGTAGTTATATTCTTGTACATAGGAGGCAGTATTATAGTAGTTATATTCTTGTACATAGGAGCAGTATTATATTAGTTATATTCTTGTACATAGGAGGCCGTATTATAGTAGTTATATTCCTGTACATAGGAGCAGTATTATAGTAGTTATATTCTTGTACATAGGAGCAGTATTATAGTAGTTATATTCTTGTACATAGGTAGGCAGTATTATAGTAGTTATATTCTTGTACATAGGAAGCAGTATTATAGTAGTTATATCTTGTACATAGGAGCAGTATTATAGTAGTTATATTCTTGTACATAGGAGCAGTATTATAGTAGTTATATTCTTGTACATAGGAGCAGTATTATAGTAGTTATATTTCTGTACATAGGAGCAGTATTATAGTAGTTATATTCTTGTACATAGGAGCAGTATTATAGTAGTTATATTCTTGTACATAGGAGCAGTATTATAGTAGTTATATTCTTGTACATAGGAGCAGTATTATAGTAGTTATATTCTTGTACATAGGAGCAGTATTATACAGTAGTAGTTATATTCTTGTACATAGGAGCAGTATTATAGTAGTTATATTCTTGTACATAGGAGCAGTATTATAGTAGTTATATTCTTGTACATAGGAGCAGTATTATAGTAGTTATATTCTTGTACATAGGAGCAGTATTATAGTAGTTATATTCTTGTACATTAGGAGCCGTATTATAGTAGTTATATTCTTTGTACATAGGAGGCAGTATTATATTAGTTATATTCTTGTACATAGGAGGCCGTATTATAGTAGTATATATTCTGTACATAGGAGCAGTATTATAGTAGTTATATTCTTGTACATAGGAGGCAGTATTATAGTAGTTATATTCTTGTACATAGGAGCAGTATTATAGTAGTTATATTCTTGTACATAGGAGCAGTATTATAGTAGTTATATTCTTGTACATAGGAGGCAGTATTATAGTAGTTATATTTCTTGTACATAGGAGCAGTATTATAGTAGTTATATTCTTGTACATAGGAGGCAGTATTATAGTAGTTATATTCTTGTACATAGGAAGCAGTATTATAGTAGTTATATTCTTGTACATAGGAGGCAGTATATATAGTAGTTTATATTCTTGTACATAGAGGCGTATATATAGTAGTTATATTTCTTGTACATAGGAGCAGTATTATAGTAGTTATATTCTTGTACATAGGAGGCAGTATTATAGTAGTTATATTTTCTTGTACATAGGAGCAGTATTTAGTAGTTATATTCTTGTACATAGGAGCAGTATTATAGTAGTTATATTCTTGTACATAGGAGCAGTATTATAGTAGTTATATTCTTGTACATAGGAGCAGTATTATAGTAGTTATATTCTTGTACATAGGAGCAGTATTAGTAGTTATATTCTTGTACATAGGAGCAGTATTATAGTAGTTATATTCTTGTACATAGGAGCAGTATTATAGTAGTTATATTCTTGTACATAGGAGCAGTATTATAGTAGTTATATTCTTGTACATAGGAGCAGTATTATAGTAGTTATATTCTTGTACATAGGAGCAGTATTATAGTAGTTATATTCTTATACAATAGAGCACTATTATAGTGGTCCTATTCTTGTACATAGGAGCAGTATTATAGTAGTTATTCTAGTACAATGAGGACATACTAGGGAGGACCTGGAACTTTCAACTATTTAATGCACTGCTGTCCACAAATGTTATTGGACCTAGACCGTGAGGTAAAATTGGTTCATCTAGATTCGTAAAACGTCATTTCTCCGAGTTCACCAAAGGATCATGTTTTGGCAGGAAAAGAGTGCATTCAGAGAAGCAGAGCGCAAAAAAGTGAATACAGATAACTACTAACTACTGTAGCTCCATAGACATTAGGTTCTCACATTGTTTACCGTTCGTTGGGTTTGCCAACATATTTATTGTAGACCTTCACCTTAATGTTTTACAACTTCCTCTTGTGGCTTAGCCAATAATTTTTGATGACAGACATCCATCCAGATCCTCCAGTTCTTTTTCATGGGTTTCTACTGTGTTTTTATAGCTGTCAGCATGCTGTCTTTTTGGTCAGCCATAGACCTACGATAGCCCCCAAACTTTCCATAAAGAAGAATGCATAAATCAGTTGGGTATGCAGGTTTATTTCATTAATGAGAAGGGTATAATCTGCACTCAGAGGAGTCATACCTCCTCGAGATACAATAGGATGGGTATGGTGAAATCTGAGATTCCGATCCTGATATTTGACATACATCTGAAGTTCTTTGAAAGCGTTCTCCAGAAGACAACATGGAAAACTGTCTCTTTTGCCCTAGAGATGACTAATATTTCGATCTGCTAATATATCCTTGACATGGGGCAAAGAAAAAACTAAAATTTTTTCCAAAAATAGGACTTAACATGAATAAAATAATTTGTTATCCCTAAGCTAAGCTTCAGAGTGGTTGACCCATCTAGGACATTGGTGGCCTATCCCTAGGGCATGGCATCTATATCAGGTTTTGTTCCCACTTCTAGGACCACTTAAGTGAAGGAAAAATTCCAAGGTGAAGTTCCAAAAATAGACGAACGCTGGTCCGGCTATTCCCGGCAATGCCATAGCGGTGAATGGAGAAGCGGCCATGCATAATCGGTGCACTCTACATTGACCGATATGGGATTTCCAAAAACAGCCAAGTCAGCTTACTCCTGTAGCAGTGAATGGGAACTGAGCTGCCGTTCCCCAGCACGACCACTACACTTTGAACAGAGCTGTGGATCCCTCTTCATTTACAGTGCTAGCTCCAGCGCCGTAGTGATTGGTGGTACCACAGGATATTCACCAATCGAATATTAATGTTCTGTCCTGAGGATAAGAGATCCTTATTAGGAGCCTGGAAAACCCTTTTAATATTCTGCACCTGCCTCAAACCTGGTGGACAACAGGCCCGACCACTAGAGGTGACCATACAAGATCTGCCGGCTTCTATGACCTGTAGGTGGTGCACCACCAGTTCCTTCTCCCCCTACATTTGGCAGAAGAAGATGGCGGCTTATCTCCAGTTTCAGATCTGGAATTTGAGATGGTATGGAGTGAAAGTAAAGGAACCAAGAGGAGAGAATTATCTACCTGCAAGAGGTCTAAGGCAGGAGCACACCCCATACCTGTGTCCTAGACCAACCAATGACATGTCCTCCAGTCTCCTGTCCTTCTGGAAGCCGAAGCATTAAAGCAGAGAGAAGTCACGTCTGCATGAGAACAGAAGATCAGGGGGATGTCACGCAAACAATAGACGTGGCATCCTTTGTGCAAAAAAAAAAAAACGCTGCTGCTTGTGATGCAACCTTCACAAACAAATGTATTCGAGATGCCTTCAGCGAGTCCCATGTGTCACAACATCCAGAAGAGGCGATGAGAATGACATTACAACAAACAGCGGCGGAATCGCACAATCACAGCGCCATTGTTTCTCTTTATTAATATTGTTATGATTATTTTTACGCTAGAAATCCGAGTCCATTATTGAGGCAATTTGGGGGGGGGGGGCAAAAAACTGACTACATGCATATTAATACGCTGTCTGAGGCTTCCAGCTCCAACAAAGGAGCCGCCGATAGATTCCTTGTGTTTTGATCATTGTAGGAGAAATGTCATCTTATCTTCATCCCAGACCGATTAAAAACCAGCAATTTTGTCTTCTTTTTTTTCATTTTCTTTAATTATTTCTGTCATGTTTTTATTTTTTAATACTTTTAAAAAAATGAACAAAATGCACTCTAAATAATTTAAAAAATAATTAAAAATATAAAAAAATAAAATAAACTGAAAAAAATGAAAGAATAGAGAAAATAAAAAAAAGAAATGATAAAAAACAAAATACAAAATCCTATAAAAAGAAAAAATGTACAACAATAAATACAATAACAATAAAAAATGTAAATAAATGTAGAAGCATTTTTTCGGATGGAAGCATTCATATACTTGAATAAGGATATATTGTTGTTATTTGTATTAAAATGATTTAAAATGTACAGAAATCATTTTAAAATATTATAAAAATCGGAAAAAATGTGATAAAAACAAATTAAAAAAATAAAACAAAAATAAACAATAAATTCAATAAAACAATAAAAAATTAAAATGGAATAAGCAGTGTGAATAAATCTATAATGTTGTTGTTTTTTATTTTTTTCTTCGGATAGCCTTCAGTTCCAGTTAAGCACGCTTGTAGTTTGATTATATTATACCATGCAAATGATATTGTGCCGCTATGTAACAGCATATGGTGAATTCAGCTCGCAGCCGTCTGTGCAATGGATTTAGCTAAAAAAAAAAAAATATATTAAGGCAGATAAAACATTAGAATAATCCCCCCCACCCCAATCCCGTGCATGAAAAAAAAATTGTGACTGAACAACGCAGTCATCAGATGCTCCTTTGGTTTGTGTAAGTCACGAGAGAGGTGCCCCGGGTGCGGAGGGTGAGGGGGATTTGTATGTAGGTCAGTGTACATGGTTTGATAGAACAGTTTTAATCATGTACCTGGAACATCTGCTTTATAGAGGGGGAGGGGAGGGCGTCGGAAAACGGGAAAACTACAATAGGCAGCTGTGCTGTAAAACGTGGAGCTCAGGCAGGGAAGGCTGTGTAATATCTACTACATCAGACAGTACATTATCCTGTACCCCGAGTGGTCAGTGTCATTATCCTGTACCCCGAGTGTCATTATCGCTGTACCCCAAGTGTCAGCGTCATTATCCTGTACCCCGAGTGTCAGTGTCATTATCCTGTACCCCAAGTGTCATTGTCCTTTACCCCAAGTGTCAGTGTCATTATCCTGTACCCCGAGTGTCAGTGTCATTATCCTGTACCCCAAGTGTCAGTGTCATTATCCTGTTACCCCAAGTGTCATTGTCCTTTACCCCAAGTGTCAGTTTATTATCCTGTACCCCGAGTGTCAGTGTCATTATCCTTTACCCCGAGTGTCAGTGTCATTGTCCTTTACCCCAAGTGTCAGTGGTCATTATCCTGTACCCCAAGTGTCAGTGTCCATTATCCTGTACCCCCGAGTGTCAGCGTCATTATCCTGTACCGCCGAGTGTCAGCGTCATTATCCTGTACCCCAGTGCGAGTGTCATTATCCTTTACCCCGAGTGTCAGTGTCATCATCCTGAACCCTAGTGTCCAGTGTCATTATCCTGTACCCCGAGTGTTAGTGTCATTATCCTGTACCCCCGAGTGTCAGTGTCATTATCCCTGTACCCCGAGTGTCAGCCGTCATTATCCTGTACCCCGAGTGTCAGTGTCATTATCCTGTACCCCGAGTGTTAGTGTCATTATCCTGTACCCCGAGTGTCAGTGTCATTATCCTGTACCCCCAAGTGTCATTGTCCTTTACCCCAAGTGTCATTATCCTGTACCCCAAGTGTCAGTGTCATTATCCTGTACCCCAAGTGTCATTATCCTTTACCCCGAGTGTCAGTGTCATTATCCTGTACCCCGAGTGTCAGTGTCATTATCCTGTACCCCGAGTGTCATTATCCTGTACCCCAAGTGTCAGTGTCATTATCCTGTACCCCAAGTGTCATTATCCTGTAACCCCGAGTGTCAGTGTCATCAATCCTGTACCCCGAGTGTCATTATCCTGTACCCCCGAGTGTCATTATCCTGTACCCCCAAGTGTCAGTGTCATTATCCTGTACCCCGAGTGTCAGTGTCATTATCCTGTACCCCGAGTGTCAGTGGTCATTATCCTGTACCCCAGTCAGTGTCATATCCTTACCCCAGTGTCATGTCATCATCTGTACCCCGAGTGTCAGTGTCATTAATCCTGTACCCCCGAGTGTCAGTGTCATTATCCTGTACCCCGAGTGTCAGTGTCATTATCTGTACCCCGAGTGTCAGTGTCATCATCTGTACCCCGAGTGTCAGTGTCATCATCCTGTACCCCGAGTGTCAGTGTCATTATCCTGTACCCCGAGTGTCAGTGTCATTATCCTGTACCCCAAGTGTCAGTGTCATTATCCTGTACCCCGAGTGTCAGTGTCATTATCCTGTACCCCGAGTGTCAGTGTCATCATCCTGTACCCCGAGTGTCAGTGTCATCATCCTGTACCCCGAGTGTCAGTGTCATCATCCTGTACCCCGAGTGTCAGTGTCATTATCCTGTACCCCAAGTGTTAGTGTCATTATCTGTACCCCAAGTATATAAGGCAAATAAAACATTAGAATAATCCCCCCCACCCCAATCCCGTGCATGAAAAAAAATATTGTGACTGAACAACGCAGTCATCAGATGCTCCTTTGGTTTGTGTAAGTCACGAGAGAGGTGCCCCGGGTGCGGAGGGTGAGGGGGATTTGTATGTAGGTCAGTGTACATGGTTTGATAGAACAGTTTTAATCATGTACCTGGAACATCTGCTTTATAGAGGGGGAGGGGAGGGCGTCGGAAAACGGGAAAACTACAATAGGCAGCTGTGCTGTAAAACGTGGAGCTCAGGCAGGGAAGGCTGTGTAATATCTACTACACCGACAGTACATTATCCTGTACCCCGAGTGTCAGTGTCATTATCCTGTACCCCAAGTGTCATTGTCCTTTACCCCAAGTGTCAGTGTCATTATCCTGTACCCCGAGTGTCAGTGTCATTATCCTGTACCCCGAGTGTCAGCGTCATTATCCTGTACCCCAAGTGTCATTATCCTTTACCCCGAGTGTCAGTGTCATTGTCCTTTACCCCAAGTGTCAGTGTCATTATCCTGTACCCCAAGTGTCAGTGTCATTATCCTGTACCCCGAGTGTCAGTGTCATTATCCTGTACCCCGAGTGTCAGTGTCATTATCCTGTACCCCGAGTGTCAGTGTCATTATCCTGTACCCCGAGTGTCAGTGTCATTATCCTGTACCCCCAAGTGTCAGTGTCATCATCCTGTACCCCAAGTGTCAGTGTCATTATCCTGTACCCCGAGTGTCAGTGTCATTATCCTGTACCCAAGTGTCAGTGTCATTATCCTGTACCCCGAAGTGTCATTATCCTGTACCCCGAGTGTCAGTTATCCTGTACCCCGAGTGTCAGTGTCATCATCCTGTACCCCAAAGTGTCAAGTGTCATCATCCTGTACCCGGTCAGTGTCAGTGTCATTATCCTGTACCCCGAGTGTCAGTGTCATCATCCTGTACCCCGAGTGTCATTATCCTGTACCCCAAGTGTCCTTACCTGTACCCCGTGTGTCAGTGTCATTATCCTGTACCCGAGTGTCAGTGTCATCATCCTGTACCCCCAGTGTCAGGTCATTATCCTGTCCGTACCCGAGTGTCAGTGTCATTATCTGTACCCCAAGTGTCAGTGTCATTATCCTGTTACCCCGAGTGTCATGTCATTATCCTGTACCCGAGTGTCAGTGTCATCCTGTACCCCAAGTGTCAGTGTCATTATCCTGTACCCCGAGTGTCAGTGTCATTATCCTGTGTCAGTGTCATTATCCTGTACCCGAGTGTCAGTCATGTACCCCGAGTGTCATGTCCATCATCCTGTACCCAAGTGTCAGTGTCATTATCCTGTACCCAGTCAGTCCATCCTGTGTGTCAGTGTCATTATCCTGTACCCCAAGTGTCAGGTGTCATTATCCTGTACCCCAAGTGTCAGGTCATTGTGTACCCAGTGTCAGTGTCATTATCCTGTACCCCGAGTGTCAGTGTCATTATCCTGTACCCCAAGTGTCAGTGTCATCATCCTGTACCCCGAGTGTCCCGTGTCATTATCCTGCCCCAAGTGTCATTATCCCTGTACCCCAAGTGTCAGTGTCATTATCCTGTACCCCAAGTGTCAGTGTCATTATCCTGTACCCCAAGTGTCAGTGTATCCTGTACCCCGAGTGTCAAGTGTATCCTGTACCCCAAGTGTCAGTGTCCCGATTCAGTGTCATTTATCCTGTACCCCAGTGTCATTATCCTGTACCCCCAGTGTTCATTATCCTGTACCCCAAGTGTCAGTGTCATTATCCTGTACCCCAAGTGTCAGTGTCATTATCCTGTACCCGTGTCAGTGTCATTATCCTGTACCCGAGTGTCAGTGTCATTATCCTTGGACCCCGTGTCAGTGTCATTATCCTGTACCAGTGTGTCAGTGTCATTATCCTGTACCCCCAAGTGTCAGTTGTCATTATCCTGTACCCCGTGTTGTCAGTGTCATTCATTATCCTGTACCCCAAGTGTCAGTGTCATTATCCTGTACCCCAATTATCCTGTGTCAGCATTATCCTGTACCCCAAGTGTCAGTGTCATTATCCTGTACCCCAAGTTGTCAGTGTTCATTATCCCTGTACCCGGTGTCAGTGTCATATCCTGTACCCCAAGTGTCAGTGTCATTATCCTGTACCCCAAGTGTCATATCCTTGTGTCATTATCCTGTACCCAAGTGTCAGTGTCATTATCCTGTACCCCAAGTGTCAGTGTCATTACCTGTACCCCAAGTGTCAGTCATCATTATCCTGTACCCCAAGTGTCAGTGTCATTAATCCTGTACCCCGAGTGTCAGTGTCCATTATCCATGTACTGTCAGTGTCATTATCCTGTACCCAAGTGTCAGTGTCATTATCCTGTACCCCAGTAGTGTCAGTGTCATTATCCTGTACCCCGTGTCCAAGTGTCAGTGTCATTATCCTGTACCCAAGTACCCCGTGTCAGTGTCATTATCCTGTATACCCCGGGTGTCAGTGTCATTATCCTGTACCCCAAGTGTCAGTGTCATTATCCTGTACCCCAGTATCAGTGTCATTATCCTGTACCCCAGTGTCAGTGTCATTATCCTGTACCCCGAGTGTCAGTTATCCTGTACCCAAGTGTCATTGTCCTGTACAGTGTCATTATTATCCTGTACCCCGAGTGTCAGTGTCATTATCCTGTACCCCATGTCAGTGTCATTATCCTGTACCCCCAAGTGTCAGTGTCATTATCCTGTACCCCGGTGTCAGTGTCATTATCCTGTACCCCAAGTGTCAGTGTCATTATCCTGTACCCCCAAGTGTCAGTGTCATTATCCTGTACCCCAGTGTCAGTGTCATTATCCTGTACCCCGATGTGTCATTTCCTGTACCCCAGTGTCATTATCCTGTACCCCAAGTGTCATTATTATCCTGTACCCCGAGTGTCAGTGTCATTATCCTGTACCCCGAGTGTCATTATCCGTGTCATTATCCTGTACCCCAAGTGTCAGTGTCATTATCCTGTACCCCAAGTGTCATTATCCTGTACCCCCCAAGTGTCATTATCCTGTACCCCCCCGTGTCAGTGTCATTATCCTGTACCCCAAGTGTCAGTGTCATTATCCTGTACCCCAAAGTGTCAGTGTAGTTATCCTGTACCCCGAGTGTCAGTGTCATTATCCTGTACCCCAAGTGTCAGTGTCATTATCCTGTACCCCAAGTGTCATTCATCCTGTACCCCAAGTGTCAGTTTCATTCATCCTGTACCCCAAGTGTCAGTGTCATTATCCTGTACCCCAAGTGTCAGTGTAGTTATCCTGTACCCCGAGTATCAGTGTCATTATCCTGTACCCCAAAGTGTCAGTGTCTTATCCTGTACCCCAAGTGTCAGTGTCATTATCCGTGTACCCCAAGTGTCATTATCCTGTACCCCAAGTGTCAGTGTAGTTATCCTGTACCCCGAGTGTCAGCGTCATTATCCTGGACCCCGAGTGTCAGTGTCATTATCCTGTACCCCGAAGTGTCAAGTGTCATTATCCTGTACCCCGAGTGTCAGTGTCATTATCCTGTAGCCCCGAGTGTCAGTGTGCATTATCCTGTACCCCGAGTGTCATTATCCTGTACCCGAGAATCAGTGTCATTATCCTGTACCGCCGAGAATCAGTGTCATTATCCTGTACCCCGAGTGTCAGCGTCATTATCCTGTACCCCAAGTGTCAGTGTCATCATCCTGTACCCCGAGTGTCAGTGTCATTATTCTGTACCCCAAGTGTCAGTGTCATTATTCTGTACCCCAAGTGTCAGTGTCATTATCCTGTACCCCAAGTGTCAGTGTCATTATCCTGTACCCCGAGTGTCAGCGTCATTATCCTGTACCCCGAGTGTCAGCGTCATTATCCTGTACCCCGAGTGTCAGTGTCATTATCCTGTACCCCGAGTGTCAGTGTCATTATCCTGTACCCCAAGTGTCAGTGTCATTATCCTGTACCCCAAGTGTCAGTGTCATTATCCTGTACCCCAAGTGTCAGTGTCATTATCCTGTACCCCGAGTGTACCAAGCAATTTGCGGTCCCCAATGCACAGGCACCATCCCTGCGGCTGCCGAGATGGATCCAGATCCATTCAACTTGACGATGTTCTATTTTTTTTGCGGTCCGGAGGCACAGACAGAAACCCCACGGAAGCACTGCTTCTGAATTGCGGACCCATTCAAATGATGCGTGGTGTACACAGCTGATGCCTGCATATTGCGGATCTGCTGTTTGTGGGCTGCAATATGGGCACGGCCGAACAACGTCCTTGTGCATGAGCCTTACCTGTGAGGGCGATTCTCTCTGTCATGGGGCTGGGTGTAATTTCAATTATAATCCCCCTTCCAATATAATGTATAATCCCCCCTCCCAATATAATGTATAATCCCCCTCCCAATCTGATATATCTTAGTGTATGTATGTATGTATGTGTGTGTATGTCCGCTAAAGGAATCTGCACCGTTACATGTACAATCTCGAAATTTGGCACACATGTATATCAGGTGTCCGGGAAGGTTTTAAACCTCAGCTCTCCAGGACGTACCGTTCCTGAGATATTCCCAAAAAATGCATTTGCCAATAGAAGTCTTGTCACATGACCCTTATCAGCCAATAGAAGCTCGCAGGTCCTTAGTCTCCACATACACACAGTTTCACACCAGGTTTCCATAACAATCCAGCCATTTTTCTTCATTGTTGTAGGTCAGTTTTAAAGGGGCAGGGCGCTGTGGATGATACTGTTAAGGGAGCGGAGTGCTGTGGAGGTCACAGTTAAAGGGGGAAGGGTGGCCATTTAGGCCACCCTTAAAAGACGGACTTAAAAACCCTATCTTCAGGTCTCACTAAGCCACACCCCTCCCACTCCGTAGCTGACGGGGATTGAAAAAGTGAAGGTAAAAATCACCTTCTTTCAGCTGCAGGGGAGGGAGGGCAGGGTGACTTTCTCCCTGCATCTCATGCTCAGACTGCACAGTGCTGCTGTCTGAGAGTGAGCTGCTCAAAAGGACATCCCTGTGTCCATCCAGGCCCAGCGCATGACAGAGGACAGGGAGTCTGAAAGCCGGATTGTCCGGCCTAAAACTAGATCTCTATTGAAGGGGCAATGGGGTTCTGTGAGCTCAATGTTAAGGCAGAGGGGTGCTGTGAGGTCACTGTTAAGAGAGTTGAGTACAATGGAGGTCACTGTTAAGGGAGCAGGGTACTGTGGAAGTCTCTGTGGAGGTCTCTGTTAAAGGGGCCGGGAATGGTGAAGATCAGTTAAGGTTATTGTAACCCATGATCAGTGTTAAGGGGTGGGTGCATTAGAAGTCACTGTTAAGGGGGCGGGCCGCATTGGAGGTCACTGTTAAAGGGGCAGGCACTGTGGAGGTCACTGTTAAGGGAGGAGGGGACTGTGAAGGCCACTATTAAAGGGGCAGTGAAGTACTGTGAGGTCGCTGTTAATGTAGCGGGGAACTGTGAGGTCACTGTTAAGGGACTTGGGTAGAGTGGAGGTCACTGTTAAGGGAGCAAGGTACTGTGGCAGTCATTGAGGAGGTCTCTGTTAAGGGGGCCGGGAATGGTGGAGGTCAGTTAAGGGAACTGTAACCTATGATCAGTGTTAAGGGGCAGGTGCTGTAGAAGTCACTGTTAAGTGGTGTGGCCCCTGTACAGGTCACTGTCAAGGGGATGGGGTGCTGGGGAACTCACTGTTAAAGGGGCAGGCTGCTTTGAAGGTCACGGTTAAGGGGGTGGGCTGCTGTGGAGATCCCATTTTGAGGAGACGGGGCATTGTGGGGGCAGAGTTAAGGAGTGGGGGCTGTGGAGGTCACTGTTAAGGGGGCGGGGTACTGTAGATTTCACTGTTATAGTGGATACTGTCCATATCTTTTAACAACACACTCACCATGTATTAAATGATATAGATGAAATATAGCCGTGCGAAGCCAGGTCCTTCAGTTAGTATAATATATAATCCCCTCCCAATATAATGTATAATACCCTCCCAGTGTAATGTATAATCCCCTCCCAATACCATATATGATCAATCTCCTAATAAACTGTATAACCCCCTCCCAGTAAATTGCGCAATCTCTCTCCCAATACAAAGTATTTCTAATCTGCCTGATACAATGTATCTATCGCTCTCCGCTACAATGTATCCTTCCATCACAGTGTATTCCCAACCCCCACCCTACGACATATTCCCAACAAACCCAACCTAATTTATAACAATGCTGTCAATAAAAAGTAATCCCAACAATTCAATAGAACATATTCCTGCTGGTGCAATAAATCTCCAGCCTGTCAATGATGTATTCCCAGTATGTCCGCCCAGTGTGCTCCCAGCCCCCAGTATTGACAACCAGTGCTGTGATGCATCGCTGTATGGATGGCACAAGAGTAATGGATACAACAATATATTCATCTATTGAGATCTGCAAAAGTAAAAACTCTTTTCAAGGACCAGGATAAGGATTTACTGCACCGCCGGTTTAGGTCGTCCTAATTGCATTTCAATGGCAGGCGCCATATGTCTGGTGCAGGATGTGGTGCGTCCAAGTGTTCAAGATAAGAATGCATGACCTGTCAACAGGATTTACAGGAGATGACTGCACAGTGTAGAGTCCAGCAACTTACCTCCAGCACTCATAGACTTATTCTAATCAGGTACTACACTGTCCTCAGTGCAAGACACCGGAGAAGCGTTCTTTAAGGGATCAGTGACTTCACCAGCAGAATAGTGAGTACAGCTCTGGAGTATAATACAGGAAGTAACTCAGGATCAGTACAGGATAAGTAATGTAATGTATGTACACTGTGACTGCACCAGCAGAACAGTGAGTGCAGCTCTGGAGTATAATACAGGATGTAACTCAGGATCAGTACAGGAAAAGTAATGTATGTACACAGTGACTCCACCAGCAGAATAGTGAGTGCAGCTCTGGAGTATAATACAGGATGTAACTCAGGATCAGTACAGGATAAGTAATGTAATGTATGTACACTGTGACTGCACCAGCAGAATAGTGAGTACAGCTCTGGGGTATAATACAGGATGTAACACAGGATCAGTACATGATAAGTAATGTAATGTATGTACACAGTGACTGCACCAGCAGACTAGTGAGTGCAGCTCTGGAGTATAATACAGGATGTAACTCAGGATCAGTACAGGATAAGTAATGTAATGTATGTACACAGTGACTGCACCAGCAGAACAGTGAGTGCAGCTCTGGAGTATAATACAGGATGTAACTCAGGATCAGTACAGGATAAGTAATGTATGTACACAGTGACTCCACCAGCAGAATAGTGAGTGCAGCTCTGGAGTATAATACAGGATGTAACACAGGATCAGTATATGATAAGTAATGTAATGTATGTACACTGTGACTGCACCAGCAGAATAGTGAGTACAGCTCTGGAGTATAATATAAGATGTAATTTGGGATGAGTAATAAAAAATATTAACTATGTGATTCACCTTTTTAGTAATTAAGATTAATTCCATATATATAAATTGTGTTCAGTAGTGAACTGAAAAATCTTGTTTGCTTTACTTCTTTATCTATGTTTTGTATAGTTTGGTGGGGGATCCTATGTGTCAGATATTGATTGTTGTATTGTAGGGAATACTCTTAGTATATGATGTCCTCATATCACAGCACTCATGACCTTTCATTGTAAAATGGAATTCTTCTGACCTTTAATGTTCAGTGTTGTATCTCTGACCTTTAAATTTAAAGGAACGCTCAGTGTCTGTTGTACCAGAGCCCCCCATTGTCCATACACAAAGCAGAACAAAAGTGATCCTCTGTTTCACACTTTTACATAGTTAAATAGGGTTTTTCACCTTATTGTCATGTTTTGCATTGTATGATTGGATTCTGCTATGCTGGTTTTGTGACTAGGTGGATCCAGACTATATAGGGGATGTGTTGACGAGCCTCATGGTCTTATAGTGTGTGCTCTAGAGCATAGAGAGCCTGTTGGGTGTCCATGGGACTGACACTGCAGAGGTGAGTAGAGGAGTTCCCTGGAGATGAGTTGGTATGTATCATTTCTTGTAACCACGTGTGCACATTTGGCGTAGTCGGCAGGATACGATCCCACAGATGAGCTTGTCTGGGAATGCAGAGGAGAGTGTCACTAGCATTACGAGGCAAACAAGGCAAACCCCTGGTCTTCTTTCCAATGGATGCACCCTACCATGAGGAACATCCCGAAAATCTCAGGATAGACTGAGAGGCCTCATGCTGCCTCCTGAGCATGTCAAGTTCTCCTGCTGCGCCAGGCCAACACAGCCCTAAGTTGAGGGAGATGTCCGACATTCTGTAATGGTGCACGATGACATCAAAATTAGGTTAGACACTTTGTGATGTCTGATTTTCTGATGTATTCTCTGATTGTAAAGAGCTAAGAATATGTTGGCGCTATATGAGTAAAGAATATTATTACCTTTGCAAACATAGTGAAGCAAGCGATTGATTGCAGTGCAAAGAAGAAGAAGGTGTCATGTCAGTGTACAGAATATGCCTGCACCTGAATTTACAAAGTTAACAAAGACTTCAGAAAATCTTATTGGGTAACTCTGAGGAGAGCACCCAGTTGAAGGAGAACAGTTCAGATACTGGGTTTTTGCCAGTCGAGGTAGCTCTTAAGTTTGATGGTGCTGAGGGTGGGAGTAGCACAGGCACTTTGTGAGAAGTTGTTAAAGGGAACCTGTCATCAACTTTATGCTGACCTCACTGAGGGCATCATAAAATAGTGACAGAAATGCTGATTTCAGCGGTGTATCACTCATGAGCTAAAAGTGAGTGGTTGCCGAGAACCAGCATCATAAACATTGCAGCACAAGCCTTGAAAAGAGTCAAATCTACCTGAGAAGAGTCATGGTTATTCATGATTTCCTGCTGTCCCTGCCTACCTTCAGATGATTGACAGTCTTCTACCTAGTTTTCTCCCTTTCTCTCTAAGAGAGAACTGCCAACCATCAGAAGAAGGGCGGGGAGAGCAGGAGATTATGAATAACCATGACTCTTCTCAGGTAGATATGACTCTTTTCAAGGTTTGTGCTGCAAGGATTATGATGCTGGTTCTTAGCAACCACTCACTTTTAGCTCATGAGTGACACACCGCTGAAATCAGCATTTCTGTCACTATTTTATGATGCCCTCAGTGAGGTCAGAATAAAGTTGATGACAGGTTCCCTTTAAGTCTACAAGACTCCAGTCGAGTTCTGGTCACCATGTCTGTAGCTGAGGTCCAAGCATCATGGGCACCAATTGCAAGTAGCTCCAGATAGAACCATTATGGATTGGCAGCCATTTCATCCTTGGACTAATTAACCAACTCATGTGGGATGATGAAAGGCAACTACCTGGGGAATGTCCCATTGTTCAAGTGACTTTTGATGGCCTGTTTATTTGATATGGGGTCAGAGGCTGACCACTATGTCCTGCCAGCCTTATCAATCCTATATTCAGAGGACGTATTAGTTGATGACATTTATTGTACTGCAGATAACAATCCGCCGATCTCAGTAGTGGGAATAGTCTAGGTGGTCATTGAGCTGTTTGATAAGTGGACAACCTCGATAGCAGTGGTGCTTCCATGAGTCAAACAGAGTACAGTGAATGTTCTCTTGGGCTTGAATGAAACTCATGAATTTAATGGTCCTTGGTTTAAAAGGCCAAAGAAGCTGGTCCTAGCTACTGGAGTATGTAATAGTGCCAATGGTGGAACTCCTATCCCAGAAAGGGGGTCCGTTCCAAAATACCAAACGGTACTACCACAGAGCCAGGAGAGAGACTGTGCTAGTCATGACTACCCAACAGAGGCAGTCAGAGACTCGCATGTAATACTCCAACCCTAAGTGAGTCGATTTGTGACTGTAACCACCAAGCAGTGCGTCCATTGGTGACTCAGTGCCACTGTTTGTAACCATTACGCTTGTTACCCCAACCGGATTAAGTTCTGTTTCTTTAAACTGCATTGTGTCTACCTGCATTACTGGGCCATCCTCGAGAGGGTACTTTGTTAGGGTCAAAGGCCAGACACCAAGAGCTGACTCTCTTGTATGTCACACCTAATTGTTTCACACCTTAAAGCAAAAGAATATCAGAGTTAACAAAAAAACACTAAAAAACATGGCTGCATTCTTTCGAGAACCATGTGACAACTGTCCACAGGTTCTATGTGGTATTGCAGCTCAGCCTAATTCACTTCAATGGAGTTCAGCTGCAATGCCTGAATGTTAGGAACAGCAGGGATTTCCTTCATCTGTTTATCACCATTGTTGGGGCAATTGCAATGCAACCTGAGTCCAGGTCAGGTGATCATTTTCTTCAACCTGGTTAATTTAGTGAGGAGTTTTGATTGGTTAACCTTCCTTTAACTGTTCACGTTTTCTGCTCTTTAGTTGCTGGGTATAGTGTAAGCTCTGTGCATTTGTATCCAGAATCCTTGCATTCCCAGAATTTGCATTTGTATCCAGAATCCCAGAGTCCACTTCTAGTGTTGTCTCTGTGTGTAGCTTGGCTTCTGTTGTCCTTCTGCCTTTCATTGCTGCCAGCATTAACGTTTCTTGTTTCCTAGTGGATTCTGTTCATTGTCTGTTTGCTGAGTTGGTTTTTGATTTGTCTCCTGGTCCTGGATCCTTCTTGTGACCTTGTTGGGTCTATATTGATGATCAGGATCAGGTTCTGTTAGTGTCTTTATCAATCATCTTCACCCATATGCCACCATCATTCAGTTCCTGACATCTATGGGTGACTTTTGTGTAATGGTTGATTGCCATGGTAGATAAATGCTTCATTTGGTTGCTATCCATTTCAACCCTAGTGTATGTCCTGGGGACATCTGAGCACTGAAAGACACAGCAAGTACCTGGGATAGGAGAATACTAAAGGTCCAGTCCTGTTCTCCAATCTTCGGAACAACCGGCATCATTACACTGACGAATCTTACAGACAGGTGTAGTGCTAGTTCTGAAAGAAAGCAACCATTTTGCAGGCTAGGTCAGTGCTAAATCCCGCCAATTAGTGCTGGTGACATCACTGGGCTCACTGCTAGGTGGAAGCCTGCGCCTAGCTTACCCATGAACAGCCCAATTCAGCGCAAGGCAAGGGAGAGCATCGGAACATGAAACTCTCCAATGCTCATGTCAGAGGCGCTGAGTGGGGGAAGAAGGGGATGCTGGACAACCCCTTTAAGTAGAGTCTTTCCACAAATGTGAATCCCCAAGGCCTCGGCTAGCAGTGCACTGTGTCACAATCCAATGTAATTCCCAAGAAAGAAAGGGTTTGGAATATGAGTCGTAGCTAAGGCTCTGGGACTCCAGAAAGCCACATACAAAAAACCTGGAACAGTGCTGAACATAACCAGAAGCATCTGCCCTACCGAAAACTCATCCATGAAGTCACAAAAGAACCCGGAGGAACGTCATATGATCCTAAGGTCTCATTCGCATTCATGATTTCACCATGGCAAAAAGACTGGCTAAAAAATGGCATCCGAGAGAGAAATAAAAGGTGGAAACCACAGCCACCCAAGTGAAACATAAAGCCTCATATTGCACTGGCCAAAAAATTGGGTCCCAATGTTGGGTTGGGAATGCAATGGGGGAGAATGCAAAAATTTTCTTTTATTCGTTTCCTAAATACTTTTATAGTGATGTCACTTGGGCTGGGCATGTGCCCCGGGTTATTTGCCTTGTGTCATTGATATGCCAGCCCAGATGGCAACCTTTGGATACAATAAAAGATAAGAAAAGGAGCATCCCCAACCATTAGGTGGCATTACGGCTAGCCTAGGGAGCAGGTATTGTAGAAGGCATGTGGTGTAAAAGCGAGGAACAAAAGATTTCTGGACCATTCACTCCTATGGAAGTGCCAAAAATAGCCAAGCAAGCGCCAGCTCAGCTGTTCCCGGAACTCCCATACAGGTCAACGCAGAGGTGGCTGTCTTTGCGCAGTGCGCTCTCTCTGTTAATTCCTGCGAAAGTTCTGAGCGTGCTCAGTTCTTTTCATAAACTCCCAGAGAAGTGATGGAGGGCACAACATGCATGCGTGATGTGCTCTGCTTCATTTTGGGAGGCAACTTTCTAGAGATAGGTGCAGGTCTCAGGGGTGGCCCACGATTTTGGTGCCCCCGCTGCTTGGTTGCTATGACAGCCTGGGGTCTTGTGAAGGTCTACTAGCCTACTGCTGAATCAGATGCATGGCTTCACAGGAAGCCAATGAAAATCCCATAGTGGGCAGTAGTATTCTATTGCAGCCTATGGTACAAGCCATCAGAAGATCACATTCTCAAGTCCTCTAAGGCAGTGGTCCCCAACCTTTTTTGCTGGTTGGGGCTGATTGATTCACGTGCATAACAATTCACACAAGGTGCATATTAAAATATATAACATAAAATGCCCTATACAGTGCCCCCCATATAAAATATCCCTTCTTCGTGGCCTCGGTAGATGCCCCACATAGTGTTCCTCTCCCCTCTTCCCCATAGTGCCCCCCCATATAAAATACCCCTTCTTTGTGGTGAAGCGATGCAGGCCTCTTCCGGCCTGTGTCCCACGGTGTACGGCTCAGGTGGCTCGACGTCATCAAGCCGCCTGAGCCAGCCTCTGATAGGCTGCAGTCTATCATAAGAATGAGGAAGGGCGACGCCTCTCCCTCCCCTGCCCCACAGCCCACCCATCTGTATCGCTGTCCTGAGGATGGCTATACAGATGAATATGGAGATGAGAGCTTCAACAATGGAAGCGCTCATCTCCCTGTGCCCCGCTGCCACCGCCGACGCCCTCCCCCCCAGTTGTCACCAGGGCCCTGATTGCCGCAGCTCGGCAAACAATCATACAGGGCCCGGTCCTGGGCCGCAGACCGGTGGTTTGGGGACCACCGCTCTAAGGGGACTAAAAATTACAGTGGAAATTAAAAAAAAAAATGTTTTAAAAATAAAATAAAAAAAAAAAACAACGCAAAAAATTTAAAAACGTGAAATCACCCATCTTTCCCAATTTCCCAAAAAATAAACAATAAAAATTAAACATAACAGTATTTAAAAAATGTCCAAACTGTTAAAATATCAAAATATATTTCCTGCTTGGTGAATCCTGTAATGGGAAAAAAAATGCATGATTCACCTACAGGGGCGGACCTTAAAGTGGCCCTGGAAAAAAATACTAAAAGTGGCCCCATTTTGTAGTCGGGTCCAAAATAATGGAAGGCAGTACCATATTGTGGCACATTATACCACCCCAACAGAGCCAAATATCACAACCCATCACAAAATACTGCCAGCAGCACAAAATACATCCCCAAAAACTTCCACTTGCTGGCAATTAGGAGGGCCCAGATGGCCCCCTGGGCATCGGCCCACCAGGAAATTTCCCTTTAAGGTCTATGGCCAATCCGCCCATGTTCACCTACCCCAAAATAGTACCAATAAAAAATACACTTCGCCTGGCTAGTCATGTCTTTTTTAACGCACAGTGAAGGCCACAGTAACAAAACGCAAAACACCTTGATGGAGTTTTTTTTCCACAGCTTCTATATTAAAATGACCATTAGGGCCCTTTCACACGACCGTGGAGCACGGTCCGGGACGGTCTGTGAAAACCCGGACCGTGCTCCTTCTGAGGGCAGGAACGCATGGTGTCATTGGTTGCTATGACGCCGTGCGCTTCCTAAGGCCGCTGCTGTACAGTGATACACTCTATACGAGCGTGTACAGTGTATCACTGTACAGTGGCGGCCTCAGGAAGCGCACGGCGTCATAGCAACCAATGACACCATGCGCTCCTGCCCTCAGAAGGAGCACGGTCCGGGTTTTCTTCGTGTGAAAGGGCCCTTATGGAAAGGAAAAATGTGCAAAAAAAAAAAAAGACCAAAAAATTGAAAAACAGACTAAAATCCGAGAGTATAAAATAAAAAAAGTTACTAAAATAAAAATGACATAAATATAAAGCCCCATGAAAAAATACATAACTGAAAAAAAAAAGTTATGGCTGTCAAAGATGCATGTACTAAGAGGGTAGTACTGGTTGAACTGGTTAAAGTTTGTTTATGGAAGATTTTGCCCCCAAAAAAAATTATTTTGAGGACGACGTCTCTTTCATCCAAAAATTAGCGCTGAATCAAAAGGACACCTCAGAGTCACCATTAAACTAGAAGATTATCCCATTCACTCCGTACAGAAAGGAACAATCAAAAAATTATAAAAACAGGGCACAAAAACCGCAGCGAGAAGATTAAACGTAATAATCATAAAAAGAGATTAAACCCTGTAAATATTTCGGGGACTGATGAAGAGTCAATAATCCCAGACAAAACCAATCTCGTCCTCCTCTAATGACTATAATTGCCACCGCTATTGTACACAGATTTCACCGGCCTCGAATGAAAAGACCGTCTCTGCAAAAAAAAAAAAAAAAAAAAAAAAACAATTCTTCTTTCCTGTTTTGTTTTTTTAACATTTTTTAAAAACTACAACAACAACAAAAATCAGACAAATTCAACATTTCTTCTAGGACTACACAGCACATGTCACCCTGCTCCGGTATGAAACGCCTCTCTTAGGGCTCATGCCCACGAACGTTTTTTCTTTCAGTGTCCGTTCCGTGTTTTTTTTGCAGACCGTACGCAGAACCATTCATTTCAATGGGTCCGCAAAAAAAAAAAAAGGAAGCCAATTAAGGAGCCACATTTGCACAGGAGCCGAATTTAAAGGGGTTGTTTTCAAGATTGGATGATGCTTTCCTCCACAAACAGCGCCGCACTTGTGTCCGGTCTTGGACTTGCAGTACCACACACAGCCTCCAGACAGGTGTGGCGCTGTTTGTGGAAGAGAGCAATCATGTGTTTCTAATCCTAGACAGCCGCTTTATGTATGGTCCAGCTGGATGTTACCAGGGGTGTGTCCCTGCACGCTTTATGTATGGTGCTTCTGGATCAGTGGGGGTCGCAGAGGTCAGACGCCAACCTAGCATAAAGCATACAGTCCTAATGAGGTGCCATCTCTTTTTAAAGAGGACCCGTCGCCTCTCCAGACATGTCAGTTTTAGTAACTACTTTCATCCCTCATGTAATAACAGTTCTGGAGCATCTATTCTCATGACTCTTATGTTGTGTCACTCCTCTATTATTCCTGCTAGAAGTTATAAATGAAATGCCAGCAGTTTGCAAGGCAGGTCCAGCTGGATGTTACCAGGGGTGTGCCCCTGCACAGTCTGGTAGCACTGATTGGATAGTGTCAGACTTTTGAGGGTTACACTCATCTGGACCTTCACTACAAACTGCTGGCAATTCACTCATAACTTCTAAATGTAATAATTAAGGAACAGCACGACATACAGACATAAGAATAGATGCTCCTGAACTGTTAGTACATAGGGGATGCAAGTAGTTACTAAAATGGGTAAGGGGATGGGTCCCTATTTAAAATGGGAATACCCCTTTAATTTGCAATACAGGTCCAGCTGGATGTTACCAGGTTTGACAGCACTGATTGGATAGTGTCAGACTTTTCAGAGACATCCCCCCTTCACTTGGTAACACTCATCTGGACCTTCATCGCAAATTGTTGGCAATTCATTTCTAACTTCTAGATGGAATAATAAAGGAACAACACGATATATAATCATAAGAAGAGATTCTCCTGAACTGTTATTACATGGAGGGGTGCAAGTAGTTACTAAAACGGGTACGTCCTCTTTAAAATGGGAATACCCCTTTAATACAAGTTTTTGTTCTGGAAAGATCTAATCTTTGAGGTTTTTTAGGACATATTGGTGTCACACTGACACAGAATAGGGAGATGTTCTCCGAGAGCACCTCACGGTTTGGTGGAACTAAAGTGGTCGCAGTGGCCCCAGTTGCAACCGGGCCCCATAATCCAAGGGGCCCTCCAAATAATTTATCTGTAAATCAAGTTATTCCTGTACTTTCCTTTCACTATAGAGCATCCCCGTCCCAGTACACCGGACCCAACCACTGCCCCTGCAATAGCCTACACCCAAGGGTGCACCACCAATGAGGCCGGGTGAGGCGCTCGCCTCAGGCAGTACCAGGTAGGGGCAAGAGGGGGGCAGCGGAAAAGCCATGGGCAATGAGTGCTTTCATTGTGGCAAAGGGGTTAGAATAAGAAATTGGCATCTGGAAGGGGGCGCCGTTTCAGTTTTCGCCTCAGGCAGCAGAAAGGCTAGGAGCACCCCCTCAAAAACATAACAAAAATGTAATACCAGCAACGTCAATAGCTACAATACTGCAGCGCCGAAGGGGTTAAGGCCAGTCCGCAGTGGCTGGGAGCAAAATCATCAATTCCCTTTGAAGTTCACCTAAAATACTGGGCGCCGCGGAACTCCCCCCTCCCCCACGCTCCGAAACAGCGGTGAAACAGCAAATGCAAATGACAGACGCTGCAGGAGAGCGCGATAATATAAGCTGCGGCGACACGGAGGGAACCGTGTATCCGCCATGACGTCGCCCTTTATTTTGCAATTTTTTAGAATTTTATTGTTCTTCTTCTTCTTCTTCTGCACCTTTGATACATCCAGGATCTAATTCCAGATAATAAGGGGTTATCCGCAGCTCGGCAAATAAAAGACACACGTGGTTCGCATTGTTAAATTGTATTTCCTCTCCACCCTGCCCCCCCCCCCCCCGAGCCATATCAACAAAGAAGGTGATTGATTTTATAATATCCCCCCTCCCGTTTTATAGCATCATCCCCTCGCCTTTCACCGGCGGCGGCCCGGGAGGGTGTGGCTGATGCTGACATTCTGTAAAAGATTACATTGAAAAAGCGTCTCTCTGAAGCCCTCGCCCCCTCCCTCCCGCCTCTTCTGGATATGAACACTAGACCCGTATCGACGTCTTCCCTCCAGCGACGCCCCCTAACGCTGCTGCTGCTGCAAAAACACAACCAGGGGTAAAACAAATCTATTCCAGGCCGAGAGCTTCGTGCACTAGTAAAAAACACGGAAATCATGAGAGAGGAGACATTTTAAAGGGGTTGTCCATTCTGATGAGTTAATTGGGGGGGTAGAGGGTGTCCTCTATTCAGGAGGGCGGTTAGATAGAGCATCTCTCGCTCTGGAGGACCTGTCCTGTCCTGCGTTACATGGACATCCCACTCATTTGAATGGACACGGTGTAATACTACATTTCTCCTGTGGTGGCGCTGCAGGGAAACTGAACACTTACACAGCTGATCGCTGGAGATCCCAGCAGGAGGACACTTTGTGATCCACTCATTATCAAAGGTCCCTTCTAACCAGTAGAGATTGTCCAAAGTGGAGAAGCCCTTTAAAAAGTCACTACTCCTGACGTGTCTGCTTTAAAGGGGTTGTCCAGAACTATGCCTCATTCACACGTCAGTGTTCGGTCAGTGATTTTGAGCCAAAACCAGGTGCGCCTCTAAACACAGAACAGGAGCAGATCTTTTCCCTTATATCTCATGTCTGTGGAGGCTCCAATCCTGGTTTAGGCTGATGGATGACTAATCACTGATGGAAATCACTGACCAAACACTGACGTGTGAATGAGGCTTTAGGCTGCTACTTTCCAAAAACAGCACCATCCCCTGTCCACGGGTTGTGTGTGGTATGACAGCTCTGCCCCACTGACTCCAATGGAGCCAAGCTGCAATACCACTTGTGGACAGGGGTGGTGCTGTTTTTGGAAGAAAGCAGCCATGTTTTCCTAATCGTGGACAACTCCTTTAAAGCAGACGTCAGGAGTAATGGGATTTCTCCACAATCTCTACTGGTTAGAAGGGACAATAAATAATTCCTCTAATTCTAGAGCATTATTATTAGCGTTATTCCTACTACAAATGTCTAAATAAATTAACAACTGAATTTTACTAATTAGAGGTCTATCCATACACACTCTGACACTGCCCAATCTATGTTGTCAGTATCAGACTGAATAGAGACACACCACCTCTTGACAAGAGAAGTGGTAAAATCCAGTTGTCAATCTATTCATACATTTCCAGGAGGAATAACAGAGGAACTGCACTATGCAGAGTTATGAGAAAAGATGCACCAGAATTATTTCATGAAGACGTCGAGGATTTAGTAAGACATGTCTGTAGAGGTGACAGCTCCTCTTGTGCGTGATGTAACATGACATTAATAGAGCGGCCACTCCATTCGGTTTGGGGGGCTCCACGGGGTACGTGGCCCCCGTTTTCATAAACTGAGCAGTTGATCGTAGGGGAAGCACAAGATACCTGCAGGGTGTCACAAGATGATTTTTGTCATGCAGGGCTAGACTTACACTAACAACTGGTAAGGTTGTGTCAACGGCTTGTGTCCAAGGATGGGATCTATAAGGTAGAAAGTGACCAGTCAGTTCCTGGATTCATGGGAAGCAGGAAAAATGGGCAAGCGTAAGGATGCGAGCGAGGCCACCGAGGGATAAAACATGGCGGTAATGCCTGGGTCAGCTGGTGTTGTGCGGTGGTCCAGGTATGTAGTGGTTAGTACATACCAAAAGTGGTCCAAAGGAGGGGAACTGGGTCATGGGTCCTCGAGGCCCCCTAATAAGCATGGGGAGTGAAGGCAACCCCACAGAAGAGCTACTGTAGAGCAGATTGCTGCGATGTAGTCGCGGACTGCTCACTGCGTCCATTCTGACCCCTGTCCGATGCTGAAAGAGCCTACATTGGGCATGTGAGCATCAAAACTGGACAATGGATCCACCTGGTCTGATGAATCAGGTTACATCATGCGGACGAGCGTCACTTACCTGAGCAAAAGATGGCACCGGGTGCGCTATGGGAAGAAGACAAGCCGGTGGAGGAAGAGTGATAGCCTGGGCAATGGTCATAATTCATAAATAGCTTTTGTGTCAAATAAAGAACACATCACCAAAAAGAATGTTGCCGTTATAAAATAAAATATTTCCTTTTTTTGTAAAATTTTTAGTTTTGATTGAACACAATGAATTTTGTGTTATATATTATGTCTGCATTTTATTTTATTTTTTTTTATTTGTACTGCACAGACTAAATCTACACTACTCACAAAAAGTTCGGGATATTTGTCTTGTGGGTAAAATTTTAGGATGAACCTAAAATGCTCTCTAACCAAATGTGACCTCCTCTAAACTTCTGAATGCACATGTCCAACTGTTCAGTGTTTCAGGACTTTTTGCCCAACTTGTTGTTCTCTAACAAGGAGCTTAACGGCAAAATTCACAACAGGTGTTTGATCCATAAATCGTCCAATAACTTTCCCGCTTCAATTAGAATTGGTATTTAAACAGTCCTCCTCATCATGCTGCTCACATTTTGATATCATGAGACCAAGACGACACCTAACAATTGATCCACAGTACCTCGCCAGGTTCAAGCAGGATGTTCTCAGACAGAAGTGGCCACTGAGCTTAGAGTGTCACAGAGTCATCAGCAGGTTGTATCAGAGAGACTGGAAGAGTCACAGAAAGGCAGAGAAGTGGACGTCCTTTGGCCACATCCCACACTGATGACCGCTTCATTGTGAACAATGCCCTGCCGAACCGGATGATGAATGCCACACAACTCCAGGCACATTTAAGGGAGGCGAGAGGCACCAAAGTGTCACGTCAGACCATTCAAAACCATTTACATCAGCGTGGTCTGCGTGCTAGACGACCAAGGGTACCTGACCACACCACCAGCACAGGCGTCATCGTCTTGCATGGACCAGGGAGTGTCCAGTGGGCCTCAGTGCTGTTCACTGATGAAAGTTGATTCACGCTGACCAGACGAGACTTTGGTGGTGGTGGTGTTACAGTGTGGACAGCTGTGTCTAGTCAGTACAGAACTGCCCTACACTGTGTGAATGGTCCAGTGACAAGCCCATACTACATGAAGAACATCATGAATCCAGTCATTGTGCCTCTGCAGGAACAACACAGGCCTAATGTCATCTTCATGGAGGACAATGCTCCAGCTCATCGAGGTCGCATCATTAGGGATCAACTGCTGGAGACTGGGGGACCTCACATGGAGTGGTCCTGCACCTTCTCCAGACCCGAATCCCATTGAAAACCTATGGGATCAGCTGAGTCGCCGTGTAGAGGCTCGTAACTCTGTACCTCAGAACCTCAATGACCTGAGGGCCGCCCTTCAAGAAGAGTGGGATGCCATGCCTCAGCAGACAATAAATCGCCTTGTGAACAGCAGGAGACGTCGTTGTCAAGCCGTAATTGATGCTCAAGGCCACAGGACAAGTTATGGAGACACTGACATTTTTGTGGCGGTATACCAGCACTGGTGTCGGCTTTTGTTTCAATAAATTGTTTGAGATGAGGAAATCACCATCGCTGCTTCTATATAAATGCCCGATATTCTCCTTTAAGGTCACAGCACTCATCCACTCTTTGGCAGATCTCCGACCTCCCTTTTGCTGCCATAACACAACCTGGCCTGATGAAGGGCTCTGTATGCCCGAAACGTTGCCTTTGTTGTGCATAATGTTCGGCTGAAAAAATAAAAATACTCACTTTGCATACTTACCTCTGGAGTGCTGTCTCTTCCCTATACGTTTACGATGACTTTCATGATATAATATCACTGGAGCCGAACCTTTTTACATTTTCCATACATTTTCCCCAAAGGCCAAATATCCCTAACTTTTTGTGAGTAGTGTATTTTATGATCAGAACCATGGCGGCACATCACAGACACATTGATTTTGTGGGTTTTTTCTTTAACATTACTAAACTTGATTTGGACAATACAAAAGGAGATACGTGACTGTAAAATGATTTTCGCAAATAAAAACATCAGTTGGCACAAAGAATTAACTGCAACATAATATATTGTATGATCTAAACTGCCATTATCTAATGGATCAGGTGTTCAGTGCAGTATCTTCCCATGGTATCTTCTGAAATCTAGAATGTTCTCTGCTTTATATTCTTTCGAGTTACCGATGACAACAGGTGGGGAGCAGAGGATTTCCTGGCCAGGTTGAATGGTTTTAACAGTGCCACATGGACATTATCGCCACGTCCCCCATACTTCATCACTGATACGCCATCTTGAGGCTCGAGTTAGGAGAGAATTATGGAAACACCAGATATTTCTGGTTACAAGATGTACTGCAGCTCTGTATCGAGACTTTTCCCACTAATATTGGGCACACAATAGGGTCAGGTTCGTAGAAAGCTGGTGAAGATACCAGTATGTTTCTGCAGTGTGAGAGGAACATGCCAACTCCATGCAGATCGTTCCTCAATTAGTTACAATCCTTTGCTGTGTTCTAGATTATGTTTAAATCCTAATTCTGTGTCCACGCCCCAGTGCTGATCCTCTGACCACATTTCTGACTTGCTGCTGTGTCCACGCCCCAGTGCTGATCCTCTGACCACATTTCTGACTTGCTGCTGTGTCCACGCCCCAGTGCTGATCCTCTGACCACATTTCTGACTTTGCTGCTGTGTCCACGCCCCAGTGCTGATCCTCTGACCACATTTCTGACTTGCTGCTGTGTGCTCCACACCCCAGTGCTGATCCTCTGACCACATTTCTGACCATTGCTGCTGTGTCCACACCCCAGTGCTGATTCCTCTGACCACGTTTCCTGATTTGCTGCTGTGCCACGCACCCCAGTACTGATCATCTCACCACATTTCTGACTTTGCTGCTGCGTCCACACCCCAGTGCTGATCCTCTGACCACATTTCTGACTTTCTGCTGTGTCCACGCCCCAGTGCTGATCCTCTGACCACATTTCTGACTTGCTGCTGTGTCCACTCCCCCAGTGCTGATCCTCTGACTACATTTCTGAATTGCTGCTGTGTCCACGCCCAGTGCTGATCTTCTCACCACATTTCTGACTTGCTGCTGTGTGTCCACACCCCAGTGCTGATCCTCTGACCACGTTCCTGATTTGCTGCTGTGTCCACGCCCAGTGCTGATCTTCTCACCACATTTCTGACTTGCTGCTGTGTCCACGCCCCAGTGCTGATCCTCTGACCACATTTCTGATTTGCTGCTGTGTCCACGCCCCAGTGCTGATCCTCTGACCACATTCCTGATTTGCTGCTGTGTCCACGCCCCAGTGCTGATCCTCTGACCACATTTCTGACTTTCTGCTGTGTCCACACCCCAGTGCTGATCCTCTGACCACATTTCTGACTTGCTGCTGTGTCCACGCCCCAGTGCTGATCCTCTGACCACATTTCTGACTTGCTGCTGTGTCCACGCCCCAGTGCTGATCCTCTGACCACATTTCTGACTTTCTGCTTGTGTCCACACACCCTGACAGTGCTGATCCTCTGACACACATTCCTGAATTGCTGCTGTGTCCACGCTCCCAGTGCCTGATCTCTCCCCAGTGCTGATCCTCTGACCAAACTTTCCTGAATTGCTGCTGTGTCCACGCCCCAGTGCTGATCTTTCTGACCACATTTCTGACTTGCTGCTGTGTCCACGCCCCAGTGCTGATCTTCTGACCACATTTCTGACCTTGACTGCTGTGTCCATGCCCTCAGTGCTGATCTTCTCTGACCACATTTTGACTGACTTGCTGCTGTGTCCACACCCCAGTGCTGATCCTCTGACCACATTTCTGATTTTCTGCTGTGTCCACGCCCCAGTGCTGATCCTCTGACCACATTTCTGACTTTCTGCTGTGTCCACACCCCAGTGCTGATCCTCTGACCACATTTCTGACTTTCTGCTGTGTCCACGCCCCAGTGCTGATCCTCTGACAACATTCCTGAATTGCTGCTGTGTCCACATTCCAGTTCTATTTCTGTATCCACCTTTCTGACTTGCATGTTCCAGTCCTGCTCCTGTGTCCACGTTCCAGTTCTGCTCCAATGTCCACCTTTCCGTCCTGCCCCTGTATCCACATTCCCATCCTGTTGCTGAGTCCCGGTGTCCAATCTCCTCATTACAGCTTGTGGTCTGTTCCCGTACCATATTGCTGCCAATTAGAGACTATCCTGAGGACTGTAACCTGAGTGTTCCCTGCAGTGACGTCCATATTTCTGTATAAAGGTTGACTATCAGGGATCTCTTAGACTCTGTGGCTCCCAGTCTAACCACCACCAATCTGCTTGCAGCCACAAGGACCTACATTCATGTCTGAAACTTATGCTGAAATCTGAACTCTTGCCTTATGACCATTTTCCTTGTCTGTAAGGAAGGCACATTTTACCTGTGAGTGGTAGGCTATACTATTGTTACATTATTACGGTATGTTAACATTACAGGCTGTACTATAATAAAGGACTACGTGTCAGAAGTGACTGATATATATATATATTACAGCTGATCACTGATGGAACATTGTGTTACATGCCTCTGCATCAGCAGTGTATCACTGTGGAAGCAAGCAAAGGGTCAGTGCTTCCAGCACATCTGGGGCCACTTAAAATCAATGCCAAGCCCATCTAGGCATGGATGCCAACTCCATACTAGCAGGGAGACAAATGAAGCGTTAGTCACAAAAGTCAAAACGTGGTTTGGCTGAAAATCAGAGACACGATCATTCCTATGCATCATCCCTCATAGCAGAGAATATACAATACTATGTATTATCTGCAGGCTGGTAGGCACTTGGCAGTACAAAATATTGTTTCCTTCAAGCTAACGCCGCTGAGAGAAGGTCTGCAGACTTCCTGAGCTCCCCCTTCCATTTGCAGCAGCGCAGTCCTCTCCTGTCTCCTCCCTGCGCTCATATCTGGTGTCTGAACCATCAGTGATCGGCTTCCTGCTCCAGCCAAGACAAAGCTGGAACCAGGAGGGGTGAGTAACCGCAGGAGCCCCAGGTATGACAGACTAAACCCTTTTGATGCCCTAGACCAGCAGTAATACAGACAATAATGCTTTTCTCCACTCTAGACCACCAGGAATACAAGCATTAAACCATTTTACTTCCCTAGACCACCAGGAATACAGACATTAACTCCCTACTCTACACTAGACCACCAGGGATACAGACATTAACTCCCTACTCTACTCTAGGCCACCAGGAATACAGACATTAACTCCCTACTATACTCTAGACCACCTGGAATACAGACATTAAACCATTTTACTTCCCTAGACCACCAGGGATACAGACATTAACTCCCTACTCTACTCTAGACCACCAGGAATACAGACATTAACTCCCTACTCTACTCTAGACCACCAGGAATACAAGCATTAAACCATTTTACTTCCCTAGACTACCAGGGATACAGACATTACCTCCCTACTCTGCTCTAGACCACCAAGGAAACAGACATTAACTCCTTTCTCTACTCTAGACCACCAGGAATACAGGCATTAAACCATTTTACTTCCCTAGACCACCAGGGATACAGACATTACCTCCCTACTCTGCTCTAGACCACCAAGGAAACAGACATTAACTCCTTTCTCTACTCTAGACCACCAGGAATACAGGCATTAAACCATTTTACTTCCCTAGACCACCAGGGATACAAACATTAACTCCCTACTCTACTCTAGACCACCAAGGAAACAGACATTAACTCCTTTCTCTACTCTAGACCACCAGGAATACAGGCATTAAACCATTTTACTTCCCTAGACCACCAGGAATACGAGCATTAAACCATTTTACTTCCCTAGACCACCAGGGATACAGACATTAACTCCTTTCTCTACTCTAGACCACCAGGAATACAGGCATTAAACCATTTTACTTCCCTAGACCACCAGGAATACAGACATTAGCCCTTTCAGTGCCACAGATAACCAGCGATTCAGGCATTAACCCATTCATTGCCTTATACCACCAGGGATATACAAACATTAACCCCTCTATGGCACTAGACCACCATGGCTACTATACTTCCCTGCCATAGATCATCAGTGGTTATGGATTTAACTCCTTTACTTTTAACCCAAAAAAGGATGCAAACAATGTTCACATATGCATCAACAGACCCAACAGTGCATCCTGCAAGAATCTGACAATTGCGCTCCGCACTTCACATGATTACCAGAGATAATGATATTAAGCCCTTCATAGTCACAGACCACCAATGATTCTGTAATTAAGCCCTTCACTGCTAGACCACCAGGAATACTATAATAAAGCTCCTCACTGCCCTAGACCACCAGGGCTACAGACATTAACTCTTTCACTGTCATAGATAATTAGGAATTCCGGTATGAAAGTATTCACTGCGCTAGACAATCAAGAACCAGACTTTAAACCCTTAAATACCCCAGACCACAAGGGAAACAGACAGTAATCTTCACTGTCCTAGAAATGCATACTGTTCAAATAATCACCAACTGATCCCGCTGACAGCGCTCGACAGACCCCACTGACAAATAATGGGATCTTTTAGTGTTCTGACATGTCTCTTGTCTCATGTCTCGCAGTGCCTTGTGAGAACAATACCCAGAGTACAAGAGGGCACATCATAAGGCTGATTTGCATCTTAACACAGAACTAGGAAGCCAGGCCCAATGTCGAGGCTTATACAAACGAGACATGTGGCCTATTATGGGACTAAAGGGTCACTGTAAAGAACTAAGGGCGCCCTATGGTGCACTGCATAGTGCTAAGTGGGCACTTCTGGGGACTGTATGGCGCCAAGGAGGAATGTTAGTGTTGATAAGTGAAGACCCAGAGACACCTATACTTTTAAAAGGGGCGATTTTTATAAAACAAACCCTAAATCTAAACCTAGAAATAAATACAGAAGATTATTACCCCCATAAAGTGATGATATATAATGGTAGACATTAGTTTTCACTCTGCACAGCGTATATATGATCATATTGCAGTAAAATCCAATGACTTACAGTTGACACATGTATTCCCCAATTAGAGTCACTCACTTTTCTCATCTTTTCCATCTGGCCCAGACCACCATGACAACTTTTTCCAGCCACAACTTGTGTCTGCAGAATTTGCAACAGAGACTTCGTTGGCTCCTCAATTTTCCAGTATACACCCTACCTTTCCACTATCTACACAAACTCCCAACCTGCTGATACTCCCAATTCTGTCCCTATTGCTGTCCCATCTGACCCTATTACTGTACCTACTGTATGTCTGTTATAGCTATAATTACCTCATATATAACAGCCACAGTTGACCACAAAATTATATGGCAGCCACAGATACCACCAAATGTATATACCTGTAATAGATGTCCCCAAAATAACAAAAGTTGTACTCAGCTCTCCAGGATCCCCCAACTAACACTGTGACCAAGTCCCTGCACAGTTACCGCTTCAGTGGTGATGTCATCATGACACCTGCACTGGCACCTTACATCCTCTGCCTGCTACTGCTATACTGTAGGTCGCAGGCTCAACAACAGTCCAACTATATTGGTGATACCATTAGGGTGGTACTAACCAGGGATGGTAGATCCTTCACTGGTAGGCCCAAGGGCACCACCCCTTTGCACTCCCACTAGCTACACCTACAAAAACCAGGGTTAATCACCTTCTTATTTGATCTATTTTCAGCTAGTGAAAGGCTGAGGTGTAGGGCCTCGCCAAAGGCCAGGACTTAACAATGGGGGAGATTTATCGAAACTGGTGTGAAGTAAAACTGGCTTAGTTGTTCATAGCAACCAATCAGATTCCTCCTTTCATTTCCCAAAGGAGATCTGAAAAATGAAAGGTGGAATGTTATTGGTTGCTAGGGGCAACTAAGACAGTTTTACTTTAGACCAGTTTGGATAAATCTCCCCCAAAGTTTTTGTCCTACTACAGCCACTCCTGCTGCAGCCAGTTGTCTTACAGTCAGACACTGGACAGGAAGAGGAGGAGGATATAGGGAGGAAGGACTGGAATATTTTTTGTGCATTTTGTACGCCATATGCAGCGGCCCAGAAGGGAAGATGGAGAGGACAGGAGTGGTAGTAGTGGTGAGGATAGTAGTAGTAGTAGTCACTGTAGCAGTCCTCTATGCAGTGATGGGAGTGGTGCATCCTTTCTTCCCCTCGTGGCACACCCTGGACTGCAGTCTCCTGCCTGGCGTTAGGTCGGGTACCTTTAGTGTTGGTGGGTTTCGGGGCACAAGGCAGGGCTCCCTCAGAATCGTGAAGAGGATTGATGGTGCAACAGTGTAGAGTGGTAGAGCAAGGCAAGGATGAGGCCAGATTTGGGGGTAAGAAGTCCACTGTATTTTACTCGAACAGGTTATGCAGATGATGCACACACAGTAAGTTCAGTCTCTCCAGATTACATGCGTGGTTTTCCTGGAAAGGGGGATCTAGCTTTTAATATAAACGCCTTTCTGAGTCTCATCCCAATCAATCCAAGCAAACTTCCCAAATTGAACAAGGGGTGCAAAGTCTCGCTCACAATAAATTCGCACTTCCAATATAGCACTACATTGCCCAACTATTTAACATATGGCCAGTCTATCTCAGCAATATGGTAGGGTACCTGAGGCTTTTCCCCAACCAAATGCAGTGAAGTTCACAGCCTACATTCAAGCATTACCTTCACTGACGTTATTGTCCAACCTTCTGTAATGTTCACTGCTTCCTTCTCACAAAGACCATCCCTGGTGTATGTCTGCTATTTTTCTCTGTCGGCTGCTTCTCAAAGGCAACAGCTTCTCACCATAGCTGCTCACACATCGGCTGCTGGCTGCACACACTTCAACTTCTAGCCCCCAAAGGGTGGGACCAGCCCACCCCAAGCAAGAAGCCAAGCTATTAACCCTCAAATCCCTCTATTCAGCCTTTTGGATAAAAGCATTACTAACAGTACAATTTAACCCCTTAACAGTGAACCACTGAGCCACTGCATATATATATATATATATATATATATATATATATATATGGACAAGAGTACTATAATTAGCATATATTATTTGGGGAAACTCCTTCCAGATTTGGCATGGGGACCCTAGACCAAGCTCATCAACCTCCAGCACTCCAGCTGTGGTGAAACTACCACTCCCAGCATGCACACTTGTGGGAGTCTGCAGGCTACGCATGTCACAGGCATACAATCCAAATCGTATCCAAACCCCCAATTACCGGCCTTCTCGTATATACTTACCCACTCCCCAGCACCTGCATGGCTCTGGATCCCTGCACAGCCACCGCTGCATCTCCCCATCACGCGGATCAGAACATCCACCTAAGGGGGGAGCAGCCAATAGTAGGCCGCGACAGGGAAGAGCCTCCCTAGCGTCACCCAAGATACCTGCCATTGGCTTCCCCCCCCCTTCGAAAACTGGATGTTTTCGTCCGCACGCGGGGAGAAGCAGCAGTGGCGGTGCAGGGACCAGGAGTGGCACGGGGAGTGGGGAGCCAGGTAAGAATACTCAGTGTGGGGGGCCTAGCATATGGGGAAGGGGGAAGTTTATATTCTCGGATAACCACTTTAAGTCAACAGAAAAAAGAAGAAAATCAGTCTGCATGAGGGCCTCACTTATCCAACGAGTTTCGTCCCCCAATACCAGCTTTTATATGTCTGGTAGGTATGCTTGCTTCCACTTAATTTTCTGTGCTGAGGATGCACCTCACATGAACTGTACTTACCTACTGTTGTGTGGACTCCTCCTATTTTACTGTTTACCTTCATGTATTTTAATAAATTTAAATAAAGGATATAATTTTTTTCTGGGCATCAACACCAGTATTTCTTATAGGACTTTTTGTATCTCTTGGTGTGCCTTATCATCAAGTCTAGTTGTTGGTCTAGGCTGTATGCATTGATTTAGTAGACACAGGAGAACCGGTGTAAAGAGTCACTGTACCTTCACACAATTTCATTTAATAGAGAATGGTGTAATTAGCAAATTTACTCACTTCATTTAAAAAATTTGCATGCATCCACCTAAAAAATAGATGTAAAATCATGGCCACTATGGGTCTCACTTCCACCTAACTTGCAGTCCACTTCCTGTTGTCAGACAAGATCCGTTCCTGGTAACAAAGACTCAGAAGACGGCTTACAGGAAATGGAGCGTGTCACAACTGCTTCTACACTGCTTCTGAACATCACTGGAACCTCCTGCTTTTCTGTAAATGTGATTTAATCCTTCTTATCAGCTTTCCGAGCTCCCTAGAAGAAAAAAAACATAGTGGGAAGTGAGGTCACTACACACAGTACTAGTAGAAGGGAGACACCAACTGCTTCTGAGTGAAATGCATCTAGCTGTGCAGTTGACGCAGGGAATAATATGGCTAAAAGAGACTTTCAAGTAACCCCGATATAACTGTTCTTTCACAGTTATGATTCTACAATGAAGCACCGCTATTATGCAAACTTTTTTTGAAAATTCAGGTACACTTCTATGATTACTTAGTACAATTAGGCTTTATGCTTCATGTTGGTGTAAGGCCTCATGTATATGACAGAGTTGTATGTATTGAGCCTCAATGGCATTATACGGAGACTGGACATGACTCGTTCAGTGCACTATACACAGACATATTCTCCCCTTGGACCAATGGTTTATTTTGCCTCCATACATAATATATCCATTTTTGTTCTGTCTGAGTCATATTAATGGCCTCTCTGTGAAATGTGAGGTATACAGAGATACAAGGAAGGATCGGGAACTAAAATTGGTCCTGGAAAAAAAAATACCGTAAAGTGATCCTATGTTGAAGTGGATCCAAACTGACAGAAGGTAGAGCTAACACAAGCAGGCAGAGTCAAGAATAACATAGTGCAGCACAAAATACTACCCAAGCAGAACCAAATAACACAGTGCAGCACAAAATGCAGGCCGAGCAGCACCAAATAGCAGCACAAAATACCTTCCCAGAAGTTGCTCCTCTGTGCTGGTCAGGGCCAGCTGCCATATCCTGTCATCCTCTAATTAGGATATAGAGGAGGAGGCTAAGGAGGTGACACACAGGCAATAGCATCAAGCCAGTCCTACTGTTAGCATGCTGTCTGGCCGTTCAGCACTACCAAATATACAGTAGAATACCGAACTACATTTTTGGTTCCTCATCTTCTCCAATTGGACCAGACCACCGTGACAGCTTCTTTCAGCCATGTCTCATCTCTGCAGACATCTTATGATTCCTCATTTTTCTATTATTCAGTTATTGTGCACCTTTATTGTGCCCTCAGTAGTAATAATGTCCCCTATTGTGGCCCCAGGAGTAATGATGTCCCATATAGTGGTCCCAGTTGTAATATGCTCTCCCAGATTGGCTCCTTTAGAGATAAAGTCCCCATAATGCCTCTATAGTTATGAAGACCCCTATAGTGACCCCCAGTAATAATAATGCCCTCTATAATGCCCCCTGTATTAATAATTCCCTCTATAGTGCCTCAAGTAGTAATAGTTATAAATAAATAGTAAAAGTAATAGTAAGCCTAGTAATAATGAATCCCACTATAGCGCTCCAAGTAATGATAATGCCCCCATAGTGCCCCCTGTATTAAAAATGCCCCTGATTGTGACTCCAGTAATAATAATACCTCCTGTAGTGCCCCTAGTAATAATAATAATGCACCCAAAGTGCCCGCAGTATTAATAACGCCCCCTGCCTACCTATGTTGCTCCCAGTAATAATATTAAGCCCTATTGTGTCTGCAGTAATAATAACAAATGACGCCTATAGTGCCCTGAGTATAGCCCTCTACAGTTCCCCCAGAAGTATGCTCTCCTAGTGGCCAAGTAAAAAAAAAAAAGAAAAAATACTCACCTGACTCCTGTTCCAAGTCGCCATCTGCAGTGCAGTCCACAGGATTCTTCTGGACTGCAATCTGAGAGGCCTGAGTCCTGGCGCAGACGGTCACAATGAAGTCTGTGGAAGTAGTTTAGCAAAGGTGGTACTGCAAAGCTGAAATGTGCAATTGTGCTCAAATTTGTATTCAATTCCCCGGGGAACAGAAAACTGCTATTTTCCTTGAACTAACAGAATACCTGCCTCAGCAGACGAGCCGAGTACAAAAAGAATGAATAGATATACGGTATGTGAGCGTGGAGCTCTGCTATAAATGATACCTATCCTTGAAAGAGGCGGCTACGGCGACTGTTCATATCTGCAGGAAATTAGATCACTTGCTGGAAATTTGGTAATTGCCCCCTCTCGAGCAGAAGGTGCTGAGCTAAAAGGCAGCAATACCGTATTCTGTATGATTCTTCTAATAGTACATTTACATCATATATTGTTTATTTTTGCTATGTATATATAATGTTTATTTTTGCTATTTAGTCATATTTTTATTTTTTTATTTCTATATTTTTAGTATCAACATATTTACATTTTTATGTATTTTTTATATATTTTTATATATTTTGCTACTTACCGGTATATTTTATAATTTCTATAATTTCTTTAAATTCTATAATTTGTTTTGCTATCCACCGTATATATTTTATATATATTATATATATATATATATATTATATATAAAAACATATGGTGTGTATATATATATATATATATATATATATATAAATATATATATACATTTTTTTAATTGTCTATATATATTTTTTTATATTATTTTATTTTACTTTTATTTTTGCTTTTTTAAAAAATTTTTATATATATAAATATATATATATATATAGTTTATATATAATTTTATTTTATATTACTTTTTTATCTTTTCTTTTTCTTTAAAAAAAATGTTTTTAATGCACCTGTGTAAAAATCTGCAGTCCCAGCATTAAACCTACGGCTTACCGCTGAATTTACTTTAATAACTGTGAACAGCGCGGCAGCACGCTATATACCTCAGGAAGATGCCGCTGAATATTAATACGCTAAAAAGAGTTAAGGACGGTGTCTGGAAAGATCTAACGCTTCTTCTGCAGCGACTGACAGCAATGGGCATAAATACTAAGTTGCATCGTTAAAACAAAAAAAAAAAAAAAAACTGGGAAAAACTAAAAAAAAATATTGGCATCAAGTATTTTTTTAGCTTCTAAATAAATGATTTGTATAAGTCATTGTGATCAATGATTTGGTGACTCAATGGCAAAAATATCAAGTAACCTAAAAATAAAAAAAAAATGTAGACAATATAGATGTAGATAGGCTTCTATGGGTGACCTCAGCATAATATATATTTTTATATTTTACGGCTCACTGCCAGAATAGTCCTTCGCATTTGTAGGTAAGCTATTATTTGGCCTGCGCTCCCCTGTCTATCAGTAACGTCACAGCATAGCGGGCCCCGTGTGCGGCATTCGATAAGCTGAAGGTTGGCCGCGCCGAGCCTCGGAGTCTACGTCTTAATTCCTTTTCTTGCCATCATCTCTCATACTCCGGCTACATTTTGCATGAGCTACATCCAGGTCATTAGCATTTTAGCGTATGCAAGACTTGACAGAACTGATAAGGAGCCAGATGGGCCCCTCTCCTATTTTTTTTTTCTTTGCATCACTTGGGACTTGAGTAGCAGGACCGACTATGGAGACAGAGCCAAGACGTCTTCTGGGCCTTTCTATGTCTGCAGCGCGTGAGAATTTACAATAGGTAAAGGCCTTCCTATTTCTCCTTGTGATTTTTTTTTTTTTATGTTTTTGATTTTCTATTTTTTTTTTTGCCCCCTTCATCCTTCTCTTCAGTCTTCGATAGCAGCATCCCTTACAATACGCCTGTCATCTGACTGCCTCCTCTAATCTGCTGCAAGGAGGTTGCCGTTGCAGAAGGAGGTGGAGGGATTAAAAAAAAAAGAGGGGGTGGAATCGGCCTTTGTGAACCAAGGGGAAGGGGGGGCAGGAATTAAAATAATGCTTTGCATGCAAATACTGATCATAATCAGATTTTTTTTTCCTAGGGATGAGGCTGTTGATTATCATAAAGCATTGTCATATTGATGTGCGGGGGAGAATGAAGACCCCCCACCCCCCTCCCCATTTCAGGTCATTCATGTATGCTATGCTGCAAAAGCCATAAAGATGACAGTATAAACCACCTGCCGGGGAACAAGCGCTGTTACATATGTTGATGCAATGTGCATGTAGAAGGATATTAAAACAACCGTATGCATTATGGGAGACAATGGCGACAGATATAGGGGGGTCGGAATAGCGTACGGGCCACGACTATTTAGTAGGTGATAGATTAGGACATGCACGGACGCCTCCTAATTTTAGGCACGGAGGGCAAATGAGTTGAAAGGGCAGACCTGGTAAAGCAGAGCTAGAGCGGTATCCTTCTTCTCCGCTCAAGGAAATATTATGGGTTGGTGCAGAAGTGAGCACGGACGTGGGATCCCTTTGTTACAGTCGAGTCTTTTGTAGCTAGCTCACTGGGGCGACTATATGAAATACTCACAGCAAATTAATAATGGCAGCGTAGGATACTGTTTTTACATGCATAAGAAAAACTGTCAACCAGACACATAATTTTATAAATTTTAATACATTTTTTTATTTTTTTAGTCTTCTGTGAGGCAGCCATTTTGAAGCAAAAATTGCACTACCATCAAATAAAAAAAGTATACAGATCGACTAAAAAAAATGTATTAAAAACCCCAACAAAACGTTTGAATAAGAAAAAAATATATATACATATTTTAAAAAAAAGAATAATACAGACAATATATTTGGAGCCTTTTATATCCTGGTTTCTGAATTTTTTTTTCTGTGATGTATTTTACTAAGGGTAGACAGACCATATTATTGAGAATCAAACAGATGGAGCAGATGGCTGCTTTGAAAGAATTAAAAGTAGACCATATTCATAAAAAAAAAAAAGATTAATGTCTATTCAGAAAATGAAAAAAACAATTCCATAAAATGTCCTATTTTTACAATTACTGGGATCATTTTGAAGTGTGCTTTTTTTTTTTGGTCCCCAGTCAACAAAATATAAATTCTTAATAATTCATTAGATGTAAATTTATTCATGAGTTATTTTAATCATGCAGTAAATAATTTTAGATTAGTTTTTATATTTAAAAACATTTCATTTTTCTTTTTTTTTCAATTTTATATTAAAATATCATTTATTTTTTAATTATTACAATATTGATTTAGAAAATATACCCCGGTATTCATTTTTCTTAGCAAATGTGTTACCATAAAACTGTAGGCTCTAGTACACAAGTCATTTTTAAAAAACATTTTTTACAGTTTCCAAAAAGTTAAACATTTCTTAGAATTGCTCTAAAAATGGCGGGAGAAAGGTGAGGAGGAGGAGGGAGACATGACCATTGAGATATAAGAAGATTGAGATGTGATATGTTAAAAGGAAATGATATCACCTTAAAGGAGAACTCTACTTCTGAGCAGCAATTTACAAAATTCCACAGTATAATCTTAATATAAAGTTTAAAAAAAAATAATTGAAAAAAATCCTTTGTTTTACTTGATTTTCGGATATTCAGTGACAGGTTTTTCATCATTCTTTATCCACATCCACAGCTGAATTCTGCTGACTTCCTGCTGCCAGAGAAAAGTGCATTGTGGGAGCTCAGATGAGAGTTTTAATTTGCAATGTTTTCTAAATAGACTATGTGTATGAAGAAAATTGAAAATATTATAATAGGCACAAAAACAGAAAAGTTAAATATTTGAAAAGTTTTAGTAAATTAACGTTTGCTGATCGCTGCCATGTTTACTTGGACCAAGAGTGGTGAACAGGCTTGGACTGGTAATCTGCCGAGTAGGCCTGTTAATCAGGGAGCTGCCCGACATGAAACTGCCCTGATAGATCAGTTTCTGTTGTTGGAATAGCTGCAGGACCTGTGGTGACATCATTACATAATCACATGAGTCTACAAAAGAACTGCAGAGCAGAAAAGGAGGCAAATGACTAGGGAAGTCTTATAACACACTTCTTCATACTGCAGTCAGTGGGAGGGAGGGGTGGTTAGGGGTAATAATGATGCTATCAGTGGGGGAGTGCTGGTTGAGGTAACAATACTGCTGTCAGTAGGGGGAGGGTTGGTTGAGGTAACAATGCTGCTGTTAGCAAGAGGAATGATAAGGAGGACAGTAGTGCTGTTAGTTTGGGAGGGGTGGTTTGGCTAACAGTGCTGCAGTCAGTGGGAGAGTAGTAGTTAGGGCTAACAATTCTGCTTTCAGTGGGGGAAGGGGGAGACCCAAATCTTCTGTCAGTGGGTGAGTGGTGGTTGAGGTTACAATACTGCTGTCAGTAGGGGGAGGGTTGATTGGGGTAAAATACTGCTGTCAGTAGGGGATGGGTGGTTAGGGTAACAATGCTGCTTTCAGTGGGGAAGGGTTGGCTGAGGTAACAGTGCTGCTGTCAGTAGGGGATGGGTGGTTAGAGTAACAACGCTGCTTTCAATAGGGTAGGGGTGATTTGGGTAACAATGCTGCTTTCAGTAGGGGAGGGGTGATTGGGGCAACAATGCTGCCGTCAGTAGGGGATGGGTGGTTGGGGTAATAATGCTGCTTTTAGTAGAGGAAGGGTGGTTGGGGCAACAATGCTGCAGTCAGTAGGGGATGAGTGGTTGGGGTAACAATGCTGCTTTCAGTAGGGGAGGGGTGGTTGGGGTAACAATGCTGCTGCCAGTATTCCTGCACTGTGGTGTCTGGCGCTGCTGGATGGTATTTTGTGCTTCATTGTGGTATAAGATGCCATTGGGGAGGTAACTCCTGTCCCTAATCATGTGATCAGCTCTTTTCTATATTACATTTTTGTTTTCCTGTTGATGATGTGGTGAGGCATGTAAGCAAATAAAGGAAAATGTGCCACAGTGTTAATTGCAAGCCCCTATTTTTCCAAAGTAATTGGTGGAGTGGTGTGTGGAGGGCAAATCCTATGTGGGCTGGTGGGGTTTGTGTGCGCCAGAGCTGCTTTATGATCCCATTCTACTGGTCCTGATCAAGAACGAGTCTTGTTATAAATGGGTTCAACCGATTATCAGCCCGTGTACAAAAAGGCCTTCAGACAGACACATCATGCTATAAGATATGTATTTTTTTATTTCCTACATTTTTTTTTATATTACTTCCTAACCATGTGACTTAATGTAGTCAGACAGTTAATTAGCAACATTCAGTTGTCAGAAGAATTTGCCTAGGGCAACATGTAAAGGTGATCGTTATCCAACCTTCTCCTGATGGCAGCTGTCCTGGGAAAGAAGGATCAGGCAATCAGATCCACTGTCCCCAAGGGAGAGAAGCTGCCGTAGAGGGGTCTGGCAGAGTCTTTTCTCCTTCTCCCATTAACAATACATGTTTATAGGGGAGGTCAGAAAAATAATTAAAATAATAAAAACTGAACTGGACTGAACCAATGTTACAAAGAACACAAGAAACTTAAGCATTTCAGGCCAATACAGTCGTTGTCTTTGTGGAACCACATCTGGAGCTGAAAGCCATTTTTTATTTGACCCATAGTATACAATTTCACAACGCTCCATCCATCTTGAATACACATTTTTTATATTGTAGTTCTATAAGTTATACGTTATGAGCTGACTGCCACCTCACCACAAGACTTTTAACCGTAGGCAGTGCAAAAACCATGGAAGTCATACAAACCAAGACTATTGTGCCATCTCACGGTTGAGCTTGAGGATCTCATTTACAGAAAACCGCCCAAGAAAACGCTTAAAGGGGATGTCCCATTACAAGAATTTATCCCTTATCCAGTGGTGTATGTAGAGAAGTACGGGCCCCATATCAAGGATCCAGACCAGGCCCCCACACAGGACAGAAGGGTTTCTACCTAAACCCCTTTCAATGACCCTTGGGCCATTTTTTCCGCTGCCTCATTTGCTAAAAGTTGTTCCTTTAGAGGGTAGAGTCCTGACCAAGTTTTCACCCCCAGTAAGAGGAGATGATCCCAACTAAGACTGGGCCCCCTCCTGCCCTGGGCCCCATAGCAGTCGCATGGTCTGCCGCTATGGTAGTTACTCCCCTGCCCCGATTCAAACTATAGGGGATAAGTATCTAATTGTCAGAGGTTCGATCACTGGGGCTCCTGTCCTGCCAACTAAATTAAGTGGTGAACACGTATTTGAGCTGCCTCTCCATTCAACTGTATGGGCAGCTAGAGATAGCCGAGTGCTTGTACTCCATTATCTCTGGCAGTCCCATAGAGCTCCAGAGGAACACGGGCAGGAGGCCTCTACTTAGCTTTGTATGTCTCTGATTTCAAACAGAATCCGACAGAATAAAATTGAATGAATGTATGTCCTGAGGTAATCGGTGCAGAAATCTCCACACACACATGGGGTCTTATGGAAGTCCATGGAGACTACATAGCTCCCTACTTAAGGAGGTTTACATTTTTTTTTTAGGGGTGCCAAGTGTCTACCCCTGTCTAACACTTGGTTTAGTTTTGTAATAGTATTCCTGTAGTATCCTTGGTGGTCCAGAGTGATTTAACATTTAATACCTCTGGTGGTGTAGGGTTGTGAAAGGGATAAGCATTGGAATTCTTTATCCATGGTGGTCTAGGATAGTAATGGGTTAATCTTCAATATCCTTGGTGTAGATTATATAATAATATCCTGTCTGTCAAGAATGTGGACCCTTGTTGTCAGCATCAATTGCTCAACTGCTTCCAGAACTCTCACAGACACACACATTAATTTACCACCTGGATGCAGCCCAGGTCAGAAGACCCATGCTCTCTATGTAGATGTGGGTCTCATTTATCACACATTTATGCCATAAATGAATGAGTTGGGAATACCTCTTTAAAGAGCCTCTGTCAGCATGATCGGCCCTATTATACCAGGCATATTGCCTAGTAGGGTTGATCATGCTTAGTAAAACGATATATTTCTTATGGTTAATAAGTGTAGACATTATATTAATATTAATTGATATTAATTTTTATATTTATGAAAATTACATATTTGGAGCACCAGGGGCTAGCCATGTCGCTAGGAGCACTGCTAGTGCAATGTTCCCTGTGCTCTTTGTACTCTCCCCTCCCTCCCTGAGCCTTGGTGCTGCCAGGAGAACACACGGTTCAACTAGATGTCTAGCCCTGTCACTCAAAGGGGAGGGAATAGTACAGAGAGGACAGGGGGCATTGTGCTAGGGGTGCTCCTAGTGCTATGGCCAGCCCCCCGGTGCTCCAGACACCTAATTTACATAAATATAAAAATTAATTACATGTCCGCACATAGCATGATCAGCTCTACCAGGCAATTTTTCCTGGTTTTGTAGGGCTGATCGAGCTGACAGAAGCTCTTCAAGTTGGCTCACGATAACTACTTCAGTTACTCTTACACAAATCACCGTTAAGATAAAAATATAAATTTCCAACACATCAAAAATTTATTTTTGGTAACTTCTTTTAGCAGTCAAAGAACTGGGACAATTTAATATTCCATATATGCTGCTGCACAGGGATAACACTGTGTCTTTCAGCAGAGAAAGCAAATATCTGCTGCTTTTTTCATTAGCTTTAGAGCTAGGTGATGAATTATTCTCTTTTATGTATTTTTTTTTTTTTTTACTGTTTTGGTTACACTCCATGGACCATGTGCATAAGAAGCTTTCAAGCTGTAAAAAAACGGATTCAACTTTACTGATAAGACCCTCCAAGGATGCGAATTCTGTGAGGTTTACATGCCTCGGATAAATGACTGGAATTTTAATAAGAAAAGAACTTAATTTTTAACTCCAAAAGGATTTTGTTTCAAGTTCTTCAGTTGTGTCTTTGGATGGAGAAAATATCGCAGTTTGAAAGCGTACGACTTGTGGGTCTATATTCTGTGGTGGTATCTAGCCGGTGCAGAACACAATAAGGAAGTCCTCTCTTTTGGGTGATTCCTACATGTTAGAAGGTTCCCTTGACCGTAATCTTGTAAGATGGTTGAAAGCAGCCTTACCCTTGTCACAAGAAACACGTGTCCTTTTCTGAGTTCTGTTGCTATGGGTTACCGTTGACACTATGGCGGTGGTGATCCTACTGTACCTAAACTGTGCTGTTATATGACTGTTCCCGAGGACACGCCAACATTACAAGATGTAATGGCATGGCACGGTATATGACACCTCAGAAGAATCATATACAGGCAGGGTGTAATGGGGCCCATAAAGAAGGTCCGTACTGAGTAGTAGCAAACTGCAAGGGTTCCAGTGGGAAATGCACTGTCGATAAGGTGTATAGAATGGTAACTGACCCATAGTTGACAGGAAAGAGTTAACTGCTGAGTAACGCAGCAAAGGGTGGGCTGAGTCAGGGGTTAGATTGAGCGTCATGGCTAAGACATCCCTAGAGGCAGTGTCGGACTGGGGTGGCTAGGGCCCATCTGTAAAATTAATTCTGGGGGCCCATTGTACATGCAAATACATACTAACTGCTCACATAGCAGAAGGAAGTAATAAGAAGCTCAAGATGATGGATTATGGGGGTCCCTCCAAAATCTTCAGGAAGGCAGGTCCATAGAGAAAAAGGATACTGGTTGGCCCGCCTCTATACCTACAACTTATCTCAGCCACCCAATTATATGGAATATTAAAGAAGGTAGTTGGGGTCGAGCGCTTATATAGAAGCCATTGACTTCCCAGGGAGACGGCCCAGCACCACGACTCTCCTGGAGCTTTGAGTTCTTGTGAAAGAAGCCCATTACAAATGTCATTGGCATAGTTTTTGAAATAATCTACCCACTTTTATATGGATATAGGCTGGTTGAGGTGCTGTGCTAGGGGACTTGGGGGCCACCTTTATTCACCTAGTCTTCTATGGGCCAGTCCGAGCCTTCCTAAAGGGGAGAAATAGAAGTGCATGCAGACTTCATGGAGAGAGATGCAGGGAAGAGAAAGGTCATATGCAGTAGTGTGAGCTGGAAGATGGTGCAGATTCCTGTGTGTAGTTAGCTAGCAGTGGAGGTGAGTGGCGCTTGCCATAAAGGTTCACAAGTTCTTGGCCTAGAGAGGGCAAGTCTCGGCTGTCGAGGCTGGAGCCAGAGGTAGCCAAAGGCCACCTAAACCCTGCATCATGAGAGCAAGCGAGATTGAAATTATACCAGGTCTGTGATCTTGACCCTCCAGTCCGCTGAATGTGAATAATACTGTGTGTCACAAGAAAGAACATACCACAAGTGTTTGTATATGTGGGGGGACAGTGTAGAGTGTGTGTGGTGGTTGTGAAGATGGGAGATACCACAATTTGGATGCTGTTGTAAGAGACTGCCCACATTATGTTCAAAAACTGAACCTCTTATCTTTCCCCCATCTACTAACCAACCTAAACTTGATATTTCAATTTTGGTCTACTGCACTACCATAACTCCTGGGCAACACACCTGCTGTCTTGGGATCATGTTTGATTCGGATCTTTCCTTTGTTCCCCATATCCAATCACTTGCAGGCTCTTGTTGTCTGCACCTAAAGAACATCTCCAGAATCCGCCCTTTTCTGGTGGAAATGGCCAAAACTCTTGTTGTTGCTTTGATTCATTCTCGTCTTGACTACTGTAATTCATCACTACTTGGTCTCCCTCTCTCTAAACTCTCCCCCCTTCAATCTGTCCTAAATGCCGCAGCCAGGCTCATCTATCTGTCCATCCGCTATACTGATGCTACTATTCTATGCCAGTTGCTTCACTGGTTGCCCATCCACCACAGAATACAGTTCAGACTTCTCACCTCACCCACAAAGGTCTCCACAGTGCTGCCCCTCCATACATCTCCTCCCTCATCTCCGTCTACCACCCTACTCGTGCTCTCCATTCTGATATCCTCCATAATTCGTACCTCTCACTCCCGTCTTCAACACTTTTCTCGAGCTGCACCTATTCTCTGGAATGCTCTGCGTTGGAGTATCAGGTCAGTTCTCAACTTTCCTACCTTCAAACGTGCCTTAAAAACACATTTTTTCAAGCAGGCTTATCATGCTTCCTAAGCTGACTCTTCCCCTATTAACGCGCCCCCCCACCCAACTCGATCTTCTGAAAGTAACCCCCACACCCAAAGTGCAAACACACGCAGATCAGCCTACACCAGTCCTTTCAGTACAAAGATGGCTGGACCACTTCATATAACAATCAACTACCTTTTGTGTCACCCCAACTTCCTCATAGATTGTAAGCTCTTGTGAGCAAGGCCCTCACTCCTAGCATTTCAGTTGTACATTAGCCGGTTTTGTCTTGTACATGAACACTCTGAATTGTAAGGCGCTACGGAATATGGTGGAGCTTTTTTTTAGATAAATATTATTACGTATCTGAGACTGCACCGCGTGGAAATGGTATAGCACTGCTAACTGCAGCTAGCCATCCTTACCACTGCCATCTTGAGGAGAACCCAGGCTGTGAGCACTCACCAACAATTCTCAGAATAAAAAGGCAATAACACTCAAATTGGCAGCTTTTTAGATTTTTTTGTTACTGGGAAATGAGTTTATGTTGGAAAAAGTTACAAGACTAGGAGTGTGACCATGATCTCATGAATACAATTCACTATGAGCTACACCGAACATATTGTTCATGGATTTTAATGTCCTCCATAATGGATCACTTGGTGCATTTGAAACTGTTGTTCAAAGACCGCAAAAACACTGGATTGATAAATTTGAACAAAAACTATATAAAACGATACTAAACCACATTAAAAACTATATAATATACTTACCTTGCCTCAATACAGTGTTGTCTGTAGCTCCCGGCCATCACTCTGTTCTCTCGGTTGATTGACTGCATTGAGTTGTTTGCGATCCCTGGTACCATATCTGGATTGCTGACCTTCTGAAATCCTTACGCAGGAGGGAGCTGCAGAGTGGTTTCTGTCTCTTTTCTGGACTGATAGCTTGTAGGCGCAAAACACGACCGGACGCTTCAACTTTGGTTTTAATTTTTTATTGACGACGCGTTTCGGGTTACATAGGGCCCTATGACACTGACGCCGCACATGGAGTGAGACAGCTCTACTCTCACCAGCAGCACGCTCCCTGGAGATCGCTCCTCGCACACAGACTTGAAAAAAGGATGCACCCCGAAACGCGTTGTCAATAAAAGATTAAAACCAACGTTCAAGCGTCCGGTCCTATTTTGCACCTACAAGCTATCAGTCCAGGAACAAGACAGAAACCACTCTGCTGTTCCCTCCTGCATATCTCTTTTACCCCATAGGCATTTGGCCTATGCCACTGGGGCTCGGGATAGCATCGGCTGCACCAACTTCCCCAATACCACTAAGTGCCTTCACTGGAGTTGTGCCCATTTCTGCACAACAAAAACAGGTGAGCAGACTATATACAACATGGAGGGTCTCTGCACTTCTACGTACTCACACTATGAGCGCCTTCTCTTTCCGGCCAATACTTGCTTCTGAAATCCTTGTCCATATCAAGTTTCACATTGTCCATAGTTTGTTCCCCTTCGTATCACTTTTTTGGCTATGATACCTCTCAGTTTTTTTTTACTACAATATTTACTATATTCTTTGGTTTTATAACCAACTATGAAACACCTATTGCTACTTCCATCTACTTGCATCACTATGGGCTTTTTTTGTCCCAGTTCCACCAAAGATACCCAAAGCCTCCATTGCCACACAGCCATGCAACAAAGTCCTGAGGTCAACAAGGAACCAAGATCCTACCTGAAGAGTAGGAATAGGCGATACTAAAGGAGAAATGTGTGATACAGTTAAATTTTATCTTTGGCTATCATAGAATCAGGTCTTATTAATTTTTTAATGAATTAGCTCCACCATATTCTGTAGAGCAGGGTGGAGAAGGTCACCATTCACAACAGTCTCTGTCCTCAGTGGGGCTCACCCTAATAACAAACAAAAGGCCAGTTTCACACGAAGTCAATTAACCTATCAATGTATTTTTGGAGTGATGGAGTAAATCGGAGAAACATACACAGTGATCCCTCAAGATACAATGGCCTCAGGATACAATATTAACAATGGTCTTTTCTGACCCATCGTAAGTTGAAACCAGACTCAACATACAATGTCTCAGACTCAGATCCAACCAATCCAGGCCACTTCTCAGGTACAATAGCTGGATTAGCTGACTGTTATATGTAAGGACTTGTCTTATCTGTCTTAGTTATCTGCTTATTTTACTTAAATCTTCATTTTCTCTTATTTTGGATAACATTTTAGGGCTTTGGAACCGATTACTAAACTTACAATGGTTTCAACATATAATGGTTTAATTAATATTGTATCTTGAGGGACCACTGTTCAACCTCCATGAAGATGGGGGTCTTCTGTAGGATTCAAACCATGGACCCCAAGTCAACGGTACTGGCCAGTGAGTTGACCAAATAAAGAGGATCGGGGAATGAAAGTGATAATTTTCTCTTTTACAACAATTTATTGCTCAACAATTCTACGATCTCAGCATCTGCTGACGAGTGAGCCATGTTTTATGGATCCCTAGAAAGATGTTAAAAGTAATAACCTTTATGTTCCTTCCACGAAGAACTGCAAAGTTTTTACCATCAGGTGCGCTTTATGCATTAAAATATCCATGTGCTCTAAAAGAAATTTATTTTGTGTAATCAAAGCAAATCCTTGTCCACCCTTGAAGGGGTTCTGCTCTTTGCAGGCAGCCGGGATGGAGTTCACTGCAGGCTTGAGTTGTGTGAACGTTAGCCACAAATTTCTATAATTACAAGCTCTGCTTTAATCTTAGATTACTTGAACGCTGTAACATTCCCATCATCCCCCTTGCAGCAAATCAACTACAATTATCTCTTAAATCGTACTCAAAACAATCAGGCTGTTTGATGACTGGTGAGACACAGCCTCGCGGAGATGGCAACTTTTCCTAATTACCATCAGGTATAGTGTGGATTCTTATATCTTTCATTTACCAAGCCTAATGAGTGGTTATCATGGGCTATGAAGATACCGATTCAATGCCGCCGCTTTACACTTATAATCCAGACAAATTGGCATGTCAAAAGCCTACATGCCAGCCGATCAATTCCTGCAGGAACTTCCTTCAATGTAGAACTTAAAGGGGTATTCCCATCTCACAAATGTAGTTTGTATAGTTAGATATTAGTACTAATAGAATGTATTTATATAAAATGTACAGTTTAGAAGATTTCCCTATTTGTATATCCATTGTCCCACACACATCAGTCAGGCCGTTGCCCCTAGTTACGGCCACCGCAGCCATGTACTAGTGGTGGCCGGCTTGCTCTTGTTCAAACCCGCTCTGAGGTAACTGCTGTATTGTGAACGCACATTACATGAACATGCAGAGACACATCTTAGGGTTGTAGCATTTTTGTCTGCGCTTCCAAAACACAGAGAAATGGATCCTGTTCCAAGATCAATTCATCTCTATAGAGCAGGATCCATTTATAAAGTCTGCGTTTTGGACGGATCCTGACCGCTGTGTTTTGGACTGGTAGCGTCCAAAGCGCAGATATGAAAGTACCCTAAGATGTGTCTCCACATGCTCATACAATGTGCGTTCACAATACAGCAGTTACCTCAGAGCGGGTTTGAACAACAGCAGGCCGACCACCACTACTACACGGCTGTGGTGGCCGTAACTAGGGGCAACGGCCTGACTGATGTGTGTGGGACAATGGAAATACAAATAGGAAAATCTTCTAAACGGTACATTTTATATAAATACATTCTATTAGTAATAATATTGGTATGGCTATATCTAACTATACAAACTACAGTTGTGAGATGGGAATACCTCTTTAATAGAGCAGAATTCCTCCCCATACATTCATTTTCCAGGATGAAGGTATATAGGACAAGTATTAAATGCTCTAGATTAGAAGATGATAATAATAATAATAATAATAATAATAATAATAAGATGATAATCTAAATGGTCATCAGTATAGGATATTATAGGAATTTTAAGATATGAAAGGTTAAAGGAATTTTTTGAGATGCTGATATCAAGGGGATATGCTCTTCCATAGATGTAGGATATGGGAATCTACGTGTATAGTCCATCCAAATAGTACTGGCTTAACATGAGGACACAGAAAGGTTAAAGGAGTTTTCGAGATGCTGATGTCGACGGGATATGCTCTTCCATACATGTAGGATATGGGAATCTACGTGTATAGTCCATGCAAACGGTACTGGCTTGACTTGAGGAACACAGATTTGTATAAATTGAGTGTGTTCCAAATCTTACGGGACTGATATCACAGCAAGTTATGAGATTATGTAAAAGAATACATGTCTATAATAGGGATGATCAAACTCAGAGGCCAGGTGGTCAAAACTTCTAGTAGGGGTTTTGCTATAGCGGTGCTTAGAGAGCTGCTTGAACTGCACCCTGGTGCCTGAAGGAGCCCCTCTTCCTCAAGAATCCAGTATTATATATGGCACATTGTAGACAGAGGTCCTGTTACAGGTTTTGGATTATGGTCTCTTACCCAGAGCTTCAAGTTATTCCTCAGGTACCTAAAAATTTGCTGATAGCTTTTTTTTTCTGTTGATATCCATGTAGTTCTTATTGCCATGACAGGCAGTTCAAGAAAAGAGTCCAATGGTCTACACAGTAGATATTATTAATATTAGTGGATATCATTCCACATGGACCGTTAGCGTTTTGTGGATGTTGTCAGCTTGGCCCGCCAAGCTTCTCAGTGGACTGCTGATGATCCTGTTGTGAGTTTTCTTCTATATCTGTTTTTTTCATCTCTTTTAAGAATGTCCGTCTTTTCCATTGATCTACCTTTTCTCACAAAATGAGAATAATTCAGTCTTTCCATTCACCACTATGGTGAATGGAGAGTGGCTACGCATGCGCATTGTGCATCTCGTTCGGGAGATAAGCGCAAGTCCTAGAGGTGGGACCTGGACCTTTCAGAAATTTATGGCAAATCCTAGCAATGAAACAACCTCTTTAACAATGATGTACATTGGTGGAATGGTAGTAACGGTAGTAATGGTAGTAAGCTTGTCTCAGGATTAGGGTTTTTAAGTTCCTTTTGAAAGCCTATGGGGCAGGAAAGAGTCTGACATATTTTTTAACAGTTTTTATTTAGGATTTTTAACTTTCATAACTTGGTTACAAAGTCAATCTTGCAAAGAATAAAAAAAGGTTGCAGTGATGCATCGTCAATGTATGGTAATGTAATTCACAACACTGTTTCATATGCAAGGCTATTACAGCCAACAGGTCAAAAAGTTAGACGTAAAAGTCTAGTAAACAAACAGACAAAACAGGGCAGACAGACCAGCGACGTTCTGGATAGATGCAATGGCCCACTAAACTTGGGAGTTCAATGGCAGTCTATAGTCCTCTATGATTTTGAGACTAAGGATGGGGGTAGATAGCAGACCCAATACCCTGTTGTTAGCCCTGTTTAGCAGCACGATTTACAACTACTACTGGATCCCAGTCTTTCGATTTGCTCTTAAATTTAAACTGCTATGTATTTTGAATCTTACTTTAAAGGCTATGTACACCTTTGGCGGCAGTTTTTGTTTATGATTGCATTGTACTCATTTTGGGCTAAAAATTATGTTTTCAATTGGTCTTTATTAAAAATATTGAGCCGCTCTGTCACAAAGGGTTAACTGTTTTTCTAACTGTGTGTACTGGTACTTTCACTCTGTGCCGTCATCTAATAACCTTTATCTCTAAACTACTGAGAGGTCATAAACATTTATTTAACCCACATTCTTATCAGTTAGGTAAGGATTGAGCTTTGATGAGAGTTTATAATGTCAGAGAGCAGAGATAAGGAGTCCGTCTGCTCCCCAGATGACGGAAAAGACAAAAAAATCCACAGGCTGCCACTACAGCATCTCAGCTCTATACAGAAAAAAGGATTCCATATTTTTAACTCAAAATAAGTAAAAATTGCCCCCCAAGGTGTACTTAGCCTTTAAAGTGTAACTGTCATGTTTTCATTTTAAAAAAAATCATTTTTAGCATATGTTACTGCTGGTGCAGCATTATGCATAAAGCAACCTTTAGTTTCTTCACATACGACTGTTTTTCTTGAGTTTTTCCCTTAGTTGCTGCATAAAGCAACCTTTAGTTTCTTCACATACGACTGTTTTTCTTGAGTTTTTCCCTTAGTTACTGCTGTTTTAAACTCTACAATATGAGGATCTTCTCAAGATGGCTCCTGTGCCAGTTCTCTGAGGCCAGTTCTCTGAGGCAGTTTTGGCCTTCCCTCACTTCACATACACACTTGCTATAGCCAGCAGCTCCCTGCCAGCCAATCAGATTAGATTACTGACTGACACGCCTCCTCACTCTGAAGCCTAATGCAGGCATACAGTGTGAAGGACCGCCCCTCTGTCTTCCTGTCTTCCTAGATGAGCCATAGCAAGGGTCTTGTAAGGGAGCAGTGGAAAGGGACAGGGGACATTAATGAAAGCTGTCATTATAAGGTAATTACAGATCTTTTGGCAATCATTGACAGACTAACTCAGGTATACATGCCTAGCTCTAATAAACTAGCAAATAAAAAAAAATGGCAGTTACACTTTAAGGCAGCGATTGCCAATATTTGGCTCTCCAGATATTGCCAAACTCCAAGCATGCCCAGATAACCAGCGCAGGGGATATTTTCCATCACAGATATTGCCGCTAACCCAAGGAGAATCCTTCTTACGCACAGATTTTACGGACTTGCTGTGCATTTCAAATTCAAGGTGAAAAAATACCACTCTATTTAAATGAAAAAAAAAATACACAATTATCTTGTAATTTATCCTGTACGAAAAAATGTCAGAATTTTTGTTTGTGCTTATTTATGACAAAAAAAACAACAGAATAAAATGTGATCCAAAAGTGTTTTGTAACCCAAAATGATACCAATGAAAGCTAAAATTTGCCCCGTAAAAATCAAGCCCCTCACACCATCTCCATAAAATAAAAAATGGGTTGGGGGATGTTTTGATGCAAAAAATTTTTTTTTTATGGTGCAAAAGTAGTAAAATGTAAAAAACAAACAAACTACATATATTTGGTATCACTGTAATCGTACTGACCCAGAGAATAAAGTTATTATGTTATATATGCCAAAAAATAAACGCTACAAAATTTACGTATAATGTACAGTAAAATGTAAAAACTCCAAAAAAAATTTAATAAAAGTTAATTAGTAAGTTATTTGTACCCCAAATTGGTGCTATTAAAAACTACAACTTTTTCCATAAAATTGTCCTGAAATGAACAGTTGTGTAGAAATCCTGCAGAGAACATGGGGGAGAAACTGCTGAATTGTTCCATTTTCAGCTGAAGAAACTTTTTAAAATCTGTTTTGTGTTTTATGCTCCTTTAAAGAGGTTCTGTCACCCAAATGCAACCTACCCTACCAGGCATATAGCCTGGTAGGGCTGATGCCGCTGATAAAAGCCATACCTTTGATTTTGATGTCCGGTTTTGAAGAAACAGTAACTTTTACAAATATTTAAATGAGCCTTCGGAGCACTCGGAGGCGGGGTTACGCCATCTGCGGACTGCTGAAGGTACGCCCCTTTTCATTTCCAATGCTGCAGCCTCCACTAAATAACGCCCCCTTTCATTTTGAGTGACAGCGCTAGACCGGTGGGTCTAGCGCTGAGTTCCAGCGCCTGCGCACTTGACTCCTTGCCAGTGCGTGTGCACAGGATCATTTCTTTCCTGTCCCGGCCTCTGAACATGTCTTCTGCGCACGCGCCGGCAGCTCTGGGCTCAGTGACGTGGCGGCGCGTGCGCAGAAGACATGTTCAGAGGCCGGGACAGGAAAGAAATGATCCTGTGCGCACGCGCCAGCAAGGAGACAAGTGCGCAGGCGCTGGAACCATCGGTCTAGCGCTGTCACTCAAAATGCGTTATTTAGTGGAGGCTGCAGCATTAGAAATGAAAAGGGGCGTACCTTCAGCAGTCCTCAGACGGCGTAACCCCGCCTCCGAGTGCTCCGAGGGCTCATTTAAATATTTGTAAAAGTTACTGTTTCTTCAAAACCGGACATCCTACATCACTATCAAAGGTATGGCTTTTATCAGCGGCATCAGCCCTACCAGGCTATATGCCTGGTAGGGTAGGTTGCATTTGGGTGACAGAGCCTCTATAATGTCTCCCATTCATAGTCTTCACAACGGCATTCTTGGGCACTCTTGGAATCATATGCCATAAGGGATGGCATATGATAATGTAAAACATAGGGTATCGAAATATGTCACAGTCAAATGAGCAAACATGCAACACAACAATCTTACAGAAAAAAAATATATCAACCATAAAAAAACAACTGCTATAATCTATAAGGGAAAGGAAAAGAGGCCATAAATGGGAAGGTATAATATTCCCAGAGGGGATGTCCCAGATGGGGCATTTATGACATATTGTTAAGAGATTATGTAAATGTCAAAAATGCTCCACATCCAGTACCACTCCTAACTCCAGAATGAGGACTCAGAAGTGAACAAAAGCCTATACTTCTGACAATAGCCGAGCGACCACGACCATGCTCAGCTTTTTTTGAATTTCAAATAGCAGTGAATGTAGAGCAAGTAATATGTATACTAGCTTTCTAAGCATATCTCAATGTGGTAAGGCTACAGTAAGTAGTGTATATGATATGTACATGCTAGGACACAGCTCTAGGACATAGCTCTGCCTTCACCATGCTAATGTCTTGCCCAATCAATCAAAGGGAGGGGGGAGTGTGTAGAGCACAGGGGGTGTTACAAAGCAGTGCCCAAAGGATTCAGCCCTGCCCCCTGGTCCTCAACTTTTTAATTTGCATATGAATAAAAATGCAGATATCTCTGCTACTATTTACCATCCAGACAAAAAAAGGTATAATTTTGATCAGCATTCTGAGCCCTACAAGGCAGTATGCTTGGTTTAATAGGGTTGATCATGCTGACAGAGTCTCTTTAAGGCAGCGATTTCCAATATGTGGCTCTCCAGATGTTGCCAAACTCCAAGCGTGCCCAGATAACCTACGCAAGGAGCAGCTGAGATTTTCTATTACAGATTTTGCTGCTAGCCCAATGAGAATCCTTCTTAAACACAGATTTTACAGACTTGCTGTGCAAGGTGAAAATGACGATTTATTTCCATTTTTGAAAACCCCATCCACATACTGTTATTGTAATGTAAATTGTCTTGGATTTTCAGTGCACACTCTACACCAAGATCTGTCACAAATCTGTGATGTCTGAAGTCACCCTAAGGCTCTGTTGACGTCAGGTTTCAGCTTTCCATTTGAGGTATGCATCTGTATGATTTCATGATGTATACTGCCAACAGGAGGGGGTGACATAAGCCACTATATAATCCTACAGTACCATATGTCACACTTAGTTCCCATGTTACCATTCGACAATCGATATGTTTGGTATATACTCTAGCAACTTTTCCCAGCAAGAGCCATGAACAGAGCCTAAGGTAAAACATCAGACAACAGCTTTCTAAGCATATCTCAATGTGGTAAGGCTACAGTAAGTAGTGTATATGATATGTACATGCTAGGACACAGCTCAAGGACATAGCTCTGCCCTCACCATATTAATGTCTAGCCTGTCAATCAAGGGGGGAGATGGTGCAGAGCACACGAGGTGTTATAAAGCAGTGCTCAAATGATTCAGCCCCACCCCCTGGTGCTCCAACTTTCTCTTTTGAATATGACTAAAATGCAGAAAAAGACATCCGTTAGAAACTGCAAAACGGTCAGTTTTTAATGGATGCTTTTTTCACTGATGCCTTTCTGAGAAATGAACATTAAAAACAGTCCGTAAATGTCAAAAATGCTCCACATCCAGTACCACTCCTATCTCCAGAATGGGGACTCAGAAGTGAACAAAAGCCTATACTTCTGACAATAGCCGAGCGACCACGACCATGCTCAGCTTTTTTTGAAATTCAAATAGCTGTGAATGTAGAGCAAGTAATATGTATACTAACTTTCTAAGCATATCTCAATGTGGTAAGGCTACAGTAAGTAGTGTATATGATATGTACATGCTAGGACACAGCTCTAGGACATAGCTCTGCCCTCACCATACTGATGTCTAACCTGTCAATCAAGGGGAGGGGGGAGTGTGCAGAGCACACGAGGTGTCATAAAGCAGTGCTCAAAGGATTCAGCCCCACCCCCTGGTGCTCCAACTTTCTCTTTTGAATATGACTAAAAATGCAGAAAAAGACATCCGTTAGAAACTGCAAAACGGTCAGTTTTTAATGGATGCTTTCTTCACTGATGCCTTTCTGAGAAATGAACGTTAAAAACAGTCTGTAAATGTCAAAAATGCTCCACATCCAGTACCACTCCTATCTCCAGAATGGGGACTCAGAAGTGAACAAAAGCCTATACTTCTGATAATAGCCAAGCGACCACAACCATGCTCAGCTTTTTTTGAAATTCAAATAGCAGTGAATGTAGAGCAAGCAATATGTATACTAACTTTCTAAGCATATCTCAATGTGGTATCACCATGCTGATGTCTTGCCCAGTCAATCAAAGGGAGGGGGGAGTGTGTAGAGCACAGGGGGTGTTACAAAGCAGTGCCCAAAGGATTCAGCCCTGCCCCCCTGGTCCTCATGGTTCAATTGTATGGGGGATGTCGGACAGTGAAGATGGATAGAATCGAACATGTATCATTTTATATATTGTATGATGTCCATTATTCACTGGTCGTTAAAAAAAACTGCTGTGCGAATAACCCCATACACTACCATTGTACTTAAAACGGATGTGTGACAGTCGTTCCAAAAATGTCCGTCACACATCCGTTTTTCACTGTTGTGTGAATGTAGCCTAAAAGTGACATGGCTAGCACAAAGTTTCTTCAAGAACACTATGCTTCAATTCAAAAAGAGTTGAAAGAAACAGTGGCTCCATTTCTAAGGTTCTTGGACTCCATCATTATGGAGAGAACCAAGACTAGGTGCAGAGTTTAATCTTTCGAGGAGTGATCAAATCCCAAAATTACCCCAAGAAGGCAATATCAATGCTCGTCTTACACTTGTACAAACCCAATTCCAAAAAGGTCGGGGTGCTGTGTAAAATATAAATTAAAACAGAATGCAATGATTGGGAAATCTCATGGACCTATATTTTATTCGCAATAGATCATAGAATACATATTGCATGTTGAAAGCGAGACATTTTACCATTTAATAAGAAAAAATAACTTATTTAGAACTTGACGGCAGTGGCGAATCTCAAAAAAAAGTTGGTACAGGGGCCTGTCTACCATTGTGCAGTCCCTCTTCTTTTAACAGTCTGTAGACATCTGGAAAGTGTGGAGACCAATTGCTGAAGTTTGGGCAAGGAATGATGTCCCATTCTTGTCTGATTCTAGTTGCTCAACAGTCCTGGGTCTTCTTTGATGAATTTTTTTTGTTTGATGATGCGTTAGGACTGTCTATTGGTGAAGGGTCTGCACTGCAGTCAGGGCAGTTCAGCATCCAGACTCTTCTTCTGGGAAGCCATGCTGTTGTGATGGATGCAGTATGTGGTTTAGCATTGCCTTGCTGTAATATGCAAGGCCTTCCCTGAAAGAGACTTTGGGCCGATGAGACGAACATGTTGTTCTACAACCTCTATACACTGTTCAGCATTGATAGTACTTTCCAGATGTGTAAGTTTCCCATGCCATAGGCACTGATGCAACCCCATACTAGTGAGAGATGCAGGCTTGTAAACTGTGCGATGATAACAAGCTAGATGGTCCCTCTCCTCTTGAGTCCTCAGAACATGGCATCCATGGTTTTCGAAATGAATTTCAATTTTTAATTTATCTGATTGTAGAACAGTTTTCCATTTGCCTCAGTCCATTTTAAATGAGCTTCAGCCAGAGAAGACAATGGCGTTTCTGGGTCGTGTTGACATATGGCTACTTTTTTTGCATGATGCAGCTTTAACATGCATTTGTGGATTGCACGTTGAACTGTTTTCACAGACAGTGATTTCTGGAAGTGTTCCTGAGACCATGCAGTGATTCTTAGGACAGAATTATGCCTGTTAATGCAGTACTACCTGAGAACCCATAGATTGCGAGGATCCAATATTGACCATCAGCATTGATGACATTATGTACTGTAGATGGTGGGATATCCACAGTCTTTGCAATTTTACATTGAGGAACATTTTTCTGAAATTCTTCTCACAGTTTTTAGGCACAGTTTATCGCAGATTGGTGAACCTTCCTTCTGAGAGACTCTGCCTCTCTAACATGCTCATTCTATACCCAGTTATGCGTTTTTTTATTATTACCACTTACTTCTCCAGCCTCTTGTCGCCCCTGTCCAAACCTTTTTGAGATGCATTGTTGCCATCAAGTTCAAAATAAGTTTTTTTTTTCATGAATTAGTAAAATGTCCCACCATCTGATATGAGCTCTATCCTCTATTGTGAATAAAATATGGGTCGATGAGATTTGCAAATCATTGCATCTTAATATTTATTTACATTTTACATAGCGCCCCAACTTTTTTGGAGTTGGGGCTGTAAAATCTAAAGCAAAACTGGAGGATCTCCAGCCATTTGGGATGACGTTCTATGAGAAGATATATTAGAAGCAGATTTCTGGATGCCTCAGGTCCCAGTGTATCTGAGTTTAAGCAAATTTGGAACTGCATAGTTACAAGAGTAATAGATGGTGGTGGGAGTGTGATGGCATGGAGATGGTTTACTGTCTCCAGACCCAGGCAATTTATCATTATTGAAGGAAGCGTCAATTCTGCATTGTGCCAGAAGAAAAATCGAAAGGCTGCATGCACACGTCAGTGAAAAACGGACATGTGATGTACATTTTTTTAACGGCCATCATATGTCTGTTTTAAGACCAATGGTAGTCTATGGGGTTACTCACACAACAGTTTTTTTGACTGTCTGTGAAAAACAGATGTCAAAAAACAGAACCTGTTCTATCTTGTCCGTTTTTCCACGATGGACTGCCCCCATACAATTGAATGGATCTATGTGTATATTACACTGCTTTCGCATTAGGCTACTTTCACACTAGCGGCACGAGTGTCCGGCAGGCTGTTCCGGTGGATGAACAGCCTGCCGGAGCTGTGCTGCTGCTACTGCACGGGTGCGGCCAGAACTACACTCTGGCCCCATTCACTATAGTTGGGGTGGGCTGGAGTTCCGGCCGCAGCACGGCAAACATGCCGAGAGGTGGCCGGACTACGACATGCCATGCTGCTCGTGTGAAAGTAGCCTTAACTAGGTACTTAAAGCGGCAAAATAGTATGGGGCGGGGCAGGAAGGGGTAACATTTGCTAAATGTAAAATAAATTATTAAAGTAGGTTCTTTAATTTTTGCCAGTCATTTTGATGTATAATATGCAAGATAGTTTAGGTTAGTTTGGGCGCTTTTTAATAAACATTTTTTACTTTATTTGTATTTTTATTTTATTTTTTGGCTTTTTTTGTTTTGCACATTTATGCTGTAACTGGGACATTTATAGGAGCCTCAGATACAGGACAGAACCGCCCTGTGTGGCGGCTCTGTATACTGGCAGAGCTGATGTATGTCTGAGACACCCGGTGATCACGCGATCACTGGGGGCCAATTGGCAGCGCCATTGTTCCTCCCTACATATTGATTATGGATCACTGGAAAAAAAGTGGTTGTAAACTTCTTCTCTGGGTCTCTGGCTAGTTCTGACAGATGGGCACCTGACTTGCTCCTGCCACATTGCAGGAGCACTGCCGCAACAATGCCAAAAGACATCACTGCGTACTAGGGATGCGCGGCACTCAACGCTGGGCCATCATTAAAGGGGTTGGCCCATCTGGGATATTGATGGCGTATCACCAGGATATGCCTCCAATGTCAGACAGGTGTAGCTTCCATCTCTGGATGGACGAGGCCTCCGAAGTGAAGCTGAGGAGCACACCACGCATGTGGGACATTGATGACGTATCACCAGGGTATGCCTCCAATGCTGATAGGTGGGGTTCCATCTCTGGATGGACGAGGCCCCCGAAGTGAAGCTGAGCACACCACGCATGTGCAGCCATTCACCACTATGGGAGCTCCGAACATCGTCGAACCGGGATAGGTCATCAATATCAGATGGAGGGGGGATCCGAATTCGATCAGCTGTAATGTCAACGACGAGGAAGTGAACAGTTAAGAGAATGCAGCGCTTGGAGAAGTGTTGCGTTCTCTTCAACCAGCTGATCGCAGGGTGCCAGGATTCGGACCCCCAACGATCTGATATCAATATCACCCCTTTAAGGAGTAAGGGCTCATGCACACGACAATGTGCTGGCTGGGCCCGGGCTGCGGACTGCAAATTGTGGTCCGCAATGCACGGGCACTGCCTGTGGAGCCGCCGCATACAGATTGCGCACGATCCACATCCGACAGTCCGAACCTCAAAAAAGTAGTGCTTGCACTACTTTTTTGCTGTGCAGAGGCGTGAACAGAAAACCCATGGAAGCACTCTGTAGGGCTTCTGTGGGCTTCCGATCCGTGCCTCTGTTCCGCACCACATCTCCCGAATTGAGGACCAATTCAAGTGAACGGATCTACATCCGTGATGCGGGGTGCACGCGTCCGGTGCCCGTGTATTGCGGACCCGTTGTATGCCCTTATACAGACTATGCATGGTGACAAATGTACAATACATAAGAGCATCTGGACGAGAGGAAGGCAATAGATTTTTTTTTGTTTTGTTTTTTAAACCTATTCTAAAATTTTTTATTTTTTTATTTTTTAATATTTATAATACGGTATTTCTGAATTCGAGCTGGACTCCGCTGCTCATTCGATTTCTGCCTTTGGTTCCCTGTCTTCCGGTATTTTGCTCCCTTTAGTCTACGTGATACCATTTCTACATTTAAATAAATCCCGATTATTGGTTACAGCAATTTTTTTCTATTGTTGTTGTAAAATCAGCCGGTTGATCTCTGCAGCGAGCGGCGAGCGCAGCCCCGGGTTCCTTCTAACTATACATTATTAACACCCACCAGAGCCTTCAGTATACAGGCTCCCTTCTGGCAGATGGACTGCGATATAAAGGGGCTTGGAATTAATCAGACATATACAATTTTCTGATCTCCCGGTGTCCCCCCCTACCCCTCCCCACACCGCTGCGATAGTAATAACGCCCTGATTTGTTTTAAAGGTCGTTATTGGGTTATTAGCAGAAAATGTGCACCTCCGCAGCGCCTTGCATTGTGCTCAGAACAAAGACCCTATGAAGTGTCTGACTGAATTATACGCAACCTTGAACCTTTCCTGTATGATTTATCTACGCACAAAATGGAGTCTGCAAGATGGAGATATGGTCGTATTGATAGAGACTGCAAAGAAGGATGGGAAAGAAAAGGAAAAAAAAAAAAAAAGAAACAAAAATCGATCGGCTCTATCCTTGCGGATGCATGGCACGGCCATTATGTAATATGCTAGCCTCCAATCTTCTTGTAAAATAATGACACTAATCGATCGTACATGCAAATTTAAAAACAAAAAAAAAAAAGCATAAAATAGCATAAAAAACACACAATAAATGATGTAATTTAGATTTTTTTTCTCTATATTATTTCCACCTTGAAACAGCAGAGCTGTATCCTGCTCCCAGAGCTGCAGCACACGAGCAGTGACGAGAGCATAGGAATTCTGTCCGTCCCTCCCCCCCCCCTTACGTGATCGCCGTGCTTTATCAAGATCCATGCAGAATACCTGTCCTCAAAGCCAAAAAGTAACCCCCAATAATGCAGATGATGCTTCCCATTCTACCACACATCCATTACAGCGCAGCACACGTCCTATATACCCCCCCATACCTCAACCCCACCTATGAATTTTAAACAGCGTAGAGAAAAGGAAAAAAAAATTCCCCCAATAGCGTAATATGCTATTTTCTTTTCACGTGCGGTAAAATGTCTGCCTGTCTATTTCCAAGGTACAGAACCTAAAGGCACGAAGAGAGAGAGCCTGGCGTGCGATAGGTGTACCTGCCGGCGTAGACATTGATGTTTAAAATGAAAGGATCTCTCAGGATTTATTCTTGCTGCAAAATTAAAAAAGAAAAAAAAATTAAAATATTTGGGATTGAAAATTAAAATAATTAAAAAATAAAATTCAGAGATCTTCATTTAGAAACTTAGGAAACAGATATTACAGGCCTTGGAAAAATAACTATGAATAGCTAAAAAATGTATGTTTATGTTTTATTTATTGTGTTAACTTCTTACTGAATTTGTTTAAAAAATTGTATAAAAATTGATAAACTTATATTTTTTAATTAAAGGCACTTACCCTATAATAGTGGTGTATGGTGATTTTTGTTTTAAAAAGCACAGATGGGTTGACAGTGTCGTACACGTATGTAATCAGTTCGTATGTACTCTGTATGATGACTGCGCATTTATGGATCGTACCAAATATAAAAAAAAAAAGGGGGATTTACCGTCTGAATCGCAAAAACCTCTTCCGGCTCTAAAAGGGTCAATGGGATGACATTCAGCTGATTTTAACTCATCTGGAACCTAAGACTTAATACTTAGCTCATATTGGCAATCTCGAGGGAGATATCATGCATTAGACCATTAAAGGGGATGCTGCTTCTTTTAGTGAGGAAGCCGCACAGATGTCATGCCATATGGACCTGGAAAATTTTGGTCAATGTTTTTTTTAAGAGTTTTATGTTGTAATTTCTTAATGTGTTAATTCTTTGAGTGGTGGAGGGGGGCTCATCACCTGAGAATGACTGTGACAGCTTCAGGGTTTCTGGGTCCAATGTCCTCCTGCACCTAAAGAGAAAAAAAATAAAAAAAATAAAAAGAAAGAAAAATGTAGCTTTTTTTATTAAAGAATTTCATGTATTTATTTTTTTTTTTTTTACAGACCTAGTTTCTGAGAGCGGAGCAGGAGACACTTTAATCATCAGATAAAAGGCGACATATAGGATACAGTATTAAAGCAGGGGGGAGGGGAGCAGAATATCGACGGCCCTTTCATGTGCACCGAAAATATATGTTGAACTGGATTTCTATTTCTATCCTGATTACCACCCACCCTAGAGAAGGCATCAAGTCCCCGTGCAGTGAGCAGATGCAGAACCCACAACCTCGCAAGCTCCTAAGGCATAAACGTCTTTCACTCTTTTTTTTTTTTTTTTTTACATTGGATTTTCACTAATTCCGGAGAAACTAGGTCAGCTTGAAATGCATTTATCTTTTCAGCCATCTTCTGTTTTTTATTTAACAATTTTGAAAAGCTTTATTGCAGGTTTTAAACTACAGCTTTTTTTTTTTTAAAAAATAATAATAATAAAATTGTAAAACAAAAAATTACAAAATTACAAAAAATAAATGAAAAAATTGCAATTTCATAGAATTTAAAAAAAAAAAGCTAGAAATTGAATGTGGAGGCTGTATAAATTATGTGCTTTCCATAAACGCTTGTACAGGTAAATTCATCTGGATCTGCCCTAAAGGTGGATTCACATGTTTACGTTTTTGTGCGCTTTTTCATTTTTTTTTTTGGGGGGGGGGGTAAAAACACCGGCTCTAGATGTTAGCTGAAGGTTTATGTGAAATATGAATCACAGGACACACAAGTGTTTTTTTTTGTTTGTTTGTTTTTTTTCTCCTGGTTTTTTTGTTCATTAGGTGACTTTTTTGTCTTTCTGGCTTCTTTGGTGTTTTTTTTATATTGCATTTTATATATTTTACTCACTTATATATCGGTACTATATTCTTCAGCACTTTACAGACATTAGCATCCATCTGTCCCCAAATGGGGGTCACAATCTAAGCTCCCCTATTAGTGTGTCTTTGGAGTGTGGGAGGAAACCCACGATAAGGGTCCATTCACACGTCCGTATGTTTTAATCCAAATGTAGACCCATTCATTTCAATGGCTCCGCAAAAAATGCAGACAGCACTCTGTGTGCTGTCCGCATCCGTTGTTCCGTTCCGTTATGTGGATCCGCAAATAAGATAGAGCTTGTCCTACTTTTGTCCGCATATGCGGTCCGTGGTCCCATTATAGTTAATGGGTCTGCAAACAATGCAGATGATATGCGGAATGCATCAATATGTCATCCGCATATCATCACCGTTTCCAGGAAATAGAAAGAAATACCCTACCAACATATATTCCTCCTTCCTTTTTTTTTTTTGCGGAAAAACGGAACGGACGCGGATGTATAATTCGTAAAAAACGGAAGGTTTTTGCGGAAACACGGATCCGCAAAAAAAAAAAAAAAGGAACAAAAATCTGGAAAACAAAAATACGGACGTGTGAATGAAGCCTAACACGGGGAGAACATATAAACTCCATGCAGATGTTGTCCTTGGATTCGAAACCAGGACCCCAACGCTGCGAGGCACCAGTGCTAACCACTGAGCCACCATGCTGACAAAAAAAAACCCCAGCATTAAAAAATGCTAGTGATCAAACACACTGCGTGCAAAAAAGACAACACAAAAACACACACAAAAAACATATTCTGGAATTTTTACTCTACCACACACACACAAAAAATGACAGTGCAAATCTGTATGTGTAGGAGCCTGCGGTCAGTTTTCCTGATGCAGTTTTGGAATCCAAGACCAGGAGTGATTAAAAAAAATATATATAGAAGTCATATGTGCCCTTTATATTCTCTCTCCTATTATGATCCACTCCTGATCAAACCGCCATCAGGAAACCGGACCGCGTGGCCGCACTCGAATGCTTATTAGAGGGTTAACTTTACATATGACATGGTGTCTCCAGCACGTAGAGCACACACTTCTGTATAGGTGGACGTGCGGCATAAAATGCACAAAAACAGTAAATACAGTAATAAAAAAAATGAAAAAGTAAAATAAAATAAATATATATTAAAAAAAAAATAAGTAAAAAAATAAATAATGTAAAAAAAAATAAAAAATAAAAAATATATATATATTAACCCAATGAATATATATCTTCATTGGGGTACTATAGACAAATGGGTATATACTGTAAGTCATGTGTGTGGCGGTTCCTTTGTCCAACAGCCCGAGCCTAGGAGTATATTTAATTTCCTAAACAATGAAGTAGTCCTGATAGCAGCATACAGTCGATTAGTGAGCTGTCTCAGTCATTACGCAAGGTTCCCCTTGAAGGCACAGCTTTTCCATCGGTCTCTTTTCTCCCCACCACCACCACCCCACCCCCAACCATGCATAAATTAATCTTTATGACACTGACAGTATAGATCTGGCCTAACCTCGGCTCGTAGCATGTGTCAACCTCCCTCCTCCACTAGGAACTAAAGGGTTAACCATCACATAGTCAAAGCTCTGACGAGGACCACCTCAGCCATCAGTGACAGGACCATGACACACGTACATGAAATGGCGTGGCGCTGACGACACGCCGAGCCTTTCTGATGTCACAGCGTATCACTGGATACCCCGCTGAAAATATAGGCTATACCGCAAAGTCCTAAAGCAGGGGGAAAAAACAAGGCATTTAAGGGAACAGTATGCTTCTGTGACATTTTTGAAATTTTTTTGCATGGGTTTCGGCCACAAATGGTATAACGAGGGTAAAATCCCTGCGTAGATTTACGACTGAGATCAGTCTCCTGTAAGACGTCTATCTCGGGTCCAGCTGATCACGAGGGAAGTCTCCAGAAGACATTGCGATACATTCAGGTGCTTCGTTTCATGCATTTTTATTGAGATGCGAGCCTTGGCTGATGTATTAAAAGGGTTAAAAAAAAAAAAATCTGTCTCAATGCACATGATTCCACCGCCACTCATATAGATGGGCACGTGATGTCAGCATTGCCACTCAAGCCTTCATTTTTATGGATCTGCATACATTTTTGTACTATTTTTTGTCTTATTTAGTCAGTATTACAATAGTGTTGTTGTACCTAAATACAATAGGGATCAACGAAATAAGTAAAAATTTTCTAGTACTGGTATATCAACCGTTCTTCCCAACCAGCAATAAAGAAATACATTTAATAAATAGATTAAATAAAATCATTTAAAAAAAAAAATAGGGTCTGTACAGCCTCCTGTATTGCATTTCTGGACTATGTCAAAGCTCAAAAAGGTACAAAAAATGTTTTTGAAATTTAAAAAAAAAAAAAATTGTATAAAAAAACTAAAAATGATAAAAAACTGTAAGCTATATTGGTATATAGGTTGTTTTACAAGTGGGCAAATTCCATTTGATTGTTGGTGTTCTCATAAACCTAACATTTTTTTTACAAAAGGTTTAAGACGCCAGACCATGAAGCACAGTATGTGATGGGGTTACGGTATATACGTCCCACCCTATTTGAGAGGTAGGTACAGGAGGTCTACAACTTTCATAGGATGATAGCTATGCTAATATCCAAACTTGCTGCAAATTTTTTAAGATTATCCTTTTCAAAAACTCCAGACAAAAAAAAAGAAAGTAAGGGGTTGTTCATACATCAGTTATTTGATCAGTTATTTCCATCAGTTATTGTCAGCCAAAACCAGGAGTGGACACTACACAGAGATCAGATATAATGAAAAGATCTGCACCTGTTCTGTGTTTTTGACCCGCACCTGGTTTTGGCTCACAATAAGGCTCCATTCACACGTCCTGTTTTTCTTTCCTGATTTGATCCTGATTTTTTCAGAACCCATTGAAATGAATGGATCCAGATCAGGATCGAATCAGGAAAGAAAAACAGGACGTGTGAATGGAGCCTAAGGCTCCATTCACATGTCCGTATTTTTGCACATCCTGGAAAACGGTCAGTTTTTTGCAGATCCGTTGTTCCGCAAAAAACTCAGTTTTTCCAGGACATCTGTTCCGTTTTTCCATAAAAAACGGAAAGGATGCATCCATATGTCATCTGTTTTTTGCGGATCCGCAAAAAACGGAAGGATGAATAACATCTTTTTTTTTTCACCCCTCCTGGAACGGAATCCGCAAATACGGATGACATGCGGATGCCTTTCCGCGTTTCTTCCGCATTTACAGACGTCCCATAGACTTGTATTGGGCTACGGACCGCAAAATCGGAGGAAAAGTAGGACAGGAGGATTTATGTTTGCGGACAGTCGGAACGGACACACGGATGCGGACACCACATGGTGTACTGTCCGCATTTTTTCGGGACCCATTGAAATGATGGATCCGCATCCTATCCGCAATTGAGGAAACGGATGCGGACACATTATATTGACGTGTGAATGGGGCCTAACTGATGGAAATAACTGATCAAATAACTGATATGTGAACAACCCTTAAATCTGATCAACAGAGAAAATACCAACCATATCAAGTAAAAAAAGAAAAAGTTGAAGTAGGCCACGGTGGCTCCATGCCATGACTGACATTTCAAAAAAAAAAGTGGACAACCAAATTAAAAAAGACTGAATTTATTAAATTTATTACATTTTTTACATTTCAGTTTTATATTTTTTGGATGACTATCGAACAGTGCTTGCCTTGATGCATAAAAAACTGCAAATAGAAACAAAAACTACTCTACGCATCTAAACATCAAGGCCTAGAAGATTAGATGACTGCAGAATCAGCAGGGGGTGGACTAATACATAAACTGCGTGGTCCCTGAATGTATCTACACACCGATGTATAGAAAAATATAAAAATTCATCCATTGATATACAAAAATATCTAAACATTTTGAGATTTTTATTTTTACAATTTTCAGAAACAGCTTTATAGTCGACCCTAAAAGTTTTTTAAAAAAAATTGGTTTATATAAATATATATATTCAGGGGTGATTGGTTTTTAGCGGCATCTGGTTGCGCACGTGAAATAGGGTGACCTCTGAGGTCTATTTTGACACCTTCAATACACACGGTATACTAATGTTGTAGGAAATCCCACGTAAAGGATCATCTGGAGGAAGCAGAGGGTGGGGGTTGGGGTGCTGAAAATTAGATGTCCAGACCAATTAAGGAAGAGCTGTAACATATAAGTTGACTTCATTTGCATTACGGCAGTCACCGGCGCTGAATCGGAGGAATTACGGTTTTATTTTTACAATATGTGTGATGAACAGTAAGAAAAAAAAAAAATTCTCAGTCCCTTCTATTGTTCCACGGTCCCTGTGAGCACAATCTTCTCCTCTCGCCTGGAGAATAGCAGCATGGACACACTGCAGTAGCAGAAATACTGCAAAGGAATCAATGCAGCAAAACACACCCTGCCTCCAACTTAGAAAACAAACGGCAATAAAAAAAAATAAAAAATAAATGTTCTCGTCGCCCACAAGGTATCAACAATCGAGGGTCGAAAATAAGCGTCAATGTAGCAACGAACACCTCCACTTTGGGTTATGACGTCATCGGTAAATTTAAGACTTTTGCATACTTCTTGGGGCGGGTAAGAGACGTAGGCGTGAATATTTTTTGCACGGCTTTTTATTTTTTATTTTGCCGGGAGTCGCATCTAGAAGATAGATGAAAATTGGTTCTTTATAGGCAGAAAAGCTCGGTGGAAGGAGTGTTTTTTTTTTTTTTTTTTGCGAGAGCTGCATTGCGTCGTTAGTGGATAACCCCACGTGCGCCATGCAGGACAGAACAAGAAAACCCGCAGTAGTAACAATATTTAATTTTTTCGAGAATAAACAGCAATTGATTCAATAATCTGCGCGCTATCACTCTCCCCCCCCCCCTCCCCATTTATATATTTTTTTTTTAGGCATCATCTGCTTTTCAGTGGGTCGGGTGGGTGTGGCTGTCACTGACATTCTGCAAGGTTAAAATTAAGAAGATTCCGTCCTGCCCCCCACCTCCTTCCACACGTCCCCTGTCCTCTTTTTTTTTTTTTTTCCTCTCTCCAAGCCCCCACCCCCTTGTCCCTAACTCAAATATGGTCATTGATGCTCTATTATTCACCCTCCCCTCATCTTCCTCTTCTTCTTCATCATTTTGATGACTACACCCTTGGCATAATCAAACCGAATTGCATCCCGGACAGCAGAGAAGGGGAGGTACACACGGGGGGCAGGTGTGACGAGTGCCTATCGATGGAGGGTCTCGCTTTATTTACAAGAATTATAATCCTCTTGTTTTTCAGCATGGAGTCAGCAGATGTGATTTTTTTTTTTTTTTTTAGGTTGCGGGGGGAGCTGAATAATCCATCCAAGAAAAAAAAAAATAAAGAGGGGGGGGGGGGTCAGAAAAAGGAGGACAGTGAGAAAGATTAGGACTGGGGATTGAAAAGTGAGAAGGTTCTCCTGCCTTGTTCTCCAGATCGGCTCCTACAAAAAGCCACTCTTGCAGGACATGTAAACATCTCAGTAGGTTTCTCCAGAAAATTTCTCTCTTTTTGTCGGTTTTCTATGTTGTTTTACAGCTCTCTCTTTTGTGACAGGTCCTATTGTGCTCCTTTTTTTTTCTCTCCTCCGTCCTTTCGTATGCATGCAGGTTTTTTTTTTTTTTCCTTCTTCCTTACCCCCTCCCCGCCTTCTGCTTTTAACAAATCCTTCACCGTGGCTGAGAATTTGTTGGAATGCGTACAGTATTTTGCAGTGGGGAGTGCTTTTTTTAGATGCCATTTGCTGCTGATACTGCAGGTGTATGAAGAGCATCCGCACACAAGGAGGTAGGAGCAGACAAGCTCGTATTTGCAAGTGGATTGGTCCAGCGGCTCCGCTGTTCGTCGGGGTTGGTGAGTGGTGGAAGGTCAGTGTTGCTTTTATTGCTGTCCCACACCACACCAGCCTGAGGAAGTCAACGGCTGCTGAGGGCAAGGGAGCCACCAAGCCTGGTCATTGGTAGAGAGACAGCTATAGGCTTGTGTGGCTATCAGTGTAGAGTCGTTGTAGACAAAGAGAGGCTGGTTGGACTCAGGTTTGGTTGGACAGAAGCTTTCAGGAGGACTTCGTGCTAAGAAAGAGGTAACCTTTATGCCAGTACTGGAATGCCCTTATTGCGATCCGAATGCTTGACTTGCGTGGTGGCAGGCCCTTTGGGCAATATTCGATCCTATTGTCTATTTGCAAGGTGTAGTAGACTCTTGTGCCTTCTCTGGCTGATACGTAGCTTTGGCGGTTGACACCTTGCATCCCTATGAGATCACAGACTTGTTGGACGTACATCGGTTTTTGGGGTGTTTTTTTTTTTTTTTTTTAGTTGACGCCAATCGTTGGCCGTCACGGTCTACGATCTATCAGGAGATGCCTTCAAGACTGTCTTACGTTGCGTTCCTGTTTGTCTCAAGATATCATGCGTACGGGAAAGGTGTTTGATTGCTGGGCTGAGTGGATCAAAGGCGGCCATGTTTTGATGCAATGTACAAACAGTACTCTATCGGAGGGTTTTTCTAATGCACATATAGTTACCCCAGTATAGCATAGCCTGACCTTTGGCAAACGAAAGCAATGTTTTAAAATAGGAGGTGAGCCAGATTGATCAGTAAAGGGATTGGGAAGGGGGTATATGTAACGCAACCATACAATCTCAGTCTCTTCTCTGCTCCCTCCCCTCTTTACCACCCTCTCTCTCTCTCTCCCCCCCCCCCTTTCTCTGTCTCTCTCTCTCTCCCTCTCTCTGCTGCTGCATTTTGCATGAGCTATCTAGGTCATTAGCATTTTAGCGTATGCAAGACTTGACAAAGCTGATGAGAAGCCAGATGGGCCCCTCTCCTATTTTTTTGCACCACTTGAGACCTCAGTAAAAGGACTGACTGCGGAGACAGAGTCGGGTGCTTTATATACAGCCTGCAGGCCCTCTTATTGAACCAGATCATTTATGCTACAAAACAGAAAGCCGCGCGTGCCCTATGCCTTTCACAATAGATAACGTCAATAGTCTTTTATTTCCTTCTGGTTTTTTAAAAAAAAAAATTTCCTTTTTTTTTTTCTTTTTTTTTTTTCCTGTTATTTTCAACCGAAGCTCCATCCTCAACCCTTTGCTTATCTCTGTCAGCAGCAGCAGCAGAAGCATCATCTAGGTAACGCGACTGTCATTGTGTGCAGCAGACGCCTCCGATGCACTGCATGGAAGATGCCCGGTGTTTCGGCAGCTGGGGAAGCAAAGAAGAATATTATAGAAGAAAAACAAAAACAGATAAAAAAAAAAAGGTCTGTTTTCAGCGAAGCTTTCAGCGTGCAGAACAAAGGAAAGCCCTGGGACGGCAGCGCTTGGTGTAATGCCATTGTCCAGTTGAGGATGCTTTGCAGTGATGCGGAGGAGACGTCCATTTCCATCTTGTCCGTTGATGCTGTTTTTGTTTTTTCCTGTAGTCCACCAAAGAGAGGCCCTTCTCTCCGTGTTCACAGCGGACCTTGATTTAAATGTCCATACAATTAAGGCACGCGGTGAATGCCAAGAGAGGCTCTAATAAGCTGCAGCCAGGGATGTTTTTGGGGGAAGAAGACGTCTGGATTCTAGATGGATATCTGAAATCGACGCATCGGGAGACAACACAGCTCCACAGCCTGCCTCGGAAAAAGGAGCTTTTTTTATATATTTTTTTTTAATTTTACCATGTCTTATCCAGTTTCAGGTGCATTTGAATAGAATTTTAGACATTTTTTAAGCTGGAGGAACGATATGTGTGTCAATGAATTTATGAATTTTTTGCTTTTAGGTAGAAGGAGCTTCGTTACGTCTACAACCGGTCAGAAGGTGTTTGTCTATACAATGGACCTTCTTTTCTAGCTATGTAATTCTTCTGTGCTTCGTTTTATGTAACAACTGAAAAATGTATCAATGTTTTTTAATTTGTTTGGTCACTGTCGAGAGGAAAGACCAAGATAAATTGCTATCTATTATATCTATCTATATACCTCATATCTATCGAGTTATCTATCTACCTACCTCATATCTATCGAGTTATCTATATCTCATTTCCATCTACCTCTATCTATCTATCTCATATCTATCTATCTATCTATCTATCTATCTCATATCTACCTACTATCTATCTATCTATCTATCTCATATCTATCTCATATCTATCTATCTATCTATCTATCTATCTATCTCATATCTATCTCATATCTATCTCACTCCTATGTCATATCTATCTATCATAGCTATCTACCTCTATCAATGTCTCATCCATCTATCTATGTATCTCATATCTATCTATCTATCTATCTATCTATCTATCTATCTAGCTAGCTAGCTAGCTACCTGTATCAATGTGTCATGTATCTATCTATCTACTTACCTCACATCTATATAGTTATATATCTATGATATCCATCTACCTCTATCAATGTACCTATCTATCATATTTAGATCATCTATCTATCCCATATTTAATATCTATCTCATATTTATCTAACTATTATCTATATCAATCTATCTATCTATCTATCTTTATATTCGTCTATATCATATCTATCTATCTATCTATCTATCTATCTATCTATCTATCTATCCCATATTTATCATATATCATATCTATCTCCTACATCCACACGTATAGGCCAGTTATATAGACACATATGTCATTCTTTCTGTGCCTCTTATACACACCGCTTGCCTTGGTCCCTTTCCTAACTATGAAGCTATGACGTAATGCCTCGGTCCCCTCCATGAAACCACTGAGCAATGTTTCTCCTTATCACAGTAAATGTCATTTATGCTGTCATTGCGCCCTGCAGTGCTGACTCTTTAAATTCTACATGGCCTTGGAGGCAGACAACTAAAACTGCATCTCGCTCACTTAAAGGGTTAATTAAATTAAGAAAGCAAAAAAAAATAACAATTTGCAGAAGAAGATTGGACTGAGCTCGGCTTCCCTAAGGATTTCCACCAGCAGTAGAGAGTGAGGAATAAATGCAGCAAGTAATGGAAACCTAATAGTCTGTAAATGTCTAATAAACATTACGCCGAGATCTTAATGCTGTCAGGAAGTGTCTCCTTGCCAGTCTGGATACCAATTGTCTCTTGCAATTTTGCAGGCCCCATGGAAAGCCTGGGAGACCAGCCTGCTAGATGTCAATAAAAGGGACGCTGACTGTAGACCTAGGGTTCCTTAAATGACACGTACACTGAATAAACACTGTACTTCCACATCAGGTCTGCAAAGTATTACATACAAGATTGTACGGGGTGCAAGGTCAATAGCATATGGTGGTCCTACAAGGCCTATGTTCCAAAAAGTCTAAGGTATAATATTAAGCCACTGATGGTCTGTTGTCCCCCAACCACCGATGGTCTACTGTCCCTGGATCATACCTCTTGGCATGATCCAGGTCTCCCCAAGAAAGACCTTGTCATCATCAGCACTAATCCATAGTATTCCGAGAATAGTACATTACGGTAGTAACTGTAGATTCTTCTTAGACCAAGCAATGAACCTTGAAATGGTGAAAGATGTGGAGACTTTGTGTAGAAATTTAGACTCTTAAAAAAAAATAAAAACTGGAAAAAATTACGTAACTGACAGTTCAGAATTTGACATTTTCAAAAAGTTGCTGAAGGCCTTATGACTTGATAGTCTTCACAAGTTAGGGCTACCGTCTCCAACCAACCAATATTCTGTTCTTCATATAGATACATCTATGGGATATCTAAATTGGGTCTTCCAAGGAATAGGTGGAATAGGTTCAGTAATATTTTTTTTAATACTTTTTGGAGGTATTGGAAGGATAAATGAACTTTTTAATAAAGATTTCTCAGGTATAGGACATCACAATTTATTTTTTGTAAATACAAAAAGTTTACTGTTGATGTCCCGGAGCAGCTGCTTTGAGAGCCCGGGGAGGAGGGGGTGGAGGGATATTCCATGTGGCTTCGAGGCTTAGTGCAATTTAGGTTAACATAAGATAATCCGAAATGCCCCTAAAGTAGATTATTTAATGGCCACCTACATCCCACAAGGAGCTTTGGTTGTGGCTATTAGCGTCTAATGAAGGACAAGAATATCTGAGTCCAAAGAAAAGGGCTTTTCCTGTGAGACTGACCTCAACTTTTACCCTTTCCTGGCCAAACAACTCAGGCCTGGTTGACTGTAAAGGCCGACGAGCCTCTATAAAATACAGCATTCCCCGTGTATATTTCCTGAATATTTCTTAGCCCCCTTGGTTTACGTCATTGACACTTTTCGGTGGCGTCCATGACATGACCGCATCTTGACGAGCCGGTCTTTTGGTGCAGTACATTACGTAAGTGCTACAACATTGTAATGTTGATTGGTTTCGAAACGGCAATGCTAATGAACCAAAAGAAGGTCATAAAACTAGACCAAGAAATATAACAAAAAATAACACAAGGTAGAAAATCGTATCATCTTAAGGTAAATTTTTTAATATGTAGACCCCTTTTAATTGGATCAGGACAGTGAATTCCCTTGTGGTGCACTTGAATTTCCGTATGAAGGAATTTCAAACCCATTTGATGGAATTTTGGTGAAGATTCAGATTTCCTGCCCGGAATATAATTTAGTTTCTTAGACCCAGACCATAGAACATCTTTAATCTTGGGTTCTTCTACTTGAACGACGAGAAGTATTATAAAGCCTGGCGTTTCCCACTTTGACATTTGCCGTTACGTGGACGCCACATATTATTTTCCGGTCTATTTTTCCAGTTCTTTTTAAGCGCTTTAGAAGCCCAAGGCTTTTTTCATAAACCTTTGGTGAAATCTGAATTAATGCTCCTGCATTTTTAATCCTTTCTTCTTCCAACCGGAGGCTGGAAGGCATGCGTGCGCTGCTGCCTCTTGTAAGGGTTAAACATCATTAATCCGATAAGACTCATCCATTAGTGGGGAATTTTTTATTTTTTTATTTTTTCATAAAGTGCTCTCAATTCTCCAGGCTAACATTGTCCCCATTACGTTCACAACTACATAATAGAGTGGAGCCGTGGGCTGCATTTCCATCCGGCACGAATATCCGGTCGCTGTTTTCTATAGGTATTTTTGCAGAGTCTGTAGGAGAATCTGGCAGTGTAGCTGCAGGACACATCAGGCAAGCCGTCCCTCGGCAAATGCAAAAAAATGGCTACGTACTCACTAAAATCATAAAGCTGACACAAACTGCATAGCAGGGCGTAATTTATTCCAGAGCCTTACAGAACGGCAACCTAGCAGAATGTACGGCTTGATTCGATGTGACACAGCTCGGTAAGGACGCCTTGGTGTAAATTGGGGGTTGCACAAAATATTCAATACCGTGGGGTCCTTCAGGTAACGTGGACGCAGTTTGGTAGACTTTGCGTGTGTAGCACAGCTCATCGAGGGATGGACAGCGAGCTCACGGTGATAATCCTTTCTGCACGCAAAGTCTGAAGGAGGTAAATGTAGGCTTCAAATAAGACCACGTAGGAAACTGCTGACAGTTCTATGTCCCGGTCGAAGCCACAGAATATTCAATATCGTGGGGTCCTTCAGGTAACATGGACGCAGTTTGGTAGACTTTGCGTGTGTAGCACAGTTCATTGAGGGATGGACAGAGAGCTCAGGGTGATAATCCTTTCTGCACGCAAAGTCTGAAGGACATAAATGTAGGCTTTAAATAAGACCACGTAGGAAACTGCTGACAGTTCTATGTCCCGGTCAAAGCCACAGAATATTCGATATCGTGGGGTCCTTCAGGTAACATGGACGCAGTTTAGTAGACTTTGCGTGTGTAGCACAGTTCATCGAGGGATGGACAGAGAGCTCAGGGTGATAATCCTTTCTGCACGCAAAGTCTGAAGGACGTAAATGTAGGCTTCAAATAAGACCACGTAGGAAACTGCTTACAGTTCTATGTCCTGGTCGAAGCCTTTAGCATTTGTAACGTGACATCAACGAAATCCAGAATGCACATTAAAGGGGTGGTTCAAATCTAGAATACCACAACTGCTTTCTTTCAGAAAGAGCACCACACCAGTCCATGGGCTGTGTCTGGTATTACAGTTCTGGTGTATTCCACGTTACTGCCTTTAGTCAAATTGGATTTGGTTCCCAGAGATGCTCAGAATGTACGATAATTACCCACGTAACATATCAAGCACATATGAATGGGCCAACTGCCTAGGAAGCCACGTCATCTATGTTTTTAGAGTGTAGGATGGATGAATAACACTGGGACACCAACAAAGGAACATAGGAAGAACAAACAACCTCCATTCAAAAGTGGTCCTTGTCCAAAATCTTGGATCCAATTTGACTAAAGATATAGCTTGAGATGTTTTGTAGACCTCTCATCAACGAGGACTTGTTAACTAGTTAGTGACTCTGGTAGGTAACACATATATGAATACTTATACACATACTAAGAACACTGTGCTCACTGGCTGAAATAATTTGTATTAGGTTTTATAATAGTCATTTTGTACCCTTTAAAAACAAAGGGCTTACTGTGGTATTTTTGTATGGACAGCTATGAAGTTCTTCAGAGTTGACAAGCTTCTGTTCATTCATCAGCGTGGTTCCAACCACTGAGTTTATGTCAGTGGTCTCCAGTCTTTTCTTTGGTCAACAACCACATTTAGAAGAGTGTATTGAGTAGGTGCCATAACCATTTCTATAACTCAAGCTCTGTTCCAGGTGGAAATAAAATATGCCACCCACCAGACTCTGCATATTCACTTGCCACTTTTTTATGATCTACAAGGGGTAATAATCTGGATATACATATGCATGGCATCCAAGCAATTAGACTGCAATGTGGTCTTCCAAAAATAGACATCAATGAAAACCTTCTTCTAAAGCTCCAATGATCTGTGGAGCTATCACAGTAGGTGTCTGTCACGGACATTCCTATGACAGATAACAGGAGGTCTGTCAGATTGGCAACACGTGGTATAATCTGACATGTTTTCCCTTTTTGTTGCTGGTATTTACCACACCCTTTTCCCTCAGGTGTTCCTGGTGTGGTAATTGTCCCTCCCCTATTTATTGCTTCTTCTCCCACTATTCCTTGCGGTTTATAGCTTCAGTGTTGTGGTGGTGAGCAGCAGTTTGGTTTCAGCTGAGATCCTGGAGCCTCCATTTCTTCATTGAAAGATAAGTTTCCTTTTCCCTCCTGTTGTTTTGTTATTAGGCCTTAGGGAGACTCCTGTTCGTCCTTCCTTTTGGAGGAACAGGTAGACTCATTCCTGTCATTAGTTCCAGGGTCCTATAGGGTCAGTTCGGTGTTTAGGTTCCTGTGTATGAACTTGCCTACATTTGAGGCCTGTTCATACTGGTAGATAGACAGGAATTGAGCCAGGGTTTCCTGTAGGTGTCCATCTTCCTTCCTTAGTTTCTAGGCCTAATCTCCTTTCCCTCCTACACTTAGTTTGGTTCCCCCCCCCCCACACCTGCGCATGACAGTGTCCCAGTCTAGGTTTCTACACATGATCAAAACTGTCCCAATACATAGCTCCCAAAACTACAGATATCATGAGAACATTATGAAAATCCAAGGCAATGTGCCTAATGAGTCAAACGTACCATGATCAACCATTTTTGGTAAACATTGCCAATCCTAACAATAGTTGTTATCAGTGTGTGGAAGCACCAAACACAGGTCTGACCTCGCCCCCACCCCATATTTTGGGTTTACATCCAATCCGACAGCATCTGTGCTATCTGCCATTCCATAAATTATAGAACATGTCCTATTCTGGTCCGTTTTGCTGACTTTTGACTTAAATGGGACTGAGCTGCACCTAGGGCACATGAGCGATCTATGGTGATATCACTGGCCTAGGAAGAAGTCTAAGCACACCCAGAGCTCTGAGGCCTTTTTGAATAGATGATCAATGGGGGTCTCAGGGTCCTGAGGTTAGGTCACCAATGTCAAATTCCTAGATAACCCCTTCAACGTAGTCAGCCCAATTTCTCAATATCAGCACTGGTCCCACTCCACTTCCCCCTCCCCCACTGTGGGTTGGCTGTATGTCTCAAGGCAATAATCAGCTTCAACGATGAAGAGAGCTGACTTGGCTTTTGATCTGAGCCACGCAGCCAGCTCACTTCGAACTCGTCACTAGTCACGTGCCGATACCTAAGGGCAAGCTCCCTTTCGGTGTTGAAGAGTTGCCGGGTGTGAAATGGGAATGGTGCTGATATCATGACATCAGGTGGCTATAGTAATATAAGTATATATTTTAACAATTTCGAAAAATTAATCCCTTAGTGATAGGTCACATGGATGCAGGAAGTATATGGAGTGGGCTCATGGTAGTTATTATACAGCTGGCACCGGCCTGCAACAGCCGGGATTGAACTGAAGGTGCCCAGGACAGCCATTTTGGTATTCCCATTACACCCTGCCAGAAAACTCTCTTTTTTCCCCGTTTATCATTTAAAAAAAAAAATAAACAAAATTAGAATCACCATGTGTGGAAATGTCTGAAATATTCCAATTATCTCACACGGCCATGCTTAAAAAAAAAAAAGAGAGAAAAACCCAAACCAAAATTGCTGTTTTTGTTTACCTTGGCTGCCAAAAGAAATGGTATCAAAAAATCAGCAAAAAGTTAAAGTACCCTAAAATTATAGCAACACAAAGCTTTTTTCTTTTTTCAAAAAGTTTTTATTTTTTAAAAAGTAACACATAACAAAAACAATATAAATTTGGTTTTGTTGTAATCACACTGGCTTAGGTATTGCCCTGACCCAAAGAGTCAGCTTCCTTCAAGCTCATCACTGGTCATCTGCCAAAACAGAGAGATGGAGGCGCCCATTATGCATCGGGAACAATTTTTCAGTGGAGGGACCCATAGGAGGACTTATATTTTGTAGAACAAATTGCACTTTTAATGTCACCATTTTGAGGTACATATACAATTTATTGCATAGCCATTCATTTTTGGTACCATTTTGGGTATTGATTTGGGAGGGGATGTACCACAAAATGCAATTCCACCGTGCTTAAAGGGGCCGTCCAAGTTATTTTTTTTGTTCTCTGTATGTTTCTAACTAATGAAATATAACAGCTTTGCCATGCACTTTGTGCTTCTACAATTGCAGCTTTTTCAAATTTCAGGGTCACATGACCTGTGATGACAGAGCTTCTCTCCCTGCTCTGCTGATGTTTTGTGCACAAGCAGATAAGAGCCTGTACAGGAGATGTCACTGCGCTGCCCACCCCCCCCCACACTACGTCTGCTGCTCTATGTCTCCTTCTCCCTGGATTCTTTCAGATAAAACATTAACCCCTTCAGCCAGCACAGACTCAGGACTCAAGGCTTTGCTGAGTAGCTGCAGGCAGTGAAGAGACAAATGCTGGGCACAGGAGCTGACAGAGGACTTCTGAAGAGCATTGCATAAGAAAGGTAGGGGGAAGTTCCTGTGTGTATCAACAGTGTCATTGTACAGCTGGGACTAGTAGTCCTAAACATACAACATGCTGCTGAGTATCCCATCAGGCAGACATGTCACTCAGGGCAGCACTTGTATTCACTCTCTTTGCAGAGCAGGTGGAGGGGCAGCAATTGTTGTTATTGCAGGTAAACAAAGGGTCAGAAGAGAACCAGGAAAATAAGAAAATATAGTTTTGTGCCTAAAACTTGCTTAACTTAGTTATATATTGCTGCCTCACAGATTTACAGTACTATATACTTTTTTCATAACAACCCCTTTAACGCAAAAACTACTTATGATTTACTAAAAGGAAAAATAAAGGTTTATAAAATTAATTTCAATATCAACTCATCCAACATTACACGATATTATTTCTCAATGATAAATTGTGTGGAGTTCTCCTTTAAATTTAGAGAGAGAAAAAAAAGTCAACTGAAACCTTAATTTATGAGGCAATTATACTTATTCATGAAGTGGAAATCTCTACAATCCTTCAGATTTACAGGATATTTAAAAGAACTGGGTGTGAAAAAAAAAATCCTTGTATCTATAGCTTGAGAGATACGTGAAGCAAATGTCAAGAGGCTTTATAAGAGGCCAAAAATAACAAGGAATTACATTATCTTTTGCGCTGTACATTAATAGATCTGTGACTGACAGAGCTAACAATCCACTGACGCCGGGATACTGCATAGTGGGAAATTTATTCAAGGTCGTGAAAAAGTAAGATGTCAAAGTAGAACTTCTCTTATTTCTGGTACCTGCTGATGAACCGCCCTGTCCACATGAAAGAAATACTGCATATTCATACAATATATACTGTAAATATACAAAAGCAGATGAGGGGCACTGACCTGTGTCCTCCACCAACTTAAAGGAGATATGTAACAAAACATATTCTACAGTTTTCAAACCAGCACCTGAAGCTATTCAATAAAATGTATCTCTATGGCGCCACCTGCTGTTTGTTCTTTACCTTATTTCTTGTCCACCTCGCTGAGATGGTCACACGCGCTCAGTTTGAATCTTCAACTGTCACCAGTCATATCTTCTGTTCTGAAAGAGCTACAGCAGAAAGGGCATGACCACCAAAGAAAGAATACACCCCCTAAGCTGCCAGCTTGATATGAATCTAGCAAAACAATTGGAGCAATGAATGTGGAGATCTCTGGATCCATGTGAGGTACAGGGCTGGTTCTAGCTTTATTAGAAAGATATTGTTGTATATGATGTCTGATTGAGGTCGGCTTGAGGTCCAGCCTCTGCCACTCTTGACCATTGCTTTGTTGAAACTCCCCCAGACGCTCTCTTGGCTGGGGGAGTTTCAACAAAGCAACGGTCAAGCATGAATCCAGAAGCTAAATTCAAGGTCTGTGGCACTGACAGAAGCAGGCAAGTGTTGCACTCCGTGATTTCCATATACTTTGACTCTTTGGTCAGACTCCCCACTGACTGCCTTACTGCGCCTGCGCCCAATACATCACAGTACACCTGGAAGAAGAAACTCTCTGTAGAGCGATGCTGGCTTGTGTCATCTTCCGGGTGTACTGTGGCGTAGGGAAGTCGGCAGATGGCGAGTGTCCTTCCTTCACTACGCCTACTAAACGCCACAGCACAGGCACAAGATTTTACCCATACTCAGGGCCAGACAGAAGGTCGTGACGGGCCCTGTCAATCAAGTCAAGGAAGGCACAGACGTAGGTAGGAGAATGGAGCCTCTAGGAGCAGGAGCAAGGCCAGCCGTCCTGCTCCTAGAGGCTTATTTGCATATACCCTGTTTCCCCAAAAATAAGACTTACCCCGATAATAAACCCAAGTGCTATTTTGCCCTGTTTTTGGAGTAGGCTTAAAATATAAGGCCTACTCCAAAAATAGGCCCTAGGTACATTGAGGATACACTGATTCAAAATCTAACTTTCTAACAAGTTTTAGGATTTAACAAGGGATTGTAGCCAAGCCAGGGAACCACTTCAAAGAGGTGGCGCTGGCGAAATGGTTCTCTTCCTTGGAAGATACCCCTTTGTATTTCCAGGAGAACAAAAAGTTTAGGCTAAAAAATTCAGTTCGCCGGATCATTCTCTCCTCCGACATCATCTACAGGGTCGGGAGCTCCCAATACAGATCATTTCCCACTTCTGCCAAAAAAAAAAAAAAAAAACAAGTTTGGCTGACAATAAACTTATGTGTATGGAGACCTTAACATCTTACTCTGATACCTGTAACCTGACCCTGATAGTTGAACCTGACTCTGACACTTGACTACTGCCATTCACGTAGTTCCCAATCACAAAAGAAAATGGATTTAGGCTTTGCAAGACAATCATCCAAAATTGCATTGATTTGCACTACTAGGGGTGGTTCTTACAAAGAACATGGCAAAGATAAATCATGGGTAATCGGGTCCATATAAAGAGGGAGAACCGCTTCTAATGACTGCCTGTACTAGATTGATGGAGTCAAGGAATCGACCCAGGAATTGTTTCTTACTGCAGTATTAGAAGTCAGGAATGGGTTGATATTTCCCTGATTTGAGAAGAACTTGAAAACCAATAGGGTTTTCATTTTCCTATATAAATGCCCATAGTAAAATACCTTGGCCACTGGATCTTACACAATAGGCTGACACTTTGTGTTTTCTTCAAATCACTTTTCAGCTTTCCTGTATAGACCAAGACAGAGTCAGCTCAGCGATCTCATTATCATTAGAGAGCAAGGTCAGCAGAGATATCTCATTATTATAAGTTCTCTAAAATTCGATTCAGTGGCTTCTGCAAATTTTACAAAAAAAATTTGTTTTGTAACAAATTACTTCATCATGAAGTGCATTTCTTTGTAAATAGCGGGTGCAATGACAGGGAACGACGAATGCAACCGCCCTCCACCCCCCCCCCAGCATAGAACTCCTCAGATGCCGCGTTGACATCCATATCAAAGCATTTTACTGTTTGCAAATTAAAAAAACAAAAACATACCAAATCCATCTGGAAAATTTCATTCGCCGCAAAGCCGAATTTCCTCGTGCTTCGTGGTAACGAATCGATTTTCCCTGAAATGGCAGAAAATTTTTTTCAAAATCATACTTACCTCATCCATTTGAGCATGACTAGGCCGCCGTGGCCATCCTGCTTGAAGATCCAGAATGAAATCACGTCGGCCAGCATGGTGACATCATATGTCACCGCACACGAGATTTTGTGCCTGACCATCACGCAAGATTGCTGCGGCAGCCTCTTCGTGCTCAAATCGATGAGGTAAGTCATTTCAGGAAAAATCGATTCGTTACCACAAGAGGAAATTCAACTTCGAGGCGAATCGAATTTTTCCTGAAATTCGGATCGAAGTCTACTTTGTGAACTTCGATTCGCTCAACACTACTGATGACCTATCCTCAAGATAGGTCAACAGTATCTGATCGATGGGGGTCCAACACCTGCTACCCCCGCCGATCAGCTGTTTGTAGAGACCGTAGCGCTCCAGTAAGCACCGCCGCCTTCTTGTAGCTTACTCGAGGCCAGTGACGCCCCATTCAAGTGAATGAGACTAAGCTGCGGTACCTAACACAGCTGCTATACAATGTACGGTGCTGTGCTTGGTAAGCTTTGAGGAGGCCATTGTTGGACACAAGTAAGGCCCTGTATCCAGCCTCCACGCTTTGCTGGGGGAGGATTTGATCACTTCCTGGATATGTTTTGGTCAATGGACCTTTTTTTGGCTTTCCCATAGCTGAAAGGAACAGGGACCAAATGCCATCGTACAGGGAAGAACTGTGGTTTAGTGTTGTGGCCCACTCAATCTCAGGATAGTGGGATTCCCGACAGTCTGACCACCGCCCATCAGAAAATGGTGGTAGTTGTAGAACCCATTTATTTTATAACATGATTCATACTTCATGTAGAAGGCCTAAGCTTTGTAGAACTTACCCTCGATTATGAGACTTTGTTCTTCTATTTCGTATATTATATGTACAATCTACTTTTTTCCCCGTGAAGGATAAATTTGTTTTTGAGAGATTTGTGGTTTCGGTGACAGATTATATGTAGGAGGCATATGTGGGCAGGGTAAGGTGGAGAGGCTCGGAATATATTAGTGAGAACTATTTATTATTGTCTTTTAAACACCACAGCAGCGAAGGAGATAAATCTTTGCAATGACAAATCTTTGGGCGTCAGACGGTGTAAGTTTTGGGTCCTCCACGTCTTAGGCTCCGTTCACATCTGCATGATGGCTTCTGTTTATATCCAAATCCACAACGCTCTGCCGGGTCTGTTGCATGGTGAACACCAGCGGAGAACCCACTTAATTATAATAAGGTCCATCATATTTCACCAACATGCCTCATAGAGATGAGCGAATCTTGGAAATTTTCTTCTCCGAAGCTAATCCGAATTTTGTCAGATTCGCTTCGTATTATTCTTAAACGTACGCAAGAATTTGACCGGTAAGTATACGTAAGATATGTATGAAACGTAAGTAAATTTACGCATTCTGCGTATAGCAGGTAAATGACGTTCCAGCCCTACAAGAGCGGGAAAGTGTAGATACGCCCCCCTCAGAACTGGGAAAAAACAATAGTACGCTAAGGACTCGTACGCACTTTTGTACGCTCATGTGTAAGTGTTTACATAAGTTGCGTACCTTTAACAAGTGTACGTTCGTTATTAGTGTGCAAATGTTCGCAAAACACCACATATTTACGTATAATTTGTACGCAGCTTCGTCGAATAGATTCGTATTCGCTCGAATCTTGTGAAAACCTCGACGAATAATACATTTTGGATGATTCGCTCATCTCTAATGCCTCACCTCAAGCATTGGTGGCATATCGCTAGGATATATCAACGCAAGATAGGTGCGGGCCTATCTCTGTAGAACGAAACTCCCGAAGAGAACGAAATCACGCTGTGCATGTGTAGCCGCCCTTCATTCATTTCTATGGGGGTGCCGAAAATAATGGCTATTTCCGGGACCTCCATAGAAGTGAATGGAGCGGTGGTCGCGCTTGCGATTCAGTTTTATAAGACCTCCGAAAATTTCTGGGTGCACCGCTCGCCTATTTTCAGCGCTCCCTCAGAAATGAATGGAGAGTGGCCACACATGCACGGTGCGCTCTCCTGAACTTTCTAGAGATAGCTGTGGGTCCCAGAGGTGGGCCCTGCACCTATCCGGCGTTGGTGTTGATGATGTTTGAAGTGAGACAACCCCTTTAAGACTCCCTGTTTTTTGAGAGCAGCTACATGGGCCATAGACACAATATACAGGAGCTGACCCCATTGACTTCTATAGGATAGTTTTCCAGGCACGCTCTGTGACCTGTGCAGAGGTCAGGAGGGAGTAGATAAGCTGTGATATCACCTATTGTGAATGTTGGATCCTGTGTTATCTTTACAGAGATGTTGGCACAAAGTCAGAGAAAAGTGTCTATCCCTGTACCACATTTATAATCCAGTGTGAGCCCCTGCAGGTCTAGACAGCCCCTCTAAAAAAGTAGCTCCGCCCACAAAATATCTGTCTGCCCATCAGTAAATGGAAACTGCCGGGCTTGGCGCAAAACACCTTAAAAATGGCGCAAATGTGTCATAAATTTGGCACGAGTGCCTACTCCACCAACATTGCCTAATCCACCGTCCTGGCGCAGTGCACTTGTGGTGAAGTAAATCTGCCCCCTTGTCTTTTCTTTGAGCGTTGCCCTTCCAAGATTTGTAATAAAAGCCGTCAGCTCTTGTGACACGTCTACACAGACACTATCTAATCAGAGCTGACTGCAGAGAGGAGGGCTTCGGCGGTCACCTGGACTTCGGCCCACCGGGAAATTTGCCTGTAAGGTCTATGGCCAATCTGCCCTTGTTCTGGAGAGACTTAAATTGACTTTTTGGAAAGTTATAAAAAGAAAAGATTTGATACATTGTGATCCTCTGCCGCCCGCATACCATCCCCACTTTGGTCTCCAGTTGATCCTGTTTCAACACACCGGAAATGGTCACTCAGCCAATCACTGGTTGAAGCAGACCACTTCTGTGGCAAGTGATTGGCTAAGCAGTTATCTGTCCAAATCCGGGCACCCCTAATGAAGAGCCTGCGGCATTGCAATGAGTGCAACAGCCCCTTCCTAGGTCAGCAGTGCCATGTTCGATGGTCCTGGGCTGCAGTACAAAGCACAGCCACTATACAGAGTACGGAGCTGTGCTTGGCATGCTGCGAGAAGGCTGCAGCCTCTTCAAAAAGCTGACTGGCGGGGGTGCCGCTGGATGGACCTCCAATGATCGGGAGGATAGGTCATTAATATTGAACCCCATTTCCCTTTACTTGGTGATGACTTTGATCATGAGGTTCAGGACACCAATTGGACCTGGAACCTGGAACGTTTACTACATCAATCTGTTCTTCTACAAAGTTTTATGACCTTCGCAATGTTTTTTGACTATCGTTACCCACGTGGTCATACTGTATAAATGTCATCATCAACATAATGAGTGTTTTTGAATTATGAGAGTGTAATGAGACAAGATTATTAAGAGATCCATCTAGATGAGGGGAACGGGAAATGAGGTATGCTCATCTCAGCCATTCATCATCACCACCCCTGTCCACCCCATACGATGGATATTCTGACCTCAGCCATAAGGAGCTGAGATGGGACTAACCTTGTTCTAGGTTCCTTCACTTACTGTACAGTATCTAGTAGGTAAATGTTTGAGCTTGTGACTATTGCAATGCTGGAGTGTATTCTGGTAATGAAAACATATGGATGGTTCACAATGTGTTCTCAATGTCTACGTGGGAGTCTGACAGATGGAGATTATGAGTACGTCATTGGCAAAAAAGACCGCTGTGCCCTTACGTGCTAATTTAACCCTACGCAACGCTAAAAAACTGAAATGGTTGAGGCAGAAAAAATATTGCCATTTGTAGTCCCCACTTGGTAGACTGTTGCGAGGAAGGAAGAGGAGGACCCAACTGCCCTTAGCATTACAGACATGAAAGACAAGACCTCCATCAATCATAATGGTATGGCATTTACTAGTAATATGCCATGATGTTCTATGGTGGAATAGCCTTTAACGTGGCTGTGCCAAGAATAATATTCTACATTTTTCAAACCAGCACCTGGATCTGAATAATTTTGTAATTGCATGTAAGTAAAAATTTAATACGGCCACTGAGCTATTCAACAAAATGTATCTGTATAGCGCCACCTGCTCTTTTCTATATTTCTTGTCCACCTCACTGAGGTGGTCGCAAGCGCTCTGTTCAAATCTTCAACTGTCACCAGCCATATCTTCTGTTAGAAACTGTGGTAGTTACAGGGAAAGAGCTACAGCAGGAAGGAAGCGCCCCCCCACAAGGAAGGACAGGTCACCTGAGCTGCTAGCCTGAAATCAATCTACCAGAACAACTAGAGCAATGAATAGGGAAATCTCTAGATCCATGTGAGGTACAGGGCTGGGGTACTTTTGTTAGAAAGAGATTGTCATGTGCTTAATTTTTTTACATCAATCATGGTATAACCCCTTTAAAGGGTTTCTGTCACCAGTTTTTTCGGTATGAATCAGGCTGACATTAGAGATGTGCTAATGTCACCTGATTCCAAATATATATCTGTTTTATTTACTGGTGCCCCCATTTTTATATAAAATGAACTTTTATTTTATGCTAATAAGGCCTCTAGGTGCAAGGGGCGTTACCCCTGCTCCTAGAGGCTCTGTTGATTGACCAGGCAGAGAAGAAACACTCCTTTCACCAAAGCTTGCAAGGACCTTCAATGATGTCATGACCATGTGATCAGTCACATGGTTTAGGAGGAGACAGGCTGTTTGTGTGATCCTAACCATGTGATTGATCACATGGTCATGACATCATTGAAGGTCCTTGCAAGCTATGGTGAATGGAGTGTTTCTTCTCTGCCTGGGCCTGTCAATCAAGGGTAACGCCCCTTGCACCTAGAGGCCTTATTAGCATAAAATAAAAGTTAATTTTATATAAAAATGGGGGCACCAGTAAATAAAAGAGATATATATTTGGAATCAGGTGACATTAGCACATCTTTAATGTCAGCCTGATTCATACCGAAAAAACTGGTGACAGAAACCCTTTAAAGGCTATGTACACCTTTGGGGATAATTGTTTTATTGTTGCATTGTACTAATTTTGAGCTACAAATCATTTTTTATTTGGTCTTTATTAAAAATGTTGAGCCCCTTTCTCGGTACAGCTTTGAGATTCTCTCGTAGGAGGATCTGTATTTTTACTGTTTCCCATCAGGCAGCTCAGCTGACAGCTCCTTATCTCTGCTCACTGACCTCCTAAACACTGATCATAGCTCAATTGTTGTCTTGCTAATAAGAATTTGGCTTAAGTAAGTGTTTATGGTCTTTTAGTACTTTACAGATAAGATTTATTAGAAGATCAGCACAAAGTGAAAGTAGGATGCAGACAGCTAGAAAAACATGCAACTCTTTGTTAATACAGACCAATTGAAAAAATGATTTTTAACCCAAAATGAGTAAAAATGCAATCATAAAAAAAATTGCCCTCGAAGGTGTACATAACCTTTAAGGACCAAAGTGTGCATTTAAATGAACCAATACTGTGGACATGATGAATGGTTGCCATCTTATAAACAGCCAAAAAAAAGTGATGGGATTTTTCTAAAGGAACCTTCATAAAAATGTTATTTCTCACAAGCAGCTCAGCCTCAAAGTAGAAAGTGCCCCTGATTATTCCATGATCCTCAAAATGGCCCCAGAGTGGCCTAAGACAACTTGCGATCCCTTTATACAATTAAGGAATGAACCCTCTGTACCCTGTTGATTGCCTAGGATGCTGCCCAAGGCTCAAAAGATTAGGCTCATGTTCCCCAAAAGAAGTAGTTGAGGTTGTAAATGGGTGAGGAACCTAAAACTCACATACCCCCAATAGAGGGGCATCTATAAGTTCAGTGCACCCTAAAATGTCCTTGTGACACATGAGTATATTCAACACATAGTTTATAGTAACATAGTTTATAAGGCCGAAAAAAGCCCTCTGTCCATCCAGTTCCTGTTTTCCTACAAGTTGATCCAGAGGAAGGCAAAAAAACCCTGTGAGGTAGAAGCCAATTTTCCTCACTTTAGGGAAAAAAAATCCTTCCCGACTCCAATCAGACATCAGAATAACTCCCTGGATCAACGACCCCTCTCTAGTAACTATAACCTGTAATATTATTACCCTCCAGAAATACATCCAGGCCCCTCTTGAACTCTTGAGGCATAAAAAATGACAGTGCTGTAAAGTACATGCCATCCTGGCCAGAATTATAGGGGGAAAAAAAAATTCCAGAAAAGGTTGAAAATAAGAAAAGAAGCCATAATCACCTTCACAATGCCCTGCCGCTGCTTTTCCAATGCTGCTTCAGTCTCTGCCGCTCTCCACTTCCTGTTCCCGTCTCGACATAAAAGGAAACGCCTAGAGATGTCTGTTCAGCCAATCACTGGCAGTGGTGGCGACCTGTCTCATCCAATCACTGGCTGAGCTGGCCTTTCCTGGTGGAGCTGGCTTTATTTTTAACCCACTGTGAGCCATACTGTATGTATAAACTTTAGGGGAATCAGAGAGGTAAACACTGCTGAAAGGATCTTGTTTCCACAGATTAGAGGAAAGATGGATTTTAGTCAAAGCCTGGAGAACCCCTTTAAGTGGGAGTTTAACCCTGTGTGCTCCTTTGCACCTTGAGCTTTTAGACTAAATCAGTACTATAGCTTCCAACTAGTAACGAGCTGGTCACCTACAGGGGGCACTGTTAAGCCCTGACCTTTTTTTCTTCCTTCTAACAGTCTTATAATATGTGGATGCTGAATCCTAGCGATTAAAGAAACGCCTATAACAACTTTTATCCGGGAATGGCCGGGACCGAGCAGATGTACTTCCATAAGCAAATAGTCACATTTGGCCAATTCTACAACAGTTTTTGGACAGAAGAGCTACTATCATTTTTTATTCGGCATGTCTATGTTTCTCTAGTGTCCCATTGAAGACGATCTCCAGCTGGGCAGTCAGGATTCTTGCAGAGCTTTGCAGGATCTGGCGGTATCTTTGAGTACATCATTGATGCTGGAGAAAAACCGATCTAGGATGCAAATTCCAACACATCTGGAAATACATGAGTAACGTATGTATGCTGCACTGAGACAGACCTCTACACGGATTTACACTCTGCAATGTCATCACTGAACTCTCAAAAGCCCAGCAGAGAGGTTCTACTGCCAGGCTGAAGCTACGAGTAGATACAAACATACACCCCCCGCCCAATTAGACCAAAATACTGGTGGGTTTTCATCCCATTAAATTCTTTGAGATGTAGCAAAAATTGAACATTAGTCAATGAAAATCCCTTTTTATGTTTTTGGGACAATATTTTTTTCATATAACCCACCTTGTGTTCCTTGTAATATGTATCTGGGTTTCTGTTCAAAATGGCTGCTCTTGTTCAAAATGGCCGCTCGTGAATATTCATTAGAGGTTCTGCCCTTTATCACACCTCTTTAAAGAAGTTGTCTCATGAAGACGACCCTGTTTTTTTTAGATAGGAGCAGGTGCAGAGAACAGCTAATCGGCAAAAGAACTGGGGTTCCTTGGGCCCAGCAGCGTAAATTGTTCTCAAAGCCCAATCCATGTATCATAAATAATATCTAACAGGTTTTGAATAAAAGAAATAGACCCCAGTGGCAAATAATTGGCTCCAAATACAGCCAAATGGATTTCTTTGTCCTGGACCTTTGGGGTCCACTATGATATTGGAGCCTGGGCCCACCAGAGAAGCTTCTGGTACTCTGGTGGGCCAGTCTGACCCTGATAATTGGTGTAGGCCCAACTTCTCTATCAGCCACTGTTGGAATTTACATAAATAGCTCTATATTCTGGGTCATAGTGGAGAGTCTGTATGATCTACATGCTGGCAACTGTTCCGCTGCGGGACCTTGTAGTCACTGATGAAAAATGGTAAATTCAGTTGGTCAAGGTCCTCATCACTAAAAAGTGCCACTGACAGACTTATTCAGGTACTGGCAAACCACATATGGTACTTTCACATGTACAGCTAAGACATGTATGTACACACTGATTTGGTGTGGTTTAGCCGTCACCCCAAGGAGTACCAGGAAAGTTGAAGTCAATGGAGAAAACCAGGAGGGACAGCTAAGAGTGGGTATGTAACACAATTACCTATGGCCCAATGCCCAAAGAACAGGAAGAACCCTGTTTCTAAGGAATTGTGAGGAATGCTTCTCTAGGCTTAAGAGCTGGGTGGCACTGCTGCAGCTCAGGAACAGAAGAGAGCACGGCCCCACCCCCAACCGATGCATCACGGCTTCAGTGGAGAGGTCCATTCCCTCAGGAAGATGAGCAGTGCCGCCACTCCAACAAGGCTGCTGCTGCTGCCCCCTGTGCTTGTCAAGGGAGAGGTTGTTTTATAGCATGTCACCACTTTGAAGAAAAGGGATCCAGATAAAACCCCTGGCCCAGTGCCCAGGGCAGCACATGGTAAGGCACTCATCTCCCATGCTGGGGGTGTGAACTAGACTGCTGCAGCAGGTAAAATTGTCTGCTCCTGCAGTAAAGGAGCAGGCTTAGTTTTCCCATGAAAGTTGCATAGCTTTGACAGGATTCTGCTCCCAGCTAGAAAAATAGAAGAGGATTGTGGTGCTACTGGTGTGAAGGAGAGCTAGAAGTAAATCATAGGTTCCTGCCGGGGTGTATCGGAGATCAGGTCCAGGAGCAGAGGCTGCAGACTATGGTTGAGAATAAGTAAAGCTTAAATGGGTTGTCCCACGAAAAATATTCTATAGTATTCAAACAGTCCCTGGATCTGAATACTTTTGTAATTGCATGTAATTAAACATTTAGCACAGCCGCCGAGTTATACAGTAAAATGTATCTGTACAGCGCCATCTGCTGTTTGCTCTTTTTCTTATTTCTTTGACCTGCTCACTGAGATGGCCGCACATGCTCAGTTTCATCCTTTAGCTGCCTCCTGAGCTGTGATAGGGCGAGCTGAGACACGCCTCCTGAGCTGTGATAGGGAGAACTGAGACACACCTCCTGAGCTGTGATAGGGAGAACTGAGACACACCCCCTGAGCTGTGATAGGTAGAGCTGAGACACGCCCCCTGAGCTGCAGTAGAAAAGGCACTCCCCTTGAGCTGTCAGCTTGATATAAATCTAGCAGAGCAATGAATGTTGAGATCTCTGGATCCATGTGAGGTACAGGGCTAGCTTTGTTAGAAAGAGATTGTCATGTCCTATATGATGCCTGATTTTTTATGTTATTCAGGGGATAACCCCTTTAAGGGATCCATCTGGGACACATATGGCACAAAACTAGGATGGAGGGGTGGCTGCGCACGTGCAAATTGCTCTTTGTTCACTTCGGTGCCCTGTACTTAATATAGGAGCATGTCTTAGGGATGTAACCCGCGCCAATTCGACCGATATGTCATAGATGTCCTAAATAGGAAAACTCCTTATATCTGCTTCCGAACCATCCCCCCCACCACCCCGCCCCTTCCAGGCTTGTAGTATGGATCGGTGCTTGCGGTGTAAGGTCATGCTCTGAGCACGCCTGTAGATAGGCTGTGATGCAGCGCGAGCAGCAGCAAGAGGGAGACGTGACTGTGAGAAGTTCTGGCCCGAGGCAGCCAGTATTTTTATCAGTTCTAGTGCGATGAGTCAGAGGATTTCACTCCTACAGCCTGACACATATTTGTGTCACCAGCGACAGCTCTGCCCCAACCACAAGGCTTATGATTCACTGCAAACCTAATGAGACCAAATAAACAAGTACCGAGCCGCACAACGCCGAAAGTTTATGGAGCTGCGTCCAGCATGCAAATGGCAGCCCCCAAAAATGAATGCACCGCCCCTGTTACACACAGACGGTATTAAAGTCCTGCTCCACCAGGTGTGACTGCTGTAAACTGCACTCCTCCCAAGGTCATACGAACAGCCCAGGAAGATGAGATATTGAAAGCTGTAGGGTCCATGGCATGCAATGGCTATGGGACCTGGCAATAAACTGCTACACTCAACCTTCAGCCTCTGAGTGCATTGCCAACTGAATACATCTATATACCGTTAGCTCCCCCTGGTGGTGGCTGCATATAGCTATATTTAAATATTTCTCAAGTCAGAAAAGCACGAGACCTCCTATAAAACGACGCTGGCCGAACTCTCACGGGGTGTGGGGCACATTTTGACGTAACGATTTGGGGTGGTAGTGGGTACGCGTCGCCACGTCCGGCAGAAGTAGCGGCACTCTTGCATATACTGACACACAGGGTTGCGCTGGACTACGGCACTGGGCATGTGAGTGATGCGACTGGTCAGTTGGGAGAGGTAGGGGATCCGTGCCGCAGCATGGCACATCTCCATCACTCGCATGCACAGTGTGAATAATGGCTTGTTTTGTCTGGGGAGCAATCATTAGGAGAAACAAAATGGCCGCCATCCTATTAGTGCAGACAAAACCTGTCCTGATCACACAGCAGGACAAGTTACTTCACAACACTGAGAGAAAGAGCTGCCTCATCCTCCTCTCTGCTCTGCTTGTCAGGGATTATGCTCCCGACTACAGTTTAGTCAGATATTTAGCTGAATCTTTGTGGAAATGAAGTTCATGAGGAGACATGAAGTACAGAAAGGACGGACAGGACAGACTGTGGTAATGGAGACTAGAATTATGGAGAACTACAAGAGCTGCTGCTCATTATCCACATCTGCTCAAGAACTCCATTCCTACAGAGATTTAGCTAAAGATTTTATCATCTGTATTCAGGAACATGATCCCTGACAAACAGAGAAGAGGAGGATGAGGCAGCTCTTTACCTCAGTGTTGTGCAGTAACTTGTCCTGCTGTGTGATTAGGACAGGTTTCGTGTGTACTAACAGGACGGCGGCCATTTTGTTTCTTCCGATGATTGCTACCTAGACAAAACTAACAATTATAACTGATGAAAGTTATTTGGGAATATATTTATAAAGAAGTAATATTTAAGTATTTTCATTTTCTTAATTCCCGGAGAGCCCCTTTAACCTGAAACGTAATGGAGCCAGACAGACGGCCATGTTTTCATGGATTTTAGTGGATTATGTAACCTTAATATTGGGGAGATATAACCCGGCTGTTATGGGGTTAAAGGGGCTATCTACACAGAAGCTCACCCTGCCTCCTCCGCTTCCCCAGAGAATACAATCCACATCCTCAATGTACTAAAGGGGTCTAAAACGCCGGTCTTAAAGGGGTTATCCAACCCCTATAATGCCCCCCAAAATGCCCGGTACCTTCATACTTGTCATACTGACCCCGCTCCTCGACACCTGCATCACTTCTGATCGCCGCTGCATCTCCCCGTCGCGCATATCAAAACATTCAGAACCGGGAGGGGGGGGGGGGGTAGCCAAATAGCAGGTCACAATGGGGACGAGCCTCCCTTGCATCGCGAGTGACGCTAGGGAGGCTCATTCCCATTAGCTATACCCTCACCTCGTCGCCAGATGTTTTGATCCACGCAGCGGCACCTGTGCGGGCATCAGAAGCGTCGCGGGTGCTGGGGAGCGGGGTAAGTATGACCAGTATGAGGCATGCCCGGGCATTTTGGGGGGCATTAATAAGCCCTTGTGCCGGCGGTGGATCTACTGAAGCTATGAAGAAGCGCCGGTCTCTACATAACTTCGGCGTATCCACCGCCGGTCTAAATCTACGCCAGTTTCCTTGCTGTTTTATATTTAGACCATTTTCTACGTCCCTTTTCCCGCCGCGCCCACTTTTTTAGATCTGGCGTGAGCGGGGAATAGTTGCAGATTGCGGCACAAATTACCTTTACGCCGCAATCTGCACCAGAAATACGCATAATATGGGCATATTTCTAATCGCAAATGGTTTTATTTTCAGACATGGCAGAATTGCGGCAGATTCGGCGCTACCGACCTGCACCAATTTACAGTAGAAGACGTGGGCATATGCTTTTCGAAACCCTCTCCACCCCGATGCCAAAAAATTAAAAATCTGGCCGGAAAGGCTTATTCTTTCTGGGCGTTTCCATGACAGATTTTACCCATTGCAAGGCGTCCACCAAAACCTGCACATACGGCACGTATAGAACCGCTATACTGGGGCATAGGTCAGCGGGGAATATTAGCAGCGTAAACCTCCGACCAAAGGCTGTAACGAGATGTGATAACAGAGCCGTATACCTGTAGCATAAAAAAGAATGACGTCCCCTCCCCCCTCCTCCCGCGTAAGCTTGAAGATGCTCGGCTCATGGTTTTCTCGGAACGGTGTGAAAATACGCCTATTGTCTGAGGGGGCGCTGACTGGGAACACCCTACAGCGCAGATTACTTTTAATTATGTGACACAGAGCCGGTTCCAGTAGATTATTTAAAATTGCATCTCATTTGGTCGCCAGTGTCTTATCAGCATGACCTGGAAAACAGTGGCGGGTTTTAATAAGCAGTTTCAGCTCGGCGTCTGCCTCGTGTTTATCGCGGTCTTATCACCCCCTATCAGGAGTGCGGCAGTAACGAGGCGGCTGAGCTATCTCACTGGCTTATTACATGCTGATTTTATATAGAAATGCGCCCGAGCGTGCCATGCCTAGGTACGTAAAATTAAAAGTTACGCCCCATTAAAACGGGCCTTGGAAAAGAATAATGTCGAAACGCTGACAGCGAGGGTTAAACGATGAATATTACGGGATCTTTCCATTCGGATCTGAATAAAAATGGGCTATGGATGGGCTAAAGGGGGCTTTCTGCTGCAAACCCACCTTTATTACACTTAACCCTTTGTGGACATGGTGATTTTCCGTTTCCGTTTTTTTTTTTTTTTACTTTTTTACTATTTTTTTTCTGTTTTTTTCCCAGGACAAGTTGTACTTTCTAATACAATGTAGTGGGAAGCTGGAAAAAAATTCCAAATGGGGTGGGACTGGAGGAAAAGAAACGCAAATTCCGCCACAGTTTTATGGGTTTTGTTTTCAGGCCGTTCCCTAGGCGGTAAAACTGACCTGTGCCCTTCACTCTCTGGATCAGTATGATTACAGCGATACCACATTTTTAGAGTTTTTATTGTGTTTTAATACTTAAAAAAAACAAAAAAACTTTCACTGCCAGTTTTTTTTTATGGTTACGTCTACGGGGCCGCGTGAGGGCCCATTTTTTGCAGGACGATCTGTACTTTTCATTGATACCATTTTTGGGGTCTACGTGACTTTTTGATGACTCTTTATTACATTTTTGGAGGAGGTGAAGCTACGAAAAACACCCTGAAAATCGGCCATTTTGATTTTATTTTTTTCCCTTTACGCCATTCACCGTATGGGATAAATAGTTTTATATTTTAACCCCTTAGTGACCACCTATACGCCTTTTTACAGCAGCCTATAAGGGGTATCAGGCTGGGCCACCGCTTTTTTACGGCAGCCAAGTTTAAGCGCTGCACAGGTGTCCCGTGCAGCGGAGGGCTGGGGCTCGGCACTCACATGAGAGCCGCACACGACCTGGACTGGCAGGAGCGCCAATCCGGGCTGTTTAACCCCTTACATGCCGTGGGCATTAGAGCCCGCCGCATGTAAGCGGTGACAGAGGGAGCAGACTCTAGGACTGCTTCCAGTGTTTCCCAGCAGGCTGCGCCTCTGTGGCGCAGCCTGCTGGTGAATATCAGTATAGCACCGACATTAAAATGCATTGCGCTATAGAAATGTACTTTAGAAGCAATCAAAATATCACCTATTACAGTGCCCTTATTAAATAACAAAAAAATTCCAATTAAAAAAAATCTGCATTTTTTTCCATTGAAAAAAACGCTTTTCAATGAAAAAAATTGCAAAAATAAAATCTCCTCCACGTATTTGGCATTGCCACATCCATGACAACTAGAGTTGAGCGAACGTGCTCGTAACGAGCACTGTACTGCTCGGCTCCCCTGCGCTCGCATGGCCGCAGGCATCGGAATCCGTCCTCTTCACCCGACGGATCCGGATGCCTGCGGTCATGCGAGCGCAGGGGATACGAGCACGTTCGCTCAACGCTAATGACAACCCTAATTACGCAATTATCATGTAATTTATCACAAACAGTGAACGCCGGGAAAAAAAAATGCCAGAACCAGAATTGCTGCTTTTTGCTCATTTGAAAAAAAAAAACACAATAAAAAGTGATCAGAAAGTGTTATGTACCCCAAAATGATACCAATGAAAACTACAAGGCGTCCTGCAAAAATCAAGCCCTCACACAGCTCCACAGAAAGAAAAGTAAAAAAGTTATGGGTCTTGGGATGCGGCGATGCAAAAAGATTTTCTTCTTTTAAAAGAGGGTTTTTATTGTGCAAAAGTAGTAAAACATAAAAAAAAAACTATATGTATTTGGTATCACTGTAATTGTACTTATCCAGAGAATAAATATATAGAAGAAACTCCGGATTATGTTGGTAGATGCAAGGTTAGTATTTTTATTTTGTTATGCGACAGATATCACTCAATGTGACGTTTCGGCTCTACACACGAGCCTTCCTCAGACTGTGATAACAAAAAAACATAGATGACATAGTGTTAGTTTACAGGGAATACATGAGACAAAATGACATTACAAAACATGGAACAACATACAAAGAAAATCTATTTTACGTAACGGCTATACTAATACATGATATTGGCTATCTGGACCAACAGACAGATAGATGATGGTAAGTACATGTTAAGGTAAGTATACAATTAATATATGGTTAGTCCTTTGTCCAAGTGGCCATATGTAACACATTTCCCAGCGGTCTTATCAGTATATCAAGGGTTAAGTAATGAGAAATAGGACAGGTGCAATATAAAGTCTATCCAGAGGATCCGCTTACCAATAGTCGCAGATGGCTAAGACGAATGGGGCCCAATATCGGGCTCGAGGGCGGGCGTCGGTATGATCTACAGCATCCGCTGGATAATGAAAAGGTGCGCCAATCAGACCGGATTAGCGATGAGGCTTATAAAGCCCGCGCTCGCTATGTCACTTAGGGGAGGGGCGGCAAGCTGGAGCGCACGCTACAGCGTGCGTGCGTACCATGGAGCGGATGAAGGAGAAAGAGGAAGTGCGCACTGTCACCTGTGCGCTTCATCCACCGGAACCAGGAAGAGATAAATGGAACGCAAATGCGTTCCACTGAGCGTCATGTAACCAAATACTACCTGAAATAGGGAAAAGGATACTATAGATCAGTGATGGCTAACCTTGGCACTCCAGCTGTGGTAAAACTACAAATCCCAAGATGCCCCCCCTTGCTTGACTGCTCTCAGAACTCAATAGAAATAAATGGAGCATGCTGGGAGTCGTAGTTTCACCACAGCTGGAGTGCCGAGGTTAGCCATCACTGCTATAGATCATCAGGAGGTGGGGCCTTTGTAGTTAATCAGCCTAAAGGGAAAAGGAAATAAAATGTAACGAGTTATGATGTCACGAGGGGAAGACAAGGGTGGTGAGCCCTGCGCTGAACCCCTCCTTCTTTCCCTGCCTACTTGCCTCAGTCGGCCCTAGGTAGCCGCGGACAAACCACGAAGGCGGTCCCTACACTGAATAAGTGCGCAGGAGGGAAAGGGAACACAGGGACGGACACAACACAGACAGGACAACACAATGGAAGAGTAGTCAGCAAGCCGGGTCAAACACAGGAGGTCACGTTAAATACCAGGGGTGAAACAAGAGAGAGGTCAAAGTCCAGAATCCAAAAGTCCAAATCCAATCACTGTCCAAGCACAAAGGTCGCACGAGCACTGATCAAAGGGGTAACTAATCACAGGCAATTTGAAGAGGGCAAACTGGACTGCTTTAAATAGCCCTCCAATGGGTCATGTGACGGGGCCAGCGTCACATGACCTCATTTGCATAATGAGCGCTGGCCAAACGTGGACCAGCGCTCAAATATGCACAAATTTGGCCATGTGGCGTGGCCAGCGCCACATGACCCAATACATAAGGGCAACTTAATATATTTAATACACTCTGAGCGCTGGCTTGCCGGGCCAGCGCTCAGTACCACCCACTGCTCGTCTCTAGGGGGGCGTCGACGCCGGGCACGCAGCATCCGGAAGCGCGCCCGACGCTCCCCGCCTCTCGTCACTATGGAGACGAGGACGCATGTCGCGTCCTCGCTCCGAGATAGCGGAAGTCCGGCGGCGCTGCAAGCGGGGAGCGCGCCGCCGGTCTTCCGTGACATATGAGATCTACAAGTAAACAGATTGGTTGGCTGGATATATGATAGAAGATGATCAACCAAACAATGTAAAACTAGTAAGTGAATGTGAAAATAAAGCAAAACAAAATAAAATAAAATAGCCATACACATTATCCTGAATCCTGACGACAAACATCTCTATGTATAGAGTAGGGAATTAATTTATGGATCAACTGACTTATATTAATTGATACAGATCATAGTCCCGGTTGAGACCTCTAGGCTCTAAGGTATCTAATTTGTGGATCCAATGGGCCTCTTTAAACTTTAATTGCTTGATCCTATTGCCACCTCGTCTCGCCTGGGGAATTCTTTCTATAACTTGAAACTTTAGTTGTGAAATTGTGTGTTTGGCTTGGTGAAAATGAAAGGGGACCGGTAGGAGTAGGTTTTGCTTACATATATTGGATTTATGCTGACAGACTCTATTACGTATAGTCTGAGAGGTTTCCCCCACGTATACCAGGCCACAAGGGCATTTAAGTAGATATATGACATAATCAGTATCACAATTAAAAAATTCTCGGATAGGGTATGGTCGTCCTGATCGAGGATGGTGGAAGGTGTTGCCCTTGAGTACATGTGAACATTGAACACAGTGATTACATGGGTATGTCACCCGCAAACTACCAAACGTTCCCTACCAATATCCCAACTACATAGAGTGAAAAGAATAGTACAGGATGAGACACTCTGCAATTTAAGATTGGATGAAATGCGTTCTAGATTTAGAGAAAGGGGCTATCCAGATAGATTATTACACTACAAACTGCCACCCAACAGAAGAAAACTATAACTAAACCTGTACCATTCGTACACGTCTTCCATCCCAGCGCAATAAAAGTAGAAAATATCATTCGTGGCCATTGGCACCTTCTACATAAAGCTTACCCTGACATTGAGGAGTTTCAGTCTCCCGTTCTTATGTGCAATAAGCGCCCGAGTAACATTAGAGATTTACTGGTGAGGGCTGATATTGGTTCCGCAACTAAATTACCCAGGCAACTTTTTCTAAACACCCCCAAAAGGGTACATACCCATGTAATCACTGTGTTCAATGTTCACATGTACTCAAGGGCAACACCTTCCACCATCCTCGATCAGGACGACCATACCCTATCCGAGAATTTTTTAATTGTGATACTGATTATGTCATATATCTACTTAAATGCCCTTGTGGCCTGGTATACGTGGGGGAAACCTCTCAGACTATACGTAATAGAGTCTGTCGGCATAAATCCAACATACGTAAGCAAAACCTACTCCTACCGGTCCCCTTTCATTTTCACCAAGCCAAACACACAATTTCACAACTAAAGTTTCAAGTTATAGAAAGAATTCCCCAGGCGAGACGAGGTGGCAATAGGATCAAGCAATTAAAGTTTAAAGAGGCCCATTGGATCCACAAATTAGATACCTTAGAGCCTAGAGGTCTCAACCGGGACTATGATCTGTATCAATTAATATAAGTCAGTTGATCCATAAATTAATTCCCTACTCTATACATAGAGATGTTTGTCGTCAGGATTCAGGATAATGTGTATGGCTATTTTATTTATTTGTTTTGCTTTATTTTCACATTCACTTATTAGTTTTACATTGTATGGTTGATCATCTTCTATCATATATCCAGCCAACCAATCTGTTTACTTGTAGATCTCATAACTCGTTACATTTTATTTCCTTTTCCCTTTAGGCTGATTAACTACAAAGGCCCCACCTCCTGATGATCTATAGTATCCTTTTTCCCTATTTCAGGTAGTATTTGGTTACATGACGCTCAGTGGAATGCATTTGCGTTCCATTTATCTCTTCCTGGTTCCGGTGGATGAAGCGCACAGGTGACAGTGCGCACTTCCTCTTTCTCCTTCATCCGCTCCATGGTACGCACGCACGCTGTAGCGTGCGCTCCAGCTTGCCGCCCCTCCCCTAAGTGACATAGCGAGCGCGGGCTTTATAAGCCTCATCGCTAATCCGGTCTGATTGGCGCACCTTTTCATTATCCAGCGGATGCTGTAGATCATACCGACGCCCGCCCTCGAGCCCGATATTGGGCCCCATTCATCTTAGCCATCTGCGACTATTGGTAAGCGGATCCTCTGGATAGACTTTATATTGCACCTGTCCTATTTCTCATTACTTAACCCTTGATATACTGATAAGACCGCTGGGAAATGTGTTACATATGGCCACTTGGACAAAGGACTAACCATATATTAATTGTATACTTACCTTAACATGTACTTACCATCATCTATCTGTCTGTTGGTCCAGATAGCCAATATCATGTATTAGTATAGCCGTTACGTAAAATAGATTTTCTTTGTATGTTGTTCCATGTTTTGTAATGTCATTTTGTCTCATGTATTCCCTGTAAACTAACACTATGTCATCTATGTTTTTTTGTTATCACAGTCTGAGGAAGGCTCGTGTGTAGAGCCGAAACGTCACATTGAGTGATATCTGTCGCATAACAAAATTAAAATACTAACCTTGCATCTACCAACATAATCCGGAGTTTCTTCTATATATGATTCTGGGGTGGGAACCCTACTCCGAGGTAACTAAGTAGCACTCGTCAAGTCGTCTAACCACTTATCCAGAGAATAAAGTTATCTGTTATCTATGCCAAAAAATGAAAGCCGCACAATTTATAACGTAAAAAGTCAGTGGCCAGAAAGTTAATCAGTAAGTTATGTGTATCCCAAAATGGCGCCATTAAAAACTACAACTTGTCCCGCAAAGAACAAGCCCCCATAAGGCTACATAGATGGAAAAATAAAAAAATTATAGCTCTTGGAAAGTTACAATGAAAAAATTGCTTGGTCAGTAAGGCCCGAAACAGGCTGGGCACTAAGGGGTTAATAATACGGGCGTTTTGAGAAGTAGCATTGCCTATAATGTTTAAAATTTTATATTGCTTTATTTTATTGCATTAGCACTAAAGTCTATGAGAAATTCACTATGTTCCTATGGAGCCCTGCCACAGGCAGGGTCTCCATAGGAACATAGCTGTGGCATGCCTCGAATCCTTCAGGGGGACCAAGGCTGCCACAGGGAATGAATGGCTCCCCTGATTACCATTATGGGGAGCCATTCCTTCCCAGGTTTTCCCATTTGACCACGGCATCTGAGGGCTTAAATGTCTGCGATCGGCATTATCGCCGATTGCAGACATTAGCCCCTGGTGTATGTTGTGTGAAACAGCAGGCACCTGGCGGCTATGGTGCTTGATCCTCTCCGGAGCGGGCGCCATCTTTACAGGGACAAAATCCGGCATATATGTGGTCAATGGGTTAATACGGCCCTGTCCACAGAGGAAGTGACATTTTGTCCATAGCCCAGGCTGGAAACCTGGTAAAGGACAAGATATCACCGCACGCAGGATGTTCAGAAGATGAGCGTCACGTGACCGGATTCCCAAGCAGCTGGTCTTGGGAACATTAAAGTGTAACTGTTATTCTATTTTTATTTTTGTAATATACTTTAATTACTGAAATCTTACATTTCTATTAGAAAAATAGCTGTAAAGTGGTCCATTTTGAGCAACGCTCCTCTGTCTTCTGTTTACATGACAAAGTCAGTATTAAGCAAGTGTCACAGTTCAGGGGAATGTGCGGCCCCACCACTGACCCTGCCTACTTGCACGGAACATCCCAGGCAACGGCGTACAACTTGTCGACGGTCCCTAGCCTAGGTACGTGCAGGGGCGTACAGGGAGGGGAACAATGGGAGAAAACAATAAACAAAGACAGAACACACACAATATAAGAGTATCACCAAGCCGAGGTCTAACCAGGAAGTCACGTCAAAGTCCAGGGGAACGAGCAAAAGCAGAGTCAGACACACGAGTCGAGGTCAAATACGAGAGGTAGTGAAGTACACGAGGAAGAGACGGGGACGAAGTCAAAATACAAGCTGAAGTACCAAGTCACAGCAGTTCAAAATAGAAAGTTCAGGTTTAAAGACCAATCACAGGCAACCTGTGGCCAGCAGGCTGCCTGTTTAAATAGACCCAGCAGATGGGTCACGTGACGTGGCCAGTGTCACGTGACCCACATCAGAAACCTCAATACACCTGAGCGCCGACTCATGGGTGTTGGCGCTCAGCTCCCCTGCTGCTTGTTGTCCAGGGGATGGAGGACGCCGGCCACGCTTGTGAAGCGTGTGTCGCCGGGTCCTCCCCTCCCCAGGGTTGTTACGGGTACAAGGACGCCGGCCGCACCTGCGGCCGACTCCTCCTCCCTCCTTATCGCCATGGAGACGAGGACGCTTACCGCGTCCCTGTTTGGAACTAGACATGGGAGGATGGGGGGGCGTCGCCGGCTCACTGTGAAAGCAAGTCTCCACAGTTATGTAAACAGAAGACAGAGGAGCGTTGCTAAGGCTCAAAATGGGCCACTTTACAGCTATTTTTCTAATAGAAATGTACAATTTCAGTAATTAAAATATATTACAAAAATGGTCAGTATCACTGCCCCTACACATTACAAAAATAAAAAAAAGAATGACAGTTATACTTTAAATATATTATAAACTTTCACCTACGGGTGTGTTATGAATAATTAAGGTGGCTTTGAGAGACCCGCTGAATCCTGGAAAACCCCTTTAATTGAAGGTTACAATATTTTTGTTAAATTTTGATGCAAAGTTTCAGTAATAAATTTTACCATCTGAGCATCTTAGACATGGGTTGATAATTAATGGTTGGTCTCCAGAAATGTGGGTTTTTCCAAAATGATGACCCAATAGATTCTGGATACATACTATGACAAGGTCAGGATAGCTGATCCTATACCAAAGTAGGGCATCACGCTACCTTTACTTCTGAGGCCTTCTACTTACTTCTACTGGTTCAAGTTATGTAGTAAAAGTGGCCCTTGTAGACCAGTAGTTTCCACATCTCTTTTTTGCCCAGTGACCTGCCCGGACCGTTAGCGTAGATGGCCAAACACCACAGTCACCCGCCTGTCATGGCCGACTCCATAAGCATGAACACTTGGATTAGCCGAGCGCGCATTCATTGAGTCAAGTGGATAAGTGGCTGTCAGACACATATGGGGCTGCTTATCTCTAGGAGAGCAAAGAATTGGATATCATCCAACTCATCCAATTAATTGATGGGATCCAGTGACAAAAACCTCCTGTTCAAAGCTGAAGCTAGGTGGCGCTACACCTCATATAGCTAACATAACACACATATCGCTGTACTGTACACATACATAGCACCGCTATACTACATACATTCATAGTATTACTAAACCACACACTATCCTGCACAATGTATACATGGTACTGCTATAACACATACTGTACATACACTGGTAACACACATGTTACACACATATTACACACATGTATATACAACACACACCACACCCTCCCTCTTCTGTCTGTTCTGACAGAGCTGCTGTCTGGATCAAGTTACAACAGCCAGCAAGAGGCAGAGAAGAGGGACAGGAGGCAACAGAAGAGGGAGGAGGCAAGTTCTCCAGACTTCCTCATCCTGCGCTCCAGCTATACATGACTACCTGACTGCACCACAGCCCGCCCACAACTACACGGCTATCCCTCCTGTGCTAAAGCTCTGCTTTATGGTCTAGACTGCACTGCTACAGCAAATGGCAGCCACTTATAAGTGAGACAGTTTTCTTCCTTTCTTCCAGTGGAGACCTATTTTGCATACTTTTTCAGCCAGGGTGTTGCCTTAAAGGGGTTTTCCCACGAAGCAAAAATCACTGACCGGCATTATTATTTAATAACAAAATTTTCCCCCATAAGGTCTATTTAAAAAAAATGGATATTTCTAATACAAAATAAATATGCAGCACACTACCTATGTTGGTGTTTATTTGCTCGTTGCCTAGGGTGCGACCATACACATCTTCCGTGTGTATGGTCGCGTCTGGATATTTCCCCCCCCTCATGCACGCGCCGCGGCCCGGCGTTCAGAGATGGCATCGCTGCTGTAAGACGCCGCGCATGCGCTGTATGCACAAGCCAGCGGCGCCTCGTATCTCGGCAGCGCCGCTGGCTTGTACATACAGCGCATCGCCGGCACCTCGCTGCTCTATGCGCAAGCCAGCGGCGCTTCCGAGATACGAGGCGCCGCTGGCTTGTGCATACAGCGCATTGCCGCCGGCGTCTTACAGTAGCGATGCATCTCTGAACGCCGGGCCGCGGCGCGTGCCATGAGGGGGGGGAAATATCCAGACTGCGACCATACACACGGAAGATGTGTATGGTCGGCAACCCTAGGCAACGAGCAAATAACACCAACATAGGTAGTGTGCTGCATATTTATTTTGTATTAGAAATATCCATTTTTTTTAAATAGACCTTATGGGGGAAAAATTTTGTTATTAAATAATAATGCCCCGTTCAGTGATTTTTGCTTCGTGGGAAAACCCCTTAAAGGGGTTCTCTGGGAATTTAGAAAATGAAAATACGTAAATATTACTTTATAATAAATATATTCCCAAATACCTTTCATTAGTTATAATGGCTCGTTTTGTCTGGGGAGCAATCATTAGGAGAAATAAAATGGCCGCCGTCCTATTAGTACACACAGAACCTGTCCTAATCACATAGCAGGACAAGTTACTTCACATCACTGAGGTAAAGAGCTGCCTCATCCTCCTCTCTGCTCTGCTCGTCAGGGATTATGATCCTGAATACAGTTTAATATGATATTTAGCTGAATCTTTGTGGGAATAGAGTCCATGAGGAGACATGAAGTACAGAGAGGATGGACAGGACAGACTGTAGTAATGGAGACTGCATACAAGAGCTGCTGCTCATTAGCCACATCTGCTCATGAACTCCATTCCTACAGAGATTCAGGTAAAGATCTTATCATCTGTATTCAGGATCATAATCCCTGACAAGCAGAGCAGAGAGGAGGATGAAGCAGCTCTTTACCTCAGTGTTGGGAAGTAACTTGTCCTGCTGTGTGATTAGGACAGGTTTTGTGTGTACTAACAGGATGGCGGCCATTTTGTTTCTCCTAATCATTGCTCCCCAGACAAAACAAACCATTATAACTAATGAAAGGTATTTGGAAATGTATTTATAATAAAGTAATATTTAAGTATTTTCATTTTCTTAATTCCCGGAGAGCCCCTTTAAAGAATCCCTAAAAACTGAATCTCCCCCCCAAAAATCAGTTTCTTTCTAGCCAGAACCCTACTCTGCACTGATGAGGAGGAAAAAACCCAAAACAATGCTATGTACAGACGGATGTGGAGGTTTAGCTGATAGGCCAAGTCCGTTTTCAAGACCTTCTTAAAAGGTTGGACCTGGAGCCTACAGAGAAAGTTTTCTTATTTCTAGCTGAGACCTGTTTTGTATACAGCAAAAGGTCAAATGATGTCCAGGCAGAAATGGGAAAATTTGAGCCAATCCAACCAGCAACGGCTTGGTTGACCAAACCCAAGACCTTGCCTGATGTCCCAAGTCCTGCATTTTAATCAGCCTCTTGGGTTTGTGCAGTGTCGTACAATCCGCTATATCCTAATGTTTCTATTTAGATATTCTATTCTACTCACCTCCTCCAGTTCCAGGCCTATGTTTCGGTGAGCAGCCATGGCTCCTGCCAACGACTACATCCGGTTGTCAAACGATTCCTCTACTGCATCCAGTCTCACCCACAGTCTTCCCGGTGTACTTTTTCTATCCCTAGCTGGTGGCCGTGTTGCCAGGCAACTGCCGCCCACTGATGACATCAGCCCTGGCGCTCTATTTAAAGGGCAAGTATTTCCTGTTGCTTGAGGTTCATTCTGTCCTGGTTCTTGTGGCTCAGCTTCTGTTATTGCGATTTACTCCTGAAATTGATTCCAATTCTGCCCTTGCACCTCCCTTCCTTCCAGTTTTTCTTCCTGGTTTCCTGAAGTTCTACTCCTGGTTCTGACATTTGGCTCCACTCCTGACTACGCTGATGTCTTGTCCTCTGGCCATGCTACTGCTGTTAATCCATGACTCTTTTGGAAACTGAGTGGCAGCGTGGTAGGCAGGGAAACGCCCTGACTAAATTCAACCAGCTTTCCCTGCCTATTTGCAGTGCAAGTACTAACTGGCAAGTCTGCAGCTGGTCGACGTTCCCTGTACTGCTAAAGTGTAAGACAGACAAGGAATGCAACCGTGCAGAGAAGGGTCGTACAGAAAATAGGTGAAACCAGAAGGACAATACGGTACAAAAGCGGAGGACAGAGGGTAGTTAAGCCAAAGTCAGAACCAGATGGTTAACACGGTACAGAATCGGAAGGCAGAGGGAGGTAAGTCAGGCTCAATAACAATAACTACAATCCAAACGAGAACAGAAGTAACAAGAGCACAGCAAGGAGGTATTGCCAGCAGAGGATTTAGAGAATAGAGTGCCAAGTCCGTGGAACAGAACCTGATAGGTCCCGGGACTCGACGCCCACTGGACCAGAACACCAGCATTCAACAGACAGGCAGGCTGAGCTGTCACGTAGCCTGCAGCATAACACAAAGTTATATCAAATAATAACTAATTCTACCCCAGATCTCCCTCAGCATGTGTGTGCTGTGGGGGGGAGGTGAGCTAGCGCTACGTTGCCATGGATGTGCTCACATCACCAGAAGGCATGTCCCGGCAGTGCATCTGACACGGTGCGGACACGCCTGAGTCTCAGACTACAGCTCTGGAGCACGGACAGGTAAATTGGTGACACTGAGATCTGGGGATCTTCTTGCAGTAAAGTTCACACTTAGTTGCAGAGCACTCTACATAGTGTGGGCAGAGCACTCCACATAGTGTTGGCAAGGCGTCCCACATAGTGTCGGCAGAGTGCCCAACATAATGCCAGCAGAATGCTCACATAGTGCCAGCAGAGTGCTCCACAGTGTCAGCAGAGTGCCCCACATAGCATCTGCAGAGTGCCCTATAATGTTGGCAGAGTGCCCTACATAGTGTCTACAGAGCACCCCGCATTGTGTTGGAAGGGCATCCCACATAGCGTTGGCAGAGTGTCCCACATAGTGTTGGCAGAGTGTCCCACTTAGTGCTGGTAGAGTGTCCCACATAGTGCCAACAGAGTGCCCTATATAGTGCCAGCAGTGTGCCCCACATAGTGTTAGCAGAGTGCCCCACATAGTGCAGGCAGAGTACCCTACATAGTGCCCGCAGAGTGCCCCACATAGTGTTGGCAGAGTGCCCCACATAGTGTAGGCAGAGTGCCCTACATAATGGTGGCAGAGTGCCCTACATAGTGCCGGCAGAAAGCCCCACAAAGTGCCGGCAGAGTGCCCCACATAGTGCAGGCAGAGTACCCTACATAGTGCCAGCAGTGTGCCCCACATAGTGTAGGCAGAGTGCCCCACATAGTGTAGGCAGTGTGCCCCACATAGTGTTGGCAGAGTGTCCCACATAGTGCTGGTAGAGTGTCCTACATAGTGCCAACAGAGTGCCCTATATAGTGCCAGCAGTGTGCCCCACATAGTGTTAGCAGAGTGCCCCACATAGTGCAGGCAGAGTACCCTACATAGTACCCCACATAGTGTAGGCAGAGTGCCCTACATAATGCTGGCAGTGTGCCCTACATAGTGCCGGCAGAAAGCCCCACAAAGTGCCGGCAGAGTGCCCCACATAGTGCAGGCAGAGTACCCTACATAGTGCCCCACATAGTGTTGGCAGAGTGCCCCACATAGTGTAGGCAGAGTGCCCTACATAATGCTGGCAGAGTGCCCTACATAGTGCCGGCAGAAAGCCCCACAAAGTGCCGGCAGAGTGCCCCACATAGTGCAGGCAGAGTACCCTACATAGTGCCAGCAGTGTGCCCCACATAGTGTAGGCAGAGTGCCCCACATGATGCTGGCAGAAAGCCCCAGATAGTGCCGGCAGGGTGCCCACACAGTGTCAGCAGAGTGCACAGCACAACTATGAAGTGCAAATCTCAAACACCTTAGATAGCAGCTTCAGTTCAACCAGCGTCCTGAACCGGATGCCTGACTGCAGTAGCGGGAGGTTCGGTGCGAGACTGTATTGGACCTCTAACTCTCCCTTACTAAACTGTATGCAGTACAGCCGGTGGGTAGGCCTGGGCTGGAAACTTGCAGGTTGAGCAGTATCCTCCCCCATGTATCTCTGTTGTCCCCTCACTCTCCTGCTGGCTGCCTTAGATTTAGTATTGGCACAAGTTCTGCCAGATCCTACAAACAGTGGGAATAATCTCTCATTTCTTACAGACTGTCCAGCCAGCCGTGGTGAACCTCACCATTTAAGTAGGCCCAGGGCTGTTGTCTCCCCGCTAGCTACGTCTCTGAACCCATGTGTCCATATTCTGAGATCCAGTTGTCTGTATCCTGCTATGACCCTGAACGTTCACCTCTTCCAGTCCATGGAGATTCTGGAGTGACTTTGGGATACCGGAGCGTATGTGACAGTCGTCAGTCCTTTCGTATGATTTTCTTTGTAAATGAGACATTAAACTGAACTACAGAGAAAACTCACACTTATCATCTAGAAAAAATAAAATGTACTTTACATGAATAGTGGTTCAACCCACAAAATGGCCGCCTCCACTATGTGTAGGTGCATGCTAAAGTCATTTCATTTCAAACGCCCACAATGAAAAAAAATCGTCATGGCAACCGAGTGCCAGCAGAAAAATGAGAGTGGGAAACCTACATGATTACTCATTGATATTGTTTGAAGACTTCCAAACTAGTCACATTAGACGACTAGTTTCGAAGTGCTGACCATCAAGAAATGGACCCTCAGAATACTAGAGGAACCTGATATTCCCAAATAAAAAGGGGTAGCAAATTTTCAGAAGAAGCCAACCCTGTTGGTTTGAAGGCAAATTTGGAGCCAATTGGTTACTAATAGGGTCGGGGGATGATTAGATAGGGGGATGAGCCCACAGAATCATCTCCTCTGGTGGGCCCAAAGAACCTGCTTCAAATTGTTGGTGATGTGGAAGTCGAACAGAGGAACAAAAAGGGCGAATTGCCCTGGGAGTCTCAACCACTAGTCACCTTCATTATGTTACCTTCATCGGGGGAAGGGGCATTCTAGGTGCACTATGTTAGTTGGCTATTGATTGAGACACCGGTGTCCCCCTACCAGTGGTTCAGGAGCCACACAAGACTCACCACACCCTGCTGTTCCACTTGACATAGGAGGTCCGAGTTACGACCACAAGCACTGGCATTTTACATTATTCGGATGGAATAATACTAGTGTCAAATTTCGATCAGCAAATGTTTGAAAAATTCATTATTTCAGCTTTGATCAGGTCTCTCCTCCATTTTTGGTGGCTCCCATCCATCTGTAGAAGTTGGATGTGACTTCACAAGGTATAAAGCAGGGATGCTCAACCTGCGGCCCTCCAGCTGTTGTAAAACTACAACTCCCATCATGCCCTGCTGTAGACTAACAGCTGTAGGCTGTCCGGGCATGCTGGGAGTTGTAGTTTTGCAACAGCTGGAGGGCCACAAGTTTGGCACCTTATATACCCACCAAGCCAGCTCAGCACACCTTATATACCCACCGAGCCAGCTCAGCCCACCTTATATACCCACCGAGCCAGCTCAGCCCACCTTATATACCCACCGAGCCAGCTCAGCCCACCTTATATACCCACCGAGCCAGCTCAGCCCACCTTATATACCGACCAAGCCAGCTCAGCCCACCTTATATACCCACCGAGCCAGCTCAGCCACCTTATATAACCGACCAAGCCAGCTCAGCACACCTTATATACCCACCGAGCCAGCTCAGCACACCTTATATACCCACCAAGCCAGCTCAGCACACCTTATATACCCACCAAGCCAGCTCAGCACACCTTATATAACCACCGAGTCAGCTCAGCACACCTTATATACCCACCGAGCCAGCTCAGCACACCTTATATACCCACCGAGCAGCTCAGCACACCTTATATACCCACCGAGCCAGCTCAGCACACCTTATATAACCACCGAGCCAGCTCAGCCCACCTTATATACCACCGAGTCAGCTCAGCAAACCTTATATACCCACCGAGCCAGCTCAGCACACCTTATATACCCACCGAGCCAGCTCAGCACACCTTATATACCCAACAAGCCAGCTCAGCACACCTTATATACCCACCAAGCCAGCTCAGCACACCTTATATACCCACCAAGCCAGCTCAGCACACCTTATATACCCACCAAGCCAGCTCAGCACACCTTATATACCCACAAAGACAGCTCAGCACACGGGACATCCTTCATGAGCTACATGCTGCCGATGTTGGAAGTGGTCAGAATAATGGGACTGTGTATATTTGCACCTCAGATGATCTTCTGGGCCACCAGATGACGGTTTCTGTCTTGCACAGACAGCCACCAAGTTCTGATTGGTGTGGACCAGGCCAATGGTGACTGCTCCCCATCTGCTTTATAATCACCACTGAAATGTCTCTGCTCAGTATAATAAGTCATCAGTGATATGTCTCTGCTCAGTATACTAGGTCACCAGTGGAATGTCTCTGCTCAGTATACTAGGTCAGTGGAAATGTCTCTGCTCAGTATACTAGGTCACCAGTGAAATGTCTCTGCTCAGTATACTAGGTCACCAGTGGAATGTCTCTGCTCAGTATACTAGGTCACCAGTGGAATGTCTCTGCTCAGTATACTAGGTCACCAGTGGAATGTCTCTGCTCAGTATACTAGGACACCAGTGAAATGCCTCTGCTCAGTATACTAGGTCACCTGTGAAATGTCTCTGCTCAGTATACTAGGTCACCAGTGAAATGTCCTCTGCTCAGTATACTAGGTCAGTAACTCACCAGTGTGAAATAGTCTCTGCTCAGTATACTAGGTCACCTGTGAAATGTCTCTGCTCAGTATACTAGGTCACCAGTGGAATGTCTCTGCTCAGTATACTAGGACACCAGTAAAATGCCTCTGCTCAGTATACTAGGTCACCTGTGAAATGTCTCTGCTCAGTATACTAGGTCACCTGTGAAATGTCTCTGCTCAGTATACTAGGACACCAGTGAAATGCCTCTGCTCAGTATACTAGGTCACCTGTGAAATGTCTCTGCTCAGTATACTAGGTCACCAGTGATATGTCTCTGCTCAGTATACTAGGACACCAGTAAAATGCCTCTGCTCAGTATACTAGGACACCAGTGATATGTCTCTGCTCAGTATACTAGGTCACCTGTGATATGTCTCCGCTCAGTATACCAGGTCACCTGTGGAATGTCTCTGCTCAGTATACTAGGTCACCAGTGAAATGCCTCTGCTCATTATACTAAGACACCAGTGAAATGTCTCTGCTCAGTATACTAGGTCACCAGTGAAATGTCTCCGCTCAGTATACTAGGTCACCAGTGAAATGTCTCCGCTCAGTATACTAGGTCACCAGTGAAATGTCTCTGCTCATTATACTAGGCCACCAGTGAAATGTCTCTGCTCAGTATACTAGGTCACCAGTGAAATGTCTCTGCTCAGTATACTAGGTCACCAGTGAAATGTCTCTGCTCAGTATACTAGGTCACCAGTGAAATGTCTCCGCTCAGTATACTAGGTCACCTGTGGAATGTCTCCGCTCAGTATACTAGGTCACCTGTGGAATGTCTCCGCTCAGTATACTAGGTCACCAGTGAAATGTCTCTGCTCAGTATACTAGGTCACCTGTGGATAGTCTCTGCTCAGTATACAAGGTCACCTGTGGAATGTCTCTGCTCAGTATACTAGGTCACCAGTGAAATGTCTCCGCTCAGTATACTAGGTCACCAGTGAAATGTCTCTGCTCAGTATACTAGGTCACCTGTGGAATGTCTCTGCTCAGTATACTAGGTCACCTGTGGATAGTCTCTACTCAGTATACTAGGTCACCAGTGAAATGTCTCTGCTCAGAATACTAGGTCTCCAGTGAAATGTCTCTGCTCAGTATACTAGGTCTCCAGTGAAATGTCTCTGCTCAGTATACTAGGTCACCAGTGATATGTCTCTGCTCAGTATACTAGGTCACCAGTGAAATGTCTCCGCTCAGTATACTAGGTCACCTGTGGAATGTCTCTGCTCAGTATACTAGGTCACCAGTGAAATGTCTCCGCTCAGTATACTAGGTCACCAGTGAAATGTCTCTGCTCAGTATACTAGGTCACCTGTGGAATGTCTCTGCTCAGTATACTAAGCCACCAGTGAAATGTCTCCGCTCAGTATACTAGGTCACCAGTGAAATGTCTCTGCTCAGTATACTAGGTCTCCAGTGAAATGTCTCTGCTCAGTATACTAGGTCTCCAGTGAAATGTCTCTGCTCAGTATACTAGGTCACCAGTGATATGTCTCTGCTCAGTATACTAGGTCACCAGTGAAATGTCTCCGCTCAGTATACTAGGTCACCAGTGAAATGTCTCTGCTCAGTATACTAGGTCACCAGTGAAATGTCTCTGCTCAGTATACTAGGTCTCTAGTGAAATGTCTCTGCTCAGTATACTAGGTCTCCAGTGAAATGTCTCTGCTCAGTATACTAGGTCACCTGTGGATAGTCTCTACTCAGTATACTAGGTCACCAGTGAAATGTCTCTGCTCAGAATACTAGGTGACCAGTGAAATGTCTCTGCTCAGTATACCAGGTCACCTGTGGAATGTCTCTGCTCAGTATACTAGGTCACCAGTGAAATGTCTCTGCTCAGTATACTAGGTCACCAGTGAAATGTCTCTGCTCAGTATACTAGGTCACCAGTGAAATGTCTCTGCTCAGTATACTAGGTCACCAGTAAAATGTCTCTGCTCAGTATACTAGGTGACCAGTGAAATGTCTCTGCTCAGTATACTAAGCCACCAGTGAAATGTCTCCGCTCAGTATACTAGGTGATCAGTGAAATGTCTATGCTCAGTATACTAGGTCTCCAGTGAAATGTCTCTGCTCAGTATACTAGGTCACCAGTGAAATGTCTATGCTCAGTATACTAGGTCTCCAGTGAAATGTCTCTGCTCAGTATACTAGGTCTCCAGTGAAATGTCTCTGCTCAGTATACTAGGTCACCAGTGATATGTCTCTGCTCAGTATACTAGGTCACCAGTGAAATGTCTCCGCTCAGTATACTAGGTCACCAGTGAAATGTCTCTGCTCAGTATACTAGGTCACCAGTGAAATGTCTCTGCTCAGTATACTAGGTCTCTAGTGAAATGTCTCTGCTCAGTATACTAGGTCTCCAGTGAAATGTCTCTGCTCAGTATACTAGGACACCAGTGAAATGTCTCTGCTCAGTATACTAAGTCACCAGTGAAATGTCTCTGCTCAGTATACTAGGTCACCAGTGAAATGTCTCTGTTTAGTATACTAGGTCACCTGTGGAATGTCTCTGCTCAGTATACTAGGACACCAGTGAAATGTCTCTGCTCACTATACTAGGTGACCAGTGAAATGTCTCTGCTCAGTATACTAGGTCACCAGTGAAATGTCTCTGCTCAGTATACTAGGTGATCAGTGAAATGTCTCTGCTCAGTATACTAAGTCACCAGTGAAATGTCTCTCCATTTAGTGACCACCCATACAGCATACTGTGCAGTATATGGAGACACTTGCGGGTCCATTATAAGCAGCAGACATCTAATTGTATGAAGTGATCCCTCTGATCAGGAATTGTCCAATCTGTCTGACGTCTGGAGACAATAAAAACCTATAGGTGACTCATTTGTGCCATTAAGGATCGGTCTGATTGTTTTCCCGGATTTCTTGCTGTGGTACAGGCGCTTATAGATGGAGACATAACCCATCAGACGTCTCATCCCCTCTCTGCTCCAGCAACATGCAAACCTGCTGGACAAAGCCTTTACTCTGCCTGGAGCTGTACACATGAGCTGCAGTGCCCCCTGGTGGCCAAACTACAGAACACAACTTCATTCTGGGAAATGCAGATTTGTCTCTCTCCAGACCTTATTACTCATGACGGACTGCACAGTATCACATGTGATAGGCTTAGATACAGTAGGACACCAGACAGTATCACACATGATAGGCTTAGATACAGCAGGACACCAGACAGTATCACATGTGATTGGCTTAGATACAGCAGGACAGCAGACAGTATCATACATGATAGGCTTAGATACAGCAGAACAGCAGACAGTATCACACATGATAGGCTTAGATACAGCAGGACACCAGACAGTATCACACATGATAGGCTTAGATACAGCAGGACACCAGACAGTATCACACATGATAGGCTTAGATACAGCAGGACACCAGACAGTATCACACATGATAGGCTTAGCTACAGCAGGACAGCAGACAGTATCACACATGATAGGAATAGATACAGCAGGACAGCAGACAGTATCACACATGATAGGCTTAGATACAGCAGGACACCAGACAGTATCATACATGCTAGGCTTAGATACAGCAGGACACCAGACAGTATCACACATGATAGGCTTAGATACAGCCGGATAGCAGACAGTATCATACATGATATGCTTAGCTACAGCAGGACAGCAGACAGTATCACACATGATAGGCTTAGATACAGCAGGACAGCAGACAGTATCACACATGATAGGCTTAGATACAGCAGGACAGCAGACAGTATCATACATGATATGCTTAGCTACAGCAGGACAGCAGACAGTATCACACATGATAGGCTTAGATACAGCAGGACAGCAGACAGTATCATACATGATAGGCTTAGCTACAGCAGGACACCAGACAGTATCACACATGATAGGCTTAGATACAGCAGGACAGCAGACAGTATCACACATGATAGGCTTAGATACAGCAGGACACCAGACAGTATCACACATGATAGGCTTAGATACAGCAGGACAGCAGACAGTATCACACATGATAGGCTTAGATACAGCAGGACAGCAGACAGTATCATACATGATAGGCTTAGATACAGCAGGACAGCAGACAGTATCACACATGTGAGGCTTAGATACAGCAGACAGTGTCACACATGATAGGTCTAGATACAGCAGGACAGCAGACAGTATCATACATGATAGGCTTAGATACAGCAGGACAGTAGACAGTATCACACATAATAGATCTAGATACAGCAGACAGTATCACAAATGATAGGCTTAGATACAGTAGGACAGCAGACAGTATCACACATAATAGGATTAGATACACAGCTCAGCAGACAGTATCACACATGATAGGCTTACATACAGCGGTTCAGCAGACAGTATCACACATAACAGGATTAGATACACAGCTCAGCAGACAGTATCACACATGATAGGCTTACATACAGCGGTTCAGCAGACAGTATTCACACATGATAGGATTATATACACAGCTCAGCAGACAGTATCACACATGATAGGATTATATACACAGCTCAGCAGACAGTATCACACATGATAGGATTATATACACAGCTCAGCAGACAGTATCACACATGATAGGATTAGATACACAGCTCAGCAGACAGTATCACACATGATAGGATTATATACACAGCTCAGCAGACAGTATCATACATGATAGGATTAGATACACAGCTCAGCAGACAGTATCATACATGATAGGATTAGATACACAGCTCAGCAGACAGTATCACACATGATATGATTAGATACACAGCTCAGCAGACAGTATCACACATGATAGGATTAGATACACAGCTCAGCAGGCATGTGACACGGCAGCGTCTGCTGAATCTCTCAACATACGTGACACTGAAGTATCTGCTGAATCCCTCAACATACATGTGACACGGCAGCGTCTGCTGAATCTCTCAACATACATGTGACACGGCAGCATCTGCTGAATCCCTCAACATACATGTGACAGGGGAGCATCTGCTGAATCCCTCAACATACATGTTACAGGGGAGCATCTGCTGAATCCCTCAACATACATGTGACACGGCAGCATCTGCTGAATCCCTCAACATACATGTGACAGGGGAGCATCTGCTGAATCCCTCAACATACATGTTACAGGGGAGCATCTGCTGAATCCCTCAACATACATGTGACACGGCAGCATCTGCTGAATCCCTCAACATACATGTGACAGGGGAGCATCTGCTGAATCCCTCAACATACATGTTACAGGGGAGCATCTGCTGAATCCCTCAACATACATGTGACACGGCAGCATCTACTGAATCCCTCAACATACATGTGACACGGCAACATCCGCTTACAAATTTTTGCCCAGCAGTTCTAGACAATCAAAATGTTACATAAGAAAGCCCTATGAACTGCCCAACCCTAGACACAGAAAGCTCTGTCCTCCATGTTCTTCCTGCAGCCACCACAAGGGGGCGCCTTCTGCATACTGGTATGCACTGAACTAAGTATTAACCCACTCGGCGCTGCATCCAGTTCTGGCCTTTGTGATAGGGGTTTTTTTCATCTCTCCCTTCTGACCACCATGACTTTATTTTGCCACCAAGGTAACTCTATGAATGCTTGTTTTTTGCCATAAAATTTCTATGTGTTATGTGTTTTTTGTTTTAATGTTTTTACATTATATAGCAATAAATGTCTTTTTGGCTCTTTCTACTTTTTTCTACATATATTTTTACATCGTGTTAACCTTTTCTATATGTTACCCTATGAGTATGTGAACATGTGACCCCCTGATAGCTGATATAATACACTGCAATGCTTCTGCATTGCAGTGTATTATGTCTGTTAGAATAAAACACCAACAGGCATCCTGTTAGGCCCTGCCTCTGGTAAGACCTAATAGGTGAAGAATACCAGCCATGGAAGCCATTAAACATACTGCGGCTGTCCACAATTCAATGGTCCAGCACCACACATGTACGACAAGGAGTTAAAAGGGGTCCTCCAGGCTACAGATAACCTATTCTCAAAAAAAGTGATCAATATTAGATCAGTGGGGGTCTGACACCCGGCACCCGCACCATTTAGCTGTTTCGGGCTGTGTGGCAGCAGAAAATATGCAACGTAAGTTGCTGGAGGCAGATAGCTCCCCACACCGTGTAGTGGCCAAGCCAGGGTACTGCAGCATTTAAAGGGGTTATCACATTAATAATGCGAAAAATGAAAATAAACCATCATAAAGTACATGACAATACCTTTCTAACAAATCTAGAACCAGCCCTGTACCTCACATGGATCCAGAGATCTCCTCATTCATTGTTCTGAGCTGGCATCTCAAGGGAGTGTCTTTTCTGCTGCAGCTAAGGGGGTGTGTCTTAGCTCTCCCTATCACAGTTCAGGAGGCGTGTCTCAGCTCTCCCTATCACAGCTCAGGTGGTGTGTCTCAGCATTCCCTATCACAGTTCAGGAGGTGTGTCTCAGCTCTCCCTATCACAGCTCAGGGGGTGTGTCTCAGCTCTCCCTATCACAGTTCAGGGGGCGTGTCTCAGCTCTCCCTATCACAGCTCAGGAGGTGTGTCTCAGTATTCCCTATCACAGTTTAGGAGGCGTGTCTCAGCTCTCCCTATCACAGCTCAGGGGGCGTGTCTCAGCTCTCCCTATCACAGCTCAGGAGGTGTGTCTCAGCATTCCCTATCACAGTTCAGGAGGCGTGTCTCAGCTCTCCCTATCAAAGCTCAGGGGGCGTGTCTCAGCTCTCCCTATCACTGTTCAGGGGGCGTGTCTCAGCTCTCTATATCACAGCTCAGGAGGCAGGTGAAAGATGAAACTGAGCATGTGCGGCCATCTCAGTGAGCAGGTCAAAGAAATAAGAAACTAAGGCTACTTTCACACTAGCGTTTTTTAATTCCGGTATTGAGTTCCGTCATAGGGGCTCAATACCGGAATAAAACGCTTCAGTTTTGTCCTCATTCATTGTCAATGGGGGCAAAACTGAACTGAAGACAACAGAGCGCTCCTGAAAGCATTCCATTCCGTCTTCAGACCGAAGAGCAAACCGCAGCATGCTGCGGTTTGCTCTCCGGTCCAGGCATCCGCACAAAGACGGATCCGTCATGACCCCCAATGAAAGTCAGTGGGGACGGATCCGTTTGGTGTGACACAATGGTGAACAGATCCGTCCTCCATTGACTTTCAATGGAGTTCATGACGGATCCGTCACCTGCACACATACATACATACATACACATAAACATACAAATACACACACATACTTACATGCTCCCGGAAGGTCTCCACAGAGCAGGAGAAGCAGGATGGTGCGCACATAGGACGATTCCCCACAGCGCCCAGCAGAGGGCCCTGTGGGGAATCGTCCTATGTGCGCGCCGTCCTCCTCCTGTACTGTGCTGCGCCGAGCTGCCGGGAGCGTGTAAGTATGTGTATGTGTGTGTAAGTATGTCTGTATATGGTACTGTGTGACATGTGTGGGGCCGGAGCGCGGTTCCGGCCCCACACATGTCCCTGCGGCAGTACGGATCCGGCGGCACCCTTCACCTGCCGGATCCGTGCTGCTCCTAGTGTGAAAGAGGCCTTAGTGGTGCTATACAGATAGATTTTATTGAATAACTTGGTAGGTATCCAAAATTTTTAATTAGATGCAATTACAAAACTATTCAGATCCAGGTCAGGTTTGAAAACTATAGAATATTTTTTCGTGGGACAAACCCATTAAGTGAATGGGAGCTGAGTTATAGAGAGCGGGCACCAGAAACTACAGAATGTACAGGGCCTTTTTCCTCCTCTATATACACTGTTAGTGCCTGTCACCCTGTCAATGTCAGATAGAGGTGGATTCCATGTCTGGAACCCACTCCTATCTACAGAATGGGGCCCCCGAAGTGGGACATTGATGGTGCATCACAAGGATATGCGATCAATGTCAGATAGGTGTGTGTGCCATGTCTGGAACCCGCTCCTATCTAGAGAATGGGGACCCCGACGTGGGATATTGATGGCGTATCACTGGGATATGCGATCTGTGTCAGATACGTTGTCTGCCATGTCTGGAACCCGCTCCGATGTAGAGAACTGGGCCTCCGAAGTGGCTGTCACCCAGGGCCATGTCTAGAACCCCCTCCTATCTACAGAATGGGGCCCCCGAAGTGCGACATTGATGGCGTATCACTAGGATATGCGATCTGTGTCAGATATGCTGTCTGCCATGTCTGGAACCCGCTCCTATCTCCAGAATGGGGCCCCCAAAGTGAAAAGAAAGCAGCCGTGCATGCAAAGCCACCCTCTGTTAACCAATATGGAAGTTTTCTTCTCTTTTCTTTCTATATATTTTTTTTACATTTTACTTTTCTATATGTTTCCCTTTTGCTAGGTTCAGTAGAGTATGTGAACATACCATCCCCTAAAAGCTGATGTAATACACTGCAATGCTTCTGCATTGCAGTGTATTATGACTGTCGGAATAAAACACCAATAGGCATCCTGTTAGGCCCTGCCTCTGGTAAGACCTAATAGGAGAAGGCATTAAATGTGCAAGGGGCTGATGAAGAATCGCCCACCCGCCGCCAAATTGAAATCACCGGACATTTAGCCGGGCCCTGACAATTTCCGGCCCATGTTGCTGCTCCACTTAGCAGAGCAAGGACAGAGGCTTGGCTTCGGGGGCTTCATTTTGTTTTCTATTTTGCATGTACTGGAGCATTAAAAAAATTCCTGCAAAAGTATACACACCCTTTACCCCTCTCCAGCGCTGAACGCTATTGACTGCACCCTGTCGGACTGTCATTGTCACGAGCTGCAGGTGCCGTTTTGTCACGGTGAAGCATAACCCAGACGTTGAGCTCTTCTCTCAGATCCGTAATCAAGGTATTACTCTCCTGCCATGTCTCTGCAGCTGTGTGGGTTTGAGGTGGGTGGTTGAGACGCCGCGTTTCGTGCTTTCCGTGTGTCATCTCCCGCCAAATAAAAGCTGAAGACAGATAATTGTTGTTGTTTTTTGTTGTTGTTTTTTTTTTTTACTTTGGATGAAGAATCCGAAAAAGTTTTACTTGTGTTCATTACGAGTTACATGAAGCACCTGTCTGCCGCGTGAGGATCCGCGCCGCCATCGCTGGAGGTTTTATTGATGTCTCTCCACATCTGTTCTCGCACACAGTACACGATATCTACATCGTTACTAAGGTTAAAAGAGAAAACACAAAGCGCCGTAAAGTTCAGTCTGTTCATAGCTGTAAATGTGGTGGATGAGGTGCAGCCATATGGCAGCGTAGTCTGAGCCTCAAGCACCGGTGCCCGATCTCTGTTTTCATGTCAGCCACGTAGTGTGATGAGAGGAAGGCATATTAAGATGAAAGCCAGGCTGAAGAACGGAGACAGAAATCTGGCAGTGTGTTTCTCCAGATCTTAATACTGCCATACAGTGCCTGAGACGTTATGCCAGACAGTGGAGGCCTAAGTAATAATTTCTAAAATAAAATCGCCATACATTTCCCGACATAACACATCCTCAAAGCAGGGCTGTGGAGTTAGAGTCGGTGACCATTTTGGTGGAGTCTGAGTCGGTATAAAATGGACCGACTCCGACTCCTAAAATATATAATAAATTGGTACATTTAGTTCAGTACAGTACGTGCTGAATATATTTTGATAAGAATTTGGGAACATGATGAAATGTCCTATCTGTTCTATTCCTGAACTAAGGATCTAGGCTTTCAGTTGAGATGACTGTGTGCTGCCCTTTATATAGATGCTCAGAAGTGAAGCTCCTCCGCTACAGATCAGAGGAAAAAGGCACTGGGAAGGAATGGCTGCACTCATCTCAGATCTGCTAGAGAAAACAGGATTAAAGGGGTTTTCTCACTAGTTACAAAGATTAGCTTTCTACATAAAGGGACAGTTAAAAGAAGACATTTTCTAAATACAGTGGTCAGTAGATTTTACTTTAGTCATGAACTATAGACAGTACAGCAGGTCTCTCACTGTACACAGGTTTCTATGGTAACCTGCAGACCATTAATTATCTGATTGGCTGAGAGCAGGAGTGACCTCACCCCCACGGAATGATTGGACTGAGCGACTGAGTGAGATTACCTGCAGTAAGCAAAATGTGTTGTGAGGACTGAGAAGGATGGCTTTACCTGTAATTGTGTTAGAGATCACAACCTCCTGCTCTGTCAGAGTAAGTTAATATATGCTAATAACTGCTGGAGACCCACCCACAGCCTGAGGAGACATAGTAAGTGCAAACTACCTGTCAGCCAGTGAATCAATGTGCTGAGAAAACCCCTTTAAGGCAAGCATTTCTTAGTATATCTAAACTTTCAATAAACTGTGCATAAATCACTTGTCCAGTGCATGTTCTCTCTGTATGCTTTATGTGTGAGAAATGAAAGGGGAGCTCTGATTGGTTGCTATGGGCAACAAAGAAAGTCTTAGACCTAGACAGTTTTCATACATCAGGCCCTTAGTGAGCTGTACCCAGTGAAAGGCAGATACTGAAAGTTCAGAGTAAAGATATCTAATAAAACATAAATTACAAACTTTTTTTGTCATTACATATCTGTACTATTGATTTATGCAAAGTTTGTTTAAAGTTATCACTTAAACATGCTCCATTTATGAGGGAGTCGGAGTCGGATTGGGAGTCGGAGTCGGGGGAAATTGAGGAGTCGGAGTTGGAGTCGGGGCTTTGGCTTACCGACTCCACAGCCCTGCCCCAAAGTGACCAAAACTACATTCCCAATTATCTCAAAATTACATAACCACACAGTGCCCAAAATAATACTGACATACAGTGTCCAAAGCAACATTTCCAATGATCTCAAAATATAATCACACAGTGCCTATAATAATACTGCCATATAGTGTTCAAAGCAACATTTCCAATGATCTCAAAATAATATAATCACACAATGCCCAAATAATACCGCCATACGGTGTCCAAAGCAATATTTCTAATGAACTCAAAATAACATAATCACACAGTGCCCAAAATAATACTTCCAGATACTGTCCAAAGCAACATTTCCACATATCTCAAAATACTATAATCACACAGTGTCCAAAATAAAACCGCCATATAGTGTCCAAAGCAACATTTTCAGTGATTTCAAAATAATATAACCACACAGTGCCTAAAATAATACCACCACACAGTGTCCAACGCAACATTTCCAATTATCTCAAAATAATATAACCAAACAGTGCCCAAAATAATACCACCACACAGTGTCCAAAGGAACATTTTCAATTATCTCAAAATAATATAATCACACAGTGCCCAAAATAATACCGCCATTCAGTGTCCAAAGTAACATTTCCAATTATAGCAATATAATATAATTGCACAGTGCCCAAAATAATACCGCCATACAGTGTCCAAAGCAACATGTCCATACAGTTCCCAAAAATTATACCGCCGTACAGTGTCCAAAGCAACATTTCCAATGATCTCAAAATTAACACAATCACACAGTGCCCAAAATAATACCGCCATACAGTCATGGCCAAAAGTTTTGAGAATGACACAAATCTTCTATTTTCACATGATCTGCTGCCCTCTGGTTTTTATGTGTGTTTGTCAGATGTTTTTATCACATACAGAAATATAATTGCAATCATATTATGAGTAACAAAAGCTTATATTGACAGTTAGAATGAGTTAATGCAGCAAGTCAATATTTGCAGTGTTGACCCTTCTTCTTCAGGACCTCTGCAATTCTCCCTGGCATGCTCTCAATCAACTTCTGGACCAAATCCTGACTGATAGCCATCCATTCTTGCACAATCAATGCTTGAATTTTGTCAGAATTTGTAGGTTTTTGTTTGTCCACCCGTCTCTTGATGATTGACCACAAGTTCTCCATGGGATTAAGATCTGGGGAGTTTCCAGGCCATGGACCCAAAATCTCTTGTTTTGTTCCCTGAGCCATTTAGTTATCACCTTTGCTTTATGGCAAGGTGCTCCATCATGCTGGAAAAGGCATTGTTGATCGCCAAACTGCTCTTGGATGGTTGGGAGAAGTTGCTCTCGGAGGACATTCTGGTACCATTCTTTATTCATGGCTGTGTTTTTAGGCAAGACTGTGAGAGAGCCGATTCCCTTGGCTGAGAAGCAACCCCACACATGAATGGTTTCAGGATGCTTTACAGTTGGCATGAGACAAGACTGGTGGTAGCGCTCACCTCGTCTTCTCCGAATAAGCTGTTTTCCAGATGTCCCAAACAATAGAAAAGGGGATTCATCAGAGAAAATGACCTTACCCCAGTCCTCAGCAGTCCACTCCCTGTACCTTTTGCAGAATATCAGTCTGTCCCTGATGTTTTTTCTGGAGAGAAGTGGCTTCTTTGCTGCCCTCCTTCAGACCAGGCCTTGCTCCAAGAGTTTCCGCCTCACAGTGCGTGCAGATGCACTCACACCTGCCTGCTGCCATTCCTGAGCAAGCTCTGCACTGCTGGTAGCCCGATCCCGCAGCTGAAACACTTTTAAGAGACGGTCCTGGTGCTTGCTGGTCTTTCTTGGGCGCCCTGGAGCCTTTTTGGCAACAATGGAACCTCTCTCCTTGAAGTTCTTGATGATGCGATAGATTGTTGACTGAGGTGCAATCTTTCTAGCTGCGATACTCTTCCCTGTTAGGCCATTTTTGTGCAGTGCAATGATGACTGCACGTGTTTCTTTAGAGATAACCATGGTTAACAGAAGAGAAACAATGATGCCAAGCACCAGCCTCCTTTTAAAGTGTCCAGTGGTGTCATTCTTACTTAATCATGACAGATTGATCTCCAGCCCTGTCCTCATCAACACCCACACCTGTGTTAATGGAGCAATCACTGAACGATGTTAGCTGGTCCTTTTAAGGCAGGGCTGCAATGATGTTGAAATGTGTTTTGGGGGATAAAGTTCATTTTCTAGGCAAATATTGACTTTGCAAGTAATTGCTGTTAAGCTGATCACTCTTTATAACATTCTGGGGTATATGCAAATTGCCATTATAAAAACTGAAGCAGTAGACTTTGTAAAAATTAATATTTGTATCATTCTCAAAACTTTTGGCCATGACTGTACAGTGTCCAAAGCAACATGTCTATACAGTGCCCAAAATTACACCGCCATACAGTGTCCAAAGCAAGGAGTCTATACAGTGCCCAAGCATGTGGACTTCGAAAACAAAAATTCACACTGCTGTTCAGTGAGTCATGATGTTATCCTCACGACTCGTAGATAAAACATCTTCATATCTTTGATTGCATGATGCACAATTAAGGGGGCGGAGTCTCCCGAAACATGGAGTGGCGGGGAGGAGGCCAGGAGGATGTTGGGCTCGGCGCCCATCACATTGTGGAACTGATCCATGTAATCTGTGATTTTGTATGGAATAAAAAGATATGAAGATGTTTCATCGAGTCGTGAGGATCACATAATGACTCACTGAACTGCAGTGTGAATTTTTGTTTTTGAAGTCCGCATGATTGAATTGCTGTGATTTGGAGGAGAGTGGAGCCCCTCTTGTGGATTGAGCATGGCCTTATTTTGGACCCTGCCCAAAATAAAGCTGCTATATGTTGCCCAAAGTAACATAACCATACAGTGCCCAAAATAACAGCCAGAGGCAAAAATAAATAGATAAATAATACTGCCATACAGTACCCAAAATAACAGCCAGAGGCAAAAATAAAAAGATAATACTGTTATACATTGTCCTTATAATAACACAGTCATACAGTGCCCAAAATAACATATCCATACAGTGCCCAAAATAACATATGCATACAGTGCCCAAAGTAACAAAACCATAGGGTGCCCAAAGTAATACTGCCATACAGTGCCCAAAGTAACAAAACCATAGGGTGCCCAAAGTAATACTTCCATACAGTGTCTAAAGTAACATAACTATAGAATGACCAAAATAAAAGCTAGAGGCAAAAAACTAAATAAATAATACTGTCATACAGTGCCCAAAATAATACTGCCATACAGTGCTCAAAGTAACAAAAACATAGAGTGCCCAAAATAATACAGCCATACGGTGCACGAAGTAACGTAACCACAGAGTGCCCAAAATATCACTGCCATATAATGCTCGAAATAACAGTAATTCAGTGCCCAAAATAATACTGCCATACAGAGCCCAAAATAACATTGTCATATCAGGCCCAAAATAATACTGCCATACAGAGCCCAAAATAACACATCCACCCAGTGCCCAAAATAATACTGCCATACAGTGCTCAAAGTAACAAAAACATAGAGTGCCCAAAATAATACAGCCATACGGTGCATGAAGTAACGTAACCACAGAGTGCCCAAAATATCACTGCCATATAATGCTCGAAATAACAGTAATTCAGTGCCCAAAATAATACTGCCATACAGAGCCCAAAATAACACATCCACCCAGTGCCCATAATAATACTGCCATACAGTGCTCAAAGTAACAAAAACATAAAGTGCCCAAAATAATACAGCCATACGGTGCACAAAGTAACATAACCACAGAGTGCCCAAAATAACACTGCTATATAATGCTCAAAATAACAGTAATTCAGTGCCCAAAATAATACTGCCATACAGTGCCCAAAATAACATTGTCATATCAGGTCCAAAATAATACTGCCATACAAAGCCCAAAATAACATTGTCATATCAGGGCCAAAATAATACTGCCATACAAAGCCCAAAATAACATTGTCATATCAGGCCCAATATAATACTGCCATACGAAGCCCAAAATAACATTGTCATATCAGGCCCAAAATAATACTGCCATACAGAGGCCAAAATGACCACCACATAGCTTAACAGCATAAATAACCTAGCCATACTGTGCCCAAAATGATATTGCCGTCTACTGGCCATACAGTGCTCAGCATAGCAATACTGTGGCCAAAATAACAAAGCCCCACAGAGAACAACATAAACATTCAGTGTCCAAAATAACATGGAGATATACTGCCTAAAACCAAAATAACATACACTCCTGAACATTGAAACTGCAACACCAAGAAGGACAAGCCGTAAGGTTATGCAAATTGAGGAAGTAACAGGCGTTGCTGAGATCTGCAGTCGATCAAATTTTCAAGCACCTAGCTCCAATCTGTGGCAGGTCGGAAGGGTATAAAAGTCAGATTGAGAGACCTTGGTTTATCACTCTGGCAGATCAGACCACGATTAGGCAACTGTTCACCGTTGTCCCGTTGGTTAGGAGAAGAACGGCGAACTGGAATGACAGGAAGAGGTGCGCAGAGGAGAACCTCTGCCCGACCGAATCGTCTGGTTAGAAGAATGGCGCGTAGTGATCCATTCTGTACTGCAAGTGAAAGAGGACGTCACATCCCAAGCCTAGCTCGGCATTTGATCATGGAACTGGTGGTACGGCCATTTCTCCAAAGTGTCCCAGGAACTGTTTTTTTTTTTAACAGAACAACTCCAGGCTGCATGTTGCTCGTGCTACTGTGAGCAGCCTGCGTGGCCTAAAGGTGCTACCACGGCCTGCAGCGTCTCCAGACTTGTCTTCCATCGAGCACATCTGGGACAACATTGACACTAACTGCAAAAGGAGCTTCCAGCAGTGGATCTTGATGATTTCTGTGCCCAAGTGCATTCAGCGTGGCTGAACATTCCTCAGACATCCATTAATAACCCCAATGACAGCTGCCAAGGCGGGTGTTTCTGATCGAGATTGAATAAATCAAGATGTTTCGAATATTTGGTTTCCATTTTGTATCATTTGAATAGCATTAACATGTCTATCCATCTTCTTATTTCCACAATTCCATGACTTTTCCTTCTTAAAGTTGCAGGTTCAATGTGGGGGAGTGTAGTTATATAGAGACCAAAATAGCATAGCCATATAGTGCCCAAAGTAATATAGCCATACAGTGATCAAATTAAGTCATACAGTGCCCAAACTCCACATAACCATACAGTGCCTAAAATAATACCGCCATACAGTACTCAAAATGGTAGCAGTGGTAGCACCCTGGCTCAGTGGTTGGCACTGGTGCCCTTGCAGCAGTGGGGTCCCGGATTTGAATCCGACCAAGAACAACATGTGCAGAGAACTTGTCTCGTCTCTCCGTGTTCAAATGGATTTTCTCCCCAAACATACTAATAGGTTAAAGAAGAACTCCCGCAAAATTTTTATTCTCTGGACCAGTTACAAACCTGCATGATGGAATCTGTAGTGAATGTAATCTTCTCATCAGAGACTGTATCTGTGAGTTATCCCCTCTCTTCTAATTGTAGCTGTGTCATGTGACCAACTCCCTGACCTCTATCTGACCCAGGACAGGAAGCCAGTTACTTCTCTATTCATTCCTATGAGACTCAGAGTGAGGCTCCCATAGGAATACATAGAGAAATAGACTTCCTGTCCACACATAAGGTGCTGTGTGAGTTGGTGAGTCTGATTCCTAGTCACATGACACAGATGAGAAACATCAGGGTGATATAACTCACAAATTCAGCCACTGGTAAGTTCTTCTTTAAGTGACCTCTAATGAAACTGTCCACAGTGTGTGACCGAGACAGGGAGTTTAGACTGTGCGCCCCACTGGGGAGAGGGACTGATGTGAGCGATGATACATTGCTGCTGCCAACTGGAAATAAAATAAATAGTACAGCCTAACAATGACCAAAATGATATAACTGTACAGAGAGCAAACTAACAGTGTCATAGAGTACCCATATTAACACCAACATAATATAAAATAATAGTAATACTGCCATACAGACACTGGAATAAAATGGATACAAAGTGCTAAAAATACTGTATAAACAATGTACAGTGCCCAGACACAACACAATACTATATAGTGCCCAAAATAATACCATTTTTTTTAGTGCCCAAAATAATACCAATCCAATTCTTTCTCAGGGCCTTGAGAAAGCATCTGACGAAGCAAAACGGCCGTTGGCTGGCTGCATCTATTGAGTACTACTCCCTGCATCGTGCATTTTGTTCAATAAAGTGGACTTTATACAAGCTGGGTGAGTGCCGTGGATCATACCTATTTTTCAGGATTTTTATGTTCATGCATACTTTGATACACTTAGCACCGCTCTTTTAGTTGCCCCACTGAACTGGACTTCGATGTGTCAGTGTGTGGTGCTGACTATTCTCCCTTTTTGCATGGAGAGTCACAATAATACTATTCCAAACTGGCCAAAATAATATTCAATACAGAGCACATAATACTGCACTTTCAAGAATCTATGTAATACTGCAAAATGCATCCATATAACGTATTTTTGCCCTATAAAATGCACCTAGTTTTTAAAGGAGGAAAATCAGACCTCAGAGCCCCAATCAGACCCTCAATGTTAATAAGACCCCTAATCAGACCTCAGATCAGACCCCCAATGTTAATAAGACTCCTAATCAGACCTCAGATCAGACCTTCAATGTTAATAAGTCCTCGAATCAGACCTCAGATCAGACCCCCCCCATGTTTCTAAGACCCCCATTCAGACCTCAGATCAGACCCCGAATGTTTCTAAGACCCCCAATCAGACCTCAGATCAGACCACCCATGTTTCTAAGACCCCATTCAGACTCAGATCAGACCCTGAATGTTTCTAAGACCCCCAATCAGACCGCAGATCAGACCCCAATGTTAATAAGACTCCTAAACAGACCTCAGATCAGACCTTCAATGTTAATAAGTCTCCAATCAGACCTCAGATCAGACCCCCCATGTTTCTAAGACCCCCATTCAGACCTCAGATCAGACCCCCCATGTTTCTAAGACCTCCATGGCAATCAGACCACAGATCAGACCCCCAATGTTAATAAGACTCCTAATCAGACCACAGAGCCCCAATCAGACCACCAATGTTAATCAGACATCACCTCATTACTCAGATCAGACACTCAGTGTTAATAAGACCCCTAATCAGACCTCAGATCAGACCCCCCATGCTTCTAAGACCCCCATGTCAATCACACCTCAGATCAGACCCCCAATGTTAATAAGACTCCTAATCAGACCTCAGATCAGACCTTTAATGTTAATAAGTCCTCCAATCAGACCTCAGATCAGACCCCCATGTTTCTAAGACCCCCATTCAGACCTCAGATCAGACCCCCCATGTTTCTAAGACCCCCATGGCAATCAGACCACAGATCAGACCCCCAATGTTAATAAGACTCCTAATCAGACCTCAGATCAGACCCCCAATGTTAATAAGACTCCGAAACAGACCTCAGATCAGACCTTCAAATGTTAATAAGTCCTCCAATCAGACCTCAGATCAGACCCCCAATGTTTCTAAAGACCCCCAATCAGACCTCAGATCAGACCCCCCATGTTTCTAAGACCTCCATGGCAATCAGACCACAGATCAGACCCCCAATGTTAATAAGACTCCTAATCAGACCACAGAGCCCCAATCAGACCACCAATGTTGATCAGACATCACCTCATTACTCAGATCAGACTCTCAGTGTTAATAAGACCCCAAATCAGACCTCAGATCAGACCCCCCCATGTTTCTAAGACCCCCATGTCAATTACACCTCAGATCAGACCCCCAATGTTAATAAGACTCCTAATCAGACCTCAGATCAGACCCTCAATGTTAATAAGACCCCCAATCAGACCTCAGATCAGACCCCCCATTTTTCTAAGGTCGCCATGTCAATCAGACCTCAGATCAGACCCCCAATGTTAATAAGACTCCTAATAAGACCTCAGATCAGACCCTCAATGTTAATAAGTCCTCCAATCATACCTCAGATCAAGACCCCCAATGTTAATAAGACTCCTAATTAGACCTCAGATCAGATCTTCAATGTTAATAAGTCCTCCAATCAGACCTCAGATCAGATCCCCCCCATGTTTCTAAGACCCCCAACCAGACCTCAGATCAGACCCCACATGTTTCTAAGATCTCCATGGCAATCAGACCACAGATCAGACCCCCAATGTTAATAAGACTCCTAATCAGACCTCAGAGCCCCAATCAGACCACCAATGTTAATCAGACATCATCTCATTACTCAGATCAGACCCTCAGTGTTAATAAGACCCCTAATCAGACCTCAGATCAGACCCTCAATGTTAATAAGACCCCTAATCAGACCTCAGATCAGAACCCCCATGTTTCTAAGACCCCCATGTCAATCAGACCTCAGATCAGACCCCAATGTTAATAAGACTCCTAATCAGACCTCAGATCAGATCTTCAATGTTAATAAGTCCTCCAATCAGACCTCAAATGAGACCCCCAATGTTTCTAAGACCCCCAATCAGACCTCAGATCAGACCCCCCATGTTTCTAAGACCTCCATGGCAATCAGACCACAGATCAGACCCCCAATGTTAATAAGACTCCTAATCAGACCACAGAGCCCCAATCAGACCACCAATGTTAATCAGACATCATCTCATTACTCAGATCAGACCCTCAGTGTTAATAAGACCCCTAATCAGACCTCAGATCAGACCCCCATGTTTCTAAGACCCCCCATGTCAATCACACCTCAGATCAGACTCCCAATGTTAATAAGACTCCTAATCAGACCTCAGATCAGACCGTTAATGTTAATAAGTCCTCCAATCAGACCTCAGATCAGACCCCCCATGTTTCTAAGACCCCCATTTCAGACCCCCCATGTTTCTAAGACCCCCATGGCAATCAGACCTCAGATCACACCCCCAATGTTAATAAGACTCCTAAACAGACCTCAGATCAGACCTTCAATGTTAATAAGTCCTCCAATCAGACCTCAGATCAGACCCCCCATGTTTCTAAGACCCCAATCAGACCTCAGATCAGACCCCCCATGTTTCTAAGACCTCCATGGCAATCAGACACAGATCAGACCCCCAATGTTAATAAGACTCCTAATCAGACTCAGAGCCCCAATCAGACCACCAATGTTGATCAGACATCACCTCATTACTCAGATCAGACTCTCAGTGTTAACAGACCCCAAATCAGACCTCAGATCAGACCCCCATGTTTCTAAGACCCCCATGTCAATAACACCTCAGATCAGACCCCCAATGTTAATAAGACCCCCAATCAGACCTCAGATCAGACCCCCATTTTTCTAAGGTCGCCATGTCAATCAGACCCTCAGATCAGACCCCCCAATGTTAATAAGACTCCTAATCAGACCCTCAATGTTAATAAGTCCTCCAATCATACCTCAGATCAGACCCCCAATGTTAATAAGACTCCTAATAGACCTCAGATCAGATCTTCAATGTTAATAAGTCCTCCAATCAGACCTCAGATCAGATCCCCCCCATGTTTCTAAGACCCCCAACCAGACCTCAGATCAGCCCCCCATGTTTCTAAGACCTCCATGGCAATCAGACCACAGATCAGACCCCCAATGTTAATAAGACTCCTAATCAGACCTCAGAGCCCCAATCAGACCACCAATGTTAATCAGACATCACCTCATTACTTCAGATCAGACCCTCAGTGTTAATAAGACCCCTAATCAGACCTCAGATCAGACCCTCAATGTTAATAAGACCCCTAATCAGATCCCCCATGTTTCTTAAGACCCCATGTCAATCAGACCTCAGATCAGACCCCAATGTTAATAAGACTCCTAATCAGACCTCAGATCAGATCTTCAATGTTAATAAGTCCTCCAATCAGACCTCAGATCAGAACCCCCCATGTTTCTAAGACCCCCATTCAGCCTCAGATGAGACCCCAAGTTTCTAAGACCCCCATTCAGACCTCAGATGAGACCCCCCATGTTTCTAAGACCTCCATGGCAATCAGACCACAGATCAGACCCCAATGTTAATAAGACTCTTAATCAGACCTCAGAGCCCAGACATCTCAATCAGACCCCTCAATGTTAATCCAGACTCAATCAGACCCCATTATAAGACTCCTAATCACCTCAGACAGATCTTCAATGTTAATAAGACCCCCTAAGACCCCCATCGACCTCAGATCAGACCCCCAATGTTTCTAAGACCCCTAATCAGACCTCAGATCAGACCCATGTTAAGAACCAACTCCTATCAGACCCAAGCCCCCAATCAGACACCAATGTTAATCAGACATCACCTCATTACTCAGATCAGACCCCTCAATGTTAATAAGTCCTCCAATCAGACCTCAGATCAGACCCCCATGTTTCTAAGACCCCCATTCAGACCTCAGATCAGACCCCCAATGTTTCTAAGACCCCCAATCCAGACCTCAGATCAGACCCCCCATGTTTCTAAGACCCCCATGTCAATCAGACCTCAGATCAGACCCTCAATGTTAATAAGTCCTCCAATCATACCTCAGATCAGACCCCCAATGTTTCTAAGACCCCTATTCAGACCTCAGATCAGACCCCCAGTGTTTCTAAGACTCCCAATCAGACCTCAGATCAGACCCCCAATGTTTCTAAGACCCCTATTCAGACCTCAGATCAGACCTCCAATGTTTCTAAGACTCCCAATCAGGCCTCAGATCAGACCCTCAATGTACTGTAAATAAGACCACCATTGGGTTTGTTTATCTTTACAGACTAGACAAACGGGTTCACAGGAGAGTATCCAAAGGAGGGATTAGCCATAAGGAAGTTGACCAGTGCCACCTTAATCAAGTACTACGTGGAGCTCTGACTCATGATCCTATTGCTCAAAGACTGAGGTGCTGTGATAAAGAGAAGATCCCCCTTTCCTTGCCAGGGAGCTGAAATCCACGAGAGTGGCTGCTGTTGCTCTAGAGTCTAAAGGTCCTTTTACATGGGCCGATTATCGGCCGAAAAATCGTTCCTAGGAACGCTAGTGCCGATAATCGGCCCGTGTAAAAGTGGCCCTAATCAGCCGACGAACGAGCAAAACGCTCGTTCGTCGGCTGATTGGATCTTTTGGTTTCTACAAAAGATCCAATCTGTCGGGCGCACATCGGCCTGTGTAAACAGGCGATGTGCGCCTGACAGTATGGAGCTTCCCGGCCACACGAGTGATACAGCGATCACTCGTGCGGCCCGGCGCTCGATTCATCGGGCCGTGTAAAGGCTCCCTGCCCGAGCGCCGATATCGCTGATCGGCGCTCGGGCAGGGAGACACATCGGCCCGTCTAAAAGGGCCTTAAGTCACAGTGTCGAGAGGAGGAGCTTCTGAAAATCATTGAGAAGCAGGGGGAGCCGGTTTGACACCTCTTAACTGCCCAGACTAAAAAAATGGAGTGGTTACAACAGATTGCTGAGGCAGGTACTGAAAAACACCAACAGTCCCTAAGGAAGATACTGTACGTGCTAATCCTCAGAGAAGTAGAGACAGGAAGACAGAAGGATGCTTTGTGTGTAGGGATCCCAGCCATGATGCTCGGCAGTGCCCCAAGATATAGAGTTCCAAGCAGTCTGTATCTACTCCTCGTCTGAAGGATAGGTTGTCAGGAAATGGGGCCAGTAGACTCCTGTACTGGCCCCCCATGAACATTAAAGGCCTACTCCACTGCCCCCCCTGCTGTTGCTCAGTTGGAACAGCTTCCTGAAGGCCAGGTGGGACCGGCCCCACAGTTGCCAGCCTGTATCAATGATCAACCCTGCAACCTGTTGTTGGATAGTGGATCTTAAGTCTCCATTATCTTTGAGAAATGGTACAAAACCACCAGAAGTGCCCATACAGCCCTTATCTGGACTGAGTTAACATAGCTACCCATACCGAGGATATGTGTCTGTTATGCTACTGTTCTCGAAGACAGTTGCAGGAGTGGAGAAGGAGATACCTATCACAGCCTTAGTCTGCCCAGAGGCAGAAGCTGACTCGAAATCAGTGCCTGTAATAGTGGGGACGAATGCAAACATCTTCTGTACACTAGCACAGTGGTGCTGAGAAGTCGGGGAGACAATTTTTGGCAGACTCTCACCATTCACCCAGCCTGTCTAGCGGCTTATGCGAGAAAGGAAGAGGCGAAGACGGGGGAGCTCCTCCTGGAAGATTTCAATCCCTGCTTTGGAGGAAGTGACCTGACAGAGGATGAAAAGGAGTAGCTAGTAGAAGGCATGATGGAACGTGGTGCTGCTTTCTCACTGGGACATTGGGATTTGGGCCTGGCACAAGGAATAGAGCATCGCATCCAGATGAATGATGAGAAGCCATTCCGAGAGAGGTCCCAAGGCCTAGCTCCGGCAGACATTGAAGAGGCCTACTGGACACTGGAGTTACCATCGAGTCTGAATGCTTCTCCAACAGTAATTGCTCAGAAGAAGAATGGAGATATCCGACTGTGTGTGGATTACCGGACTCTGAACAAATGCACAGTAACCAATACATGGTGCCCAGGATTGAGAAATCTTTGGATTGCTTATAGGGCAGCCGGTGGTTTACTGTGTTGGATCTCCGAAGTGGCTACTACCAGATCCCCATGATTATCAAGGATCCAGAGAAGACCGCTTTCATTCACCCCGTTGGGTTCTACCAGTACCATGGATAAGGTGAAGTACTTGTCTACTTAGATGACAAGATTGTGTTTGGGCAAATCCTAGAAGAGCACAACCAGGGACTGTGTTGGATTGGTTAAAAAAAGCTGTTATCCCTCGAGAAATGTCGGTTCTGCCAGAAGGCTGTGAAACATGTGGGACACATCATCATCAGGGAAAGAATCTCTACAGACCGAGACAAAGTGGAAGCTGTAGTCCAATGGCCCAAGCCTACCAAGTTGGGGGAGCTCAAGTCTTTTCTAGGATTCTGTGGGTACTGCCGAAGATTTGTGCACAGTATTTGAAGATGGCAAAGCCTCTGACTTCTTTTACCTAGAGGTATCCTCTACTCAAGAGGGACCACTCATTCCAAGAAGACCGCCCGGCAGGTTAACGAGTCGTTTGGTGAAAAGTGGACGCCTGCTTGCGATGAGGCATTTGAGAAGCTGAAGTCCTGGTTAACACGGGCCCCGGTGTTGGCTTACGCAGATCCCAACAAGCCATATGTGCTGCATGTGGATACTTCCTTTGAGGTTATTTTTTCGCCGTCCAGTATCATAAAACATGATGGTTCTCTGCGACCAGTCTACTACATCAGTTGAGGACTGACTCCCAGTGAGTTTAACTACCCAGCACACAAGGTGGATTTCCTAGCGTTGAAATAGGCAGTAGTGGACAAGCTGCACGACTACCTCTATGGGGTGCATTTTGAGGGGGGTTGGCGCGGAGGCTAATCATGTCGTACGTAAAAAAACACTATAAAGTATATATTACAGAATACATGGCCAACATGGTCAATAATAACACTTTACAACGGCCAAGTAATACCGCTACACCATGACCCAGTCATTAATAATCCCATTAAAGCCCCCACTCAGTGACTTACAAGTGATGTCTCCTCTGGCTTCAGTCATTCGCTTTCTTTTTTTTCTCAGTGCTGCACAGATCACCATGATGATGTCTCCTGACTACAGCTTCTTTCTGCATAATTGAACACACCTATTTAGTATTAATGCCTCCTTTTACACCTCTACTTAGTAATCATCCCCAGTAGATATAATGCACCCTAGTAGTGCCCTATGTACATATAACAGCCCCCTGTACTGCCCTCTTTACATACAGTAGTTGCCTCTTTTAATATAGTGCCCCTCCAATAGTGGTCTCTTTTAATATAGTGCCCCCCAGTATTGGTCTCTTTTAATATAATGCCCCCAGTATTGGTCTCTTTTAATATAGTGCCCCCCAGTATTGGTCTCTTTTAATATAAGTGCCCCCAGTATGGTCTCTTTAATATAGTGCCCCCAGTATTGGTCTCTTTTAATATAATGCCCCCCAGTATTGGTCTCTTTTAATATAATGCCCCCCAGTATTGGTCTCTTTTAATATAATGCCCCCCAGTATTGGTCTCTTTTAATATAGTGCCCCCCAGTATTGGTCTCTTTTATATATAATGCCCCCAGTATTGGTCTCTTTTAATATAATGCCCCAGTATAGTGGTCTCTCTTTTAATATAGTGCCCCCAGTATTGGTCTCTTTTAATATATGCCCCCAGTATTGGTCTCTTTTAATATAAGCCCAGTATTGTCTCTTTTAATATAGTGCCCCCAGTATTGGTCTCTTTTAATATAATGCCCCCATTGGTCTCTTTTAATTATATGCCCAGTATTGGTCTCTTTTAATATAGTGCCCCCCAATATGTATTGGTCTCTTTTTAATATAGTCCCCCCAGTATTGGTCTCTTTTTAATATAGTGCCCCCCAGTATTGGTCTCTTTTAATATAGTGCCCCCAGTATTGGTCTTCTTTTAATATAGTGCCCCCAGTATTGGTCTCTTTAATATAAGTGCCCCAGTATTGGTCTCTTTTAATATAGTGCCCCCCCAGTATTGGTCTCTTTTAAATATATGGTCTCCCAGTTTGGTCTCTTTCAATATAGTATTGGTCTCGTTTTAATATAGTGCCCCCAGTATTGGTCTCTTTTAATATAGTGCCCCCCAGTATTGGTCTCTTTAATATAGTAGTGCCCCCATATTAATATAGTGCCCCCAGTATTGGTCTCTTTTAATATAGTGCCCCCCAGTATTGGTCTCTCTTTATATAGTAGTATTATAGTGCCCCCAGTATTGGTCTCTTTTAATATTGCCCCCAGTATTGGTCCTTTTAATATAGTGCCCCCCAGTATTGGTCTCTTTTAATATAGCCCCTGCCCCCAGTATTGGTCTCCTTTTAATATAGTGCTCCCCCCAGTATTGGTCTCTTTTATATAGTGCCCCCCAGTATTGGTCTCTTTTAATATAGTGCCCCCAGTATTGGTCTCTTTTAATATAGTGCCCCCCAGTATTGGTCTCTTTCAATATAGTGCCCCCCAGTTATTGGTCTCTTTCAATATAGTGCCCCCCCAGTATTGGTCTCTTTTAATATAGTGCCCCAGTATTGGTCTCTTTTTAATATAGTGCCCCCAGTATTGGTCTCTTTCTAGTAAATATAGTGCCCCCCAGTATTGGTCTCTTTTAATATAGTGCCCCCGTATTGGTCTCTTTTAATATAGTGCCCCCAGTAGTATTGGTCTCTTTTAATATAGTGCCCCCAGTATTTGGTCTCTTTTATATAGTCCCCCAGTATTGGTCTCTTTTAATATAATGCCCCCAGTATTGGTCTTTTTATAGTTATTGGTCTCTTTAAGTGCCCCCCAGTATTGGTCCTCTTTTAATTGGCCCCTTAATATATGCCTATTGGTCTCTTTTAATATAGTGCCCCAGTATTGGTCTCTTTAATATAATGCCCCAGTATTGGTCTCTTTAATATAGTGCCCCCCGTATTGGTCTCTTTTAATATAGTGGCCCCCCAGTATTGTCTCTTTAATATAGTGCCCCCAGTATTGGTCTCTTTTATATAATGCCCCCAGTATGGTCTCTTTTAATATAATGCCCCCCAGTATTTGTCTCTTTTAATATAGCCCCAGTATTGGTCCCCCCAGTATTGGTCTCTTTTAATATAGTGCCCCCCAGTATTGTCTCTTTTAATATAGTGCCCCCAGTATTGGTCTCTTTAGTGCCCCAGTATTGGGTCTCTTTTAATATAATGCCCCCCAGTATTGGTCTCTTTTAATATATATTGGCCCCCCTATTGGTCTCTTTTAATATAGTGCCCCCAGTATTGGTCTCTTTTAATATAATGCCCCCAGTATTGTCTCTTTTAATATAGTGCCCCCCCAGTATTCGTCTTTTTAATATAATGCCCCCAGTATTGGTCTCTTTTAATATAGTGCCCCCAATCCCCAGTATTGGTCTCTTTTAATATAGTGCCCCAGTATTGGTCTCTTTTATAATAGTATTGCCCCAGTATTTTGGTCTCTTTAATATATTATTCCCCCCAGTATTGGTCCTCTTTAAAATAGTGGCCCCCCCCCCCCCAGTATTGGTCTCTTTTAATATAGTGCCCCCCCAATATTGGTCTCTTTTAATATAATGACTCTTCAATATAGCTTTGGTCTCTTTAATATAGTGCCCCCAGTATTGTCTCTTTTAATATAGTGTGCCCCCCAGTATTGGTCTCTTTTAATATATGCCCCCCAGTATTGGTCCTTTTAATATAATATAGTGCCCCCAGTATTGTCTCTTTAATATATATGCCCCATATTGGTCTCTTTTTAATATAGTGCCCCCCAGTATTGGTCTCTTTTAATATAGTGCCCCCAGTATTGGTCTCTTTTAATATATGCCCCCAGTATTGGTCTTTTTAATATATGCCCCCCAGTATTGGTCTCTTTTAATATGGTCTCTTTAAATATAGTGCCCCCAGTATTGGTCTCTTTTAATATAGTGCCCCCCAGTATTGGTCTCTTTTATAATATAATATAGTGCCCCCCAGTATTGGTCTCTTTTAATATAATGCCCCCAGTATTTCCTTTTAATTGTGTCCCCCGTATGGTCTCTTTTAATATAGTGCCCCCAGTATTGTCTCTCCCCCAGTATTGGTCTCTTTTTAATATAGTGCCCCCAGTATTGGTCTCTTTTAAATATATAGTGCCCCCAGTATTGGTCTCTTTAATATAGGTCTCTTTTAATATAGCCCCCCAGTATGGTCTCTTTTAATATAAGGCCCCCCAGTATTGGTTCTTTATATAGTGCCCCCCAGTATTTCTCTTTTATAGTGCCCCCAGTATTGGTCTCTTTTAATAGTCCCCCAGTATTGGTCTCTATAATATAGTGCCCCCCAGTATTGGTCTCTTTAATATAGTGCCCCCAGTATTGGTCTCTTTTAATATAGTGCCCCCAGTATTGGTCTCTTTTAATATAGTGCCCCCAGTATTGGTCTCTTTTAATATGTGCCCAGTATTGGTCTCTTTTAAATATAGTGCCCCCCCAGTATTGGTCTCATTTGCCCCCAAATAATATAGTGCCCCCCAGTATTGGTCTCTTTTAATAATGCCGCCAGTATTGGTTCTTTTAAATATAGTGCCCCAGTATTGGTCTCTTTTATATAGTATGTCTCTTTAATATAGTGCCCCAGTATTGGTCTCTTTTAATATAATGCCCCAGTATTGGTCTCTTTTAATATAGTGCCCCCCAGTATTGGTCTCTTTAATA
>ONZH01024998.1:0-57300 GCA_900303285.1 Rhinella marina
CGCTGTTGCGGATTTCGCCGCACATCTGCGAGATGTCTGGCAACAGACCCAGTCCTCCTTGGCTGCTTCCAAGACCAAAATGAAGCATCATGCTGATCGCAGACGTTCCAGCGGTCCGGAGTTCGCGCCTGGAGATCTGGTCTGGCTTTCCTCAAAATACATTCGGCTCCGAGTGGCGTCTTTGAAATTTGCGCCCCGTTTTCTCGGTCCTTTTCGGGTACTGTCCCGAATTAACCCAGTCACCTATCGTATTAAACTGCCTCTGTCATGGAGAGTCGTAAATTCCTTTCATGTCTCTCTTCTCAAACCTGTACGGCTGAATAGGTTCTCTCCTCCTTTACAAGAGGAGCCAGAAACCGTTGAGGCCGAGTACGAGGTACGGGAGATCCTTGACTCTAGGACTATACGAGGTGTCACATCCTATCTGGTGGACTGGGTGGGATTCGGTCCTGAAGAACGGACCTGGGAGCCAGAGGATAATTTGAATGCCCCAGATCTGATTGCGGCCTTTTGGAGGAGGAGGGGGGGCCCTGAGGGGGGGGGGGTACTGTAAGGCGCGGGCACCGACGCCGTGCACGCGCGCGCTTGTAGTCTAATTACGACACTGTCGCTTTAACGCGGTTTGTGCCCCCACCAGCATTTCCGCGCCCCCGTCCACGTCCCTTTGCGCTAGCCCTCCGCATTTCAGGCGTTTAACTTTTTTTTGCCACGCATTCTGCAAAATATAAATTTTTTTAGGAGAACACTTGGCGTATACAGCCGTATAATGCCAGAAGGTCAATAGATGCCTATAAGCAACAGGTATATTAACAGGGTTTTGCTGGCACACAGAACGCACAACAGTGGTGCCAAATATACTTTATTTTTTAGAAAAATACTTGGCGTATACAGCCGTATACTGCCAGAAGGTCAATAGATGCCTATACGCACCAGGTATATTAACAGGGTTTTGCTGGCACACAGAACGCACAACAGTGGTGCAAAATATACTTTATTTTTTAGGAGAACACTTGGCTATACAGCCGTATACTGCTAGAAGGTCAATAGATGCCTATACGCACCAGGTATATTAACAGGGTTTTGCTGGCACACAGAATGCACAACAGTGGTGCCAAATATACTTTATTTTTTAGGAGAACACTTGGCGTATACAGCCGTATACTGCCAGAAGGTCAATAGATGCCTATAACGCACCAGGTATGATTAACAGGGTTTTGCTGGCACACAGAACGCACAACAGTGGTGCAAAATATACTTTATTTTTTAGGAGAACACTTGGCTATACAGCCGTATACTGCCAGAAGGTCAATAGATGCCTATACGCACCAGGTATATTAACAGAGTTTTGCTGGCACACAGAACGCACAACAGTGGTGCCAAATATACTTTTTTTTTTAGAAAAATACTTGGCGTATACAGCAGTATACTGCCAGAAGGTCAATAGATGCCTATACGCACCAGGTATATTAACAGGGTTTTGCTGGCACACAGAATGCACAACAGTGGTGCCAAATATACTTTTTTTTTTAGAAAAATACTTCGCGTATACAGCCGTATACTGCCAGAAGGTCAATAGATGCCTATATCGCACCAGGTATATTAACAGGGTTTTGCTGGCACACAGAACGCACAACAGTGGTGCCAAATATACTTTATTTTTTTAGGAGAACACTTGGCGTATACAGCCGTATACTGCTAGAAGGTCAATAGATGCCTATACGCACCAGGTATATTAACAGAGTTTTTGCTGGCACACAGAACGCACAACAGTGGTGCCAAATATACTTTTTTTTTAGAAAAATACTTGGCGTATACAGCCGTATACTGCCAGAAGGTCAATAGATGCCTATACGCACCAGGTATATTAACAGGGTTTTGCTGGCACACAGAATGCACAACAGTGGTGCCAAATATACTTTTTTTTTAGAAAAATACTTGGCGTATACAGCCGTATACTGCCAAAAGGTCAATAGATGCCTGTACGCACCAGGTATATTAACAGGGTTTTGCTGGCACACAGAACGCACAACAGTGGTGCAAAATATACTTTATTTTTTAGGAGAACACTTGGTTATACAGCCGTATACTGCCAGAAGGTCAATAGATGCCTATACGCAGCAGGTATATTAACAGGGTTTTGCTGGCACACAGAACGCACAACAGTGGTGCCAAATATACTTTATTTTTTAGGAGAACACTTGGCTATACAGCCGTATACTGCTAGAAGGTCAATAGATGCCTATACGCACCAGGTATATTAACAGGGTTTTGCTGGCACACAGAATGCACAACAGTGGTGCCAAATATACTTTATTTTTTAGGAGAACACTTGGCGTATACAGCCGTATACTGCTAGAAGGTCAATAGATGCCTATACGCACCAGGTATATTAACAGAGTTTTGCTGGCACACAGAACGCACAACAGTGGTGCCAAATATACTTTTTTTTTTTTTTAGAAAAATACTTGGCGTATACAGCCGTATACTGCCAGAAGGTCAATAGATGCCTATACGCACCAGGTATATTAACAGGGTTTTGCTGGCACACAGAACGCACAACAGTGGTGCCAAATATACTTTTTTTTTAAGAAAAATACTTGGCGTATACAGCCGTATACTGCCAGAAGGTCAAATGGTGCGTATACACACCAGGTATATAACAGGGTTTTGTTGGAACACAGAACGCACAACAGTAGTGCCAAATATAGTTTTGTATATAGGTGCTAATACACCACTAATGCCTCTCTCTGTCCCTACTCCAGCAGCTATCCCTCAATAAAGCAGCCGTTCTGTGCAGAGTGTATATAGTTAGAATCAGCTATATACCGTGCAGTATAGTAGCCCTGATAAGGGCTGTCAATCACTCTCCTGTCCGCTGGTAGCCGGTATATATGGTGGTAAATGCGATAGCGTAGTATTCGATCGAATACCTCATCTCTAATTACAACATCTTAACAGTTGACATATCCTCCTGCTATACACGTACAGTCTGTTTACAAAGGTACAAGTAATGGACATCTCAGGCTGTTTTCATTAATAATGGTAAGGGTAGGGAAGGTCGGATAGGTAGGTTGAGGTGGGTGGGGGATTTGGAGGGATGGGTAAGAGTGGGGTTGGGAAGAGGGTTTACAGTGTACAGTAGAACATCGGACATTAACTAAGAACTTTAGGCATCTAGCCTCTCCCAGATCAAGTTCTTAATAACATAATATTAAGCAGCAGATCAGATATTTGGATCATTTTATAAACAGAAACATATAACATTCAATATTCTGTGCCCGGTGAACCAGAAAAATCTGTAGATATAACTAACTCTACCAAAAGTTGTCATATATAGAATGTTTTGTTAGAGGTTAGGTGGATTATCTGTGCAATTCCCTATGATGTTGTCTATATTCCAACCACGGTTTCCATAATTTGAAAAAAGCTGAGTGAGATCTATTTGCCCAGCTCGCTTTGTCCTCCAATCTGTAGATTTGATCCACTCTATCATGCCATGATGATAGAGATGGCGGGGTAGAGCTTAGTCAATTAAGTGGAACCAAAAGTTTAGCTGTTTGGATAAGGTGTGTAGGCAGATTTCGTTTGGAGGATGTCCAATGATCGTTAGGTAACCATAGAAGGATAGACTCGGGGGTAAAAGAGTAGTTTGTGTGGCATAGTTTTCCTACTATTTTGAGTATACACTCCCAGTATGTTTTAATTAGAGGGCAAAACCAGAAAATATGTCCTAAGGTCCCCTTTGCTTTCCCACATCTCCAGCACGTATTGTTATCAATTAGTCCCATCTGTTGTAGCACTACTGGGGTTTTATACCATCATGTCATGATTTTATAAGAGTGTTCCTGGATTCTCACACAGCGAGCGAATCCATGGGAGTGGGAGTGAATAATAGCTATATCTTTATCTGAAAAGGTGTGTGAAAGGTCGGTTTCCTAGTCTCTAATGTATTGTGGAGTGATCATTCCCTCCCCTCTTGAAATCAGCTGGTTGTAGAAGAAAGACATTAATCTAGCAGGTGGTTTTTCCGAACCAACCAGGTTTTCCAATCAAGTGGGGGTGGATGAGATAGAGGTATTTTTATTCAACTCCTCTACCACTCTTTTAAGTTTTGTTTTGACTATGAAGTCGAGAGGAGGTGAGCTATCCTTTTCTAAGAAAGAGAAATCTGGGGATTCTGCTAGTGATGTAAGGAAATTATGTAATTGGTAGGACTTACACCTGTCCCAGCCCGGGGGAAGAGTTGGCAGCCTTGGTTGTATGATAAATGGGAGGAATTTAGATGGCATAAGTTTGGAGGGTGAAGGTTAAACAGGTAGCTGTCTTTGTTTAAAAGTTTGACAAGGCGAAATGTACTCTCTGATATACTGTTTTTCTAAGTGGACTGTCTCTGTATACCCCATAGTCTCATCTCATCAAAATTGGTCAAGGAGGTTTTTTCACATTGTGAGCTAAGATTACTTTGGAGGGAGTCAACTAGTTGTAACCATCTTTTCAAATGAATAGCAAAATAGAATGTTTGAGGGTCGCAAAGACCAAAGCCTCCCATGTGGCGGGGAAGAATGAGCTTATCAAATTATATTCTAGGTCGTCTCTTTTGCCACAGGAAAGTGCTGAAAATAGATCTTATATTTTTGAAAAACGAACCTGGTATTGAAATAGGCAGCATCTGCAGTAAGTACAATAGTTTAGGCATGATATAGGTTTTTAGTAGGTTTTTTTCTCCCTATCCAAGAAAGAAAGGGCACAGATAGTGTGGAAAGTTGTGACTTTAGTTGTTGTAGTAGGGGCGGATAGTTAGCATTATATAGCAAGGATGGTTTATTCGTAATTTGAACGCCTAAGTATTTTATTTGGGATTGTTGCCAATGGAAGGGAGTTAAGGTTTTAAGAGTTTGTACAATTCCGGTTGGGGTGTTGATGTTAAGTGCTTCTGACTTGCTATAGTTGACTTTGAAATTGGAAAGTTTACCAAATTTTTCAAATAGATCTAAGATCTGGGGGAAAGCTTGTGAGTGGTTTGAAATTAGTAAAAGCAAGTAATCCGCAAATGCTGCACATTTATGTGTGGTATTCCCATTTTGTACTCACTGTATTTTCACATTTTCTCTAATGGCCTGGAGAAGTGTTTCCATAGTCAATATGAATAGATAAGGAGACAGGGGGCAGCCCTGTCTAGTGCCATTTTTGATAGGGAAGGTCCCTGACAGGTTACTATTTACTCTTAAACGGGCACTGGGGGCTGTATAGAGTGACATTACAGCTTGAATAAATTGTTGGGGAAAACCAAATCTCTCTAGTGTTTTGACTAGGAAAGTCCAATTGATTCTGTCGAACGCTTTTTCTGCGTCTGTACTTAGAAGGGTAAGAGGCATGTTGTGAGATAAGGCATGGAAATAATGTGAACCATTCTCTGTGAGTTGTGGCAACCTTCTCTACCCGGTACAAACCTGGTTTGTTCTGGATTGATTAGGTGTGGCATTACTTTCTTAAGGCGGTTTGCAAGCAATTTAGCCCAGATTTTTATATCTACATTCAAAAGTGACATAGGGCGATAACTGCCGTGGGTATAAGTGTGATTTGAGCTGACAAAGCTTGTTCTGGTAATGGAGTGCCTTGTAGTAATGCCTTACACCATTTAAGCATCTGTGGTAATAGAAGGGTTAACAGTTTTTTATAGTAGCCTGATGGTAGGCCATCTGGGCCTGGGCTTTTGTTTAGTGGTAAGGATTTCACTATAGAAGATAGTTCCTCTTCGTTGACCGTGTGGGGATTGTAGGTAAGGTTATAGTTTCCAGAAAGCTCTTAATCTGTGAGGTATTGTCATGGCTTGTGTTTTGCTGAGATCGTTCCAGATTGTAAAGGGCTTCATAGAACTTTCTGAATTCTTCAGCTATTTGGTTAGTCTGTGTGACCTTATTACCTGATATGTTATTTATTGAGTGGATGTATGAGGACTTTTTTTCTTTTTTAAGTAGGTTAGACATGAGTTTACTGCCTCTATCTCCGTGTGAGTAGTACAGTATTTAAATTTGACATATTGGAATGCCTTAGCCGATGTTATGTTCAGGTGGTTCAGCAGTTGTCTTCTAAGGTCAGTTAATTCTTGTTGGACTGTGAGTGAAGCAGATCATTTATGTATTGATTCTAATGATGAGATTTGTGCTAATAGGGAATTAAGTGTTTTAAGATGTTGCTTTTTCCTAGCTACACCCAATGCAATAAGTTCTCCCCTGATAAACGCCTTATGCGTTTCCCCAGACAATTCCTTGTGAAACCTCCCCGTTGTCGTTTAATTAAAAAAAGAGTGATAGCTTATCTTCTATTTATTTAACCATTGTGTCTGAGTCCAGCAGGGTCTCATTTAGACGCCATCGCATTCTTTGGAAGGCAAATCTAGCATTTTCAGGGAGACTGACACAGGGGCGTGGTCCGAGATGGTGATGGGACCTATGTCTGCACTTTCTACTGATTGTATATGATTATCTGAGCAAAAGATATAATCTAGTCTTTGATAGGTATTATGCGTTGTAGAATGGTAAGAGTAATCTTTGGTGTTTACATGTAACATTCTCCAAACATCTAATAGCTTGGCATTGTGTACAGCTCTATAAGCTCTCCTGAGATTAATTTGGGATACTGTAGAGGTTCCTGTAGAGGTGTCCACAATTGGGTTCAAAGCAATATTTAAATCGCCTCCTACTATTCTCACACCTTCGTCAAAGCCATCTAGTTTCTCCAGTACCTTTTTGAGCCACTGGGATTGATGTTTATTTGGGGCATATAAGGAAACTAACGTGACTGGGATGTTGCCTAATTTCCCCTTAACAAAAAGGAACCTGCCTTCTGGGTCTGCGTAAGTGACTGCATGTTTAAAGGGCATGGATTTCTTAATTGCGATACTAGTACCTCTGGAAGCTCCAACATGGCAGCTATGAAACCAAAAGCCAAAATATGCTTTAGGAAGGTTGGGAACTCTTCCGTGTTTAAAATAAGTTTCCTGTAGAAAACATATATCAGTGTGTAAGTGCTTAAGAATAGATATAACCTGGGATCTCTTTTGAGGTACGTTGAAGCCTCTAACGTTGAACGTGGTAGCTTTTATAGATGCCATGTTGGTTCCTCGGGTAAACAGCTGACAATCCACTTAAATGATGTCTGGGAGAAAAAGACAGAATATATAACATATATTAACCTATTAAACGTGTACAAACAACAACATATACAAGAAAACGCCCTGTTGGAGCTGTGATGGATGCTCCTGGGGCATGTGGCCAGGGGGAGAAATACATCTCTTGGCCTGATCAGAGAGAAAGAGCTCTCGACGCCCCGAATCCACTAGAATAGGATCTTAGATATAGCAATTAAAGTGAAATATAATAGGTGTAAGATGGCAGAAAAACTAACAAGTAACTACTTTAAGTAGTAGATATAGATACTACTTATCAGCACTGAGTCCTTTCAAGGAATTTCAGTATTCTTCATCTCAAGCCCTTTTCCTGAGGTTCAGGTTGGCAATTTTCTAGCTTTAGGGGATCTATTTGCAGAGACCACCCTCCACTGCTCAATTTGCGGCAAGGATGGTAGCGCTTCGTCAACCTGGATCGGCAGCATGGGCAGATTGGCCATAGACCTTACAGGGAAATTTCCTGGTGGGCCGATGCCCAGAGAGGCCGTCTGGGCCTCCTCACAGCTGGCCAGTGGAAGTTTTTGAGGATGTATTTTGAGCAGCGGGCAGTATTTTGTGATGGACTGTGGTATTTGGCTCTGTTGGGGTGGTATAATGTGCCATAATATGGTATTGCTGGCCCTGTTTTCTATCAATTTGGACCCAACTACAAAACGGGGCCACTTTTAGTATTTTTTCCAGGGCCACTTTAAGTTCCCAGTCCGCCCCTGACTGGCAGCCAGGACTGTATTTCCAGTGGTTCGGTGTTCAGTAGTTGCCATGCTTGTACGAGATCTGGAGGATAGCATATGGTGCATCTCTTATTGTTGACTGCAAAGGTGAGTCCAAATGGGAACAGCCACTATATATACTATAGTATAATAGTATAATATCTTCCTGCTCCTTAGCAGGTCTGTTAATGGTTTGAGCGCTCTTCGTTTAATTAGCATTGTCGGAGCAATGTCTTGGAACACTGAGATGTCAGCTTGTTCATATTTCAGTATTTTTTGTTCTCTGGCGGCAGATAGTATGGCCGCAGTATCCTGATAACTGAGAAGGCCACATATCATGTCCCTTGGTTGGTCCTCAGGTTTAGGTACTGGGCGAAGGGCCCTGTAGATTCTTTCTATGGTGATATTGGCTGCTCTGTCTGCACCCAGCAACTCTGTGAAAATGGTGGCGGCAAAACGTTCCAATAAGTTTGAGGCCACTGATTCTGGTAGGCCTTTGAACCGCACATTCTTCCTCCTACTGCGGTTCTCTTGGTCTTCTATTAAGAAGTGGGCGCCCCCCCTCTACTATACATCTTTATGACTGCTTTGATAATAGTGGACAGGTTATGGGCAAGGAGGAGTTGGCGACTTTTCTCCAAATACAAGGCTATCACCTTGATTTAGGAGAATGGATATAAGATCCTAATCCATGGTAAAAGACACCAGATAATACATACTTATACACCGCTTCCACTTCAGAAGCTTGCTGGAGTTGTCTGAAGGACCGTGGAATATTCATTAATATTTGGTGGCACTGCCCAATTATCTTGAAGTTGCGGGAACAGATCTTTCTCATTAGCATAACTAAGTCTGTGGCACTAGGGTCCCTATTTCCCCTCTAAGTGCCCTTTTGAGCCTATATCCCTCTCCGTCCAATGGCAAACCTACTCGCTTGTTTAACAACTTATTACTGCAGCTCCATTCCTTGTCCCAAAGTTGTGGCTGTCTACTGATCTACCTACTGTAGAAGACTAGAAACTAAAAGTAGACCAAATCCCAATTCGAGGAGATTTCCTAGTGGAAAATGAGAGCCAATCATAGATTTGTGGATATTTGGCGAGCATGGAAGTCATCCAGACAAATAGGGAATGCCTTTTAAAATCTATACCACTGACAGTTGATCTGTATTTTCATCTGCTCTTGACTCAAACCTCTTAGGGCTTGGCTCCTATATTTCCTGAAGTGATGTCTCACATTATAGCTCTGTAGACCTTTGACGTTATGTACCATGAGCACTTCGGCTTGATCCAATCCTGCCTACTTTTGATTGACTATGACCTGTTTGTATTGGTTGATAAGTTATTATAGCTGAGGCATGTTTGTTTGCCTCTTTTTCACCTGTACTTTTTAATTTCTCAATAAACAATTAAAACCGTTGCTCAGTCATTGCTTGGCCCTAGGGAGAGCTGTAAGGTAGGGAAATAGCCACTGTGAGTACTACTACCACCCTCAGGGGCAAGATGACCCCTCCCATACCCCACTCCCCTCTCTTGGGCTGTCTGTCTTTCAGACTTCCAAATGAGTTATATATAAGTATCCATATACTGTATACGGCATAAATAACTAGTATATATTACACACTGACTGATTTACACATTTGCATTTGTGATATTGTGAGGCTCTGGACTCCATATGCCACTTAACTAGAAAATGATTGCATCACCAGATAATGTTAATCCACCTCATACTAAACATAGTTTATAGTATCATCTAAATGAAACCTCCCCGACCCTCACATATACTTAGAAAATAGATTCGGATAGAAAGAGAGAACATCGGTAATTTTATCACAGGTCTGGGAGTGCATGTTAAATTACATTGAAGACTTGAGATGATTAAAGTGAGCGAATAGTTAGCATTGTAAAAAATCTCATTTTTTTCCAGAGGCGTGCGAGGAATTGAATGAGAAGTTCACTTATGAGAAGCAAATCTTAGCTGCATAAGAGGTTTGTACAAGTGCTCCGGACCTCTCACAAGCTTTCCTTCAATTTGCTTTAATCAAAATCAAATTTCTTTGTTTTGTGTCCACTGGATTCTGAAACTCAGAAGAATGTGTAATTTCTGTGTTTCTTGTGAGTGGCAGCATGTGACAAGGTTAATAAGATAGAACAAGAAAATGGACAACCAAGCACTTACTATTTTTTTTTTTTCAATTGCTTTTTTTTCCTCTGGTACATTTCCATAGGACTACATTATTTCTAGCTAGTATTCATTGATCCTGATTTCCTGAATGTTCAGCCAGGGTCCCCATAAGCACCCAGCAAAGACAGATGTGTAGATGCTGGGCCCCCAGTGTCCAGAAGGCCCACTACTGCTTACCTTCTACATTTTATTTTAGTAATTTTTTACACAGCTGCTTCTTCGGATCCATTCCCTACTATTATGCTGGGTAAGATACTGCTAGCTGTACTGCAATTCTTTGGAACTGCAGATGCTTTGCAAACAGAATTGGCATGTGGCATCCTCTGCTCAAGTCACTTTGACAAATCTTGGTGATATGTGTCACTACTGGTGGTCTAAGGTGAGTTCACTGTAAGTCCAGTCTGCTGTACCCCTTCCCAAAAACTTTTGCCTGTTAAGGCACACAAAACTGTAATGGCTTCTTCCTTTCTGCTCACAGATTTCTATATATATTACATGCTAAAAAACAGTAGAAATAACACAGAAATGTTGCAGTCCATATGGGACAAGAATATTTCTGCCTAGATTTCCAGATTGCATCAATTATTGGAATTATCCCTTCTTGACCTGAATCCTGCATGGAAACCACTGCTAACTGTGGAGGCTGTCCTCAGGCAGTTTACCCCCATTGAATGCAAATTCAATCCATCAATCCAGAATTACCAATCCATTAAAAGAAAAATACCAGGGGATATATATGTAAAGTGAGTGTTGACATTGTCTGTGTGATCTGTGTGCTGAGTGTAATGATTACTGAGCCACCGGGAAATGCAGGGGAGTGGAAATTATCTCTTGGGTCTATTGGTGACTCATGAGTCAGCGAGCCCAGCACTCCAAATTTTTGGTAATTCAACTAGGTCAAAATTTTGGAGTGAGAAAGAATTTAATAATAATAATAATAATAATAATAATAATAATAATGATTTTGAAAAGTTAGAGATAAGAGAGAAGAAAAGAGAGTCCCAAGAGACCTCAGCATTTCATACTCAAATTTTCAGGCCAATTGGAGCATTTTCAGTTTTGGTGGAATCAATTCAGATTCCAAATAAACTCAGTCAACCGATTCAGCTGAATTGAGTCCGGAATTGAATTTGGTGCAATTCACACATCTTTAGTCGCAAAGTAAGCAATAGTTGGTATACAGTATTTTATAATCTATATTATTATCTCTGTGCACAGTTATTGATATGTTCAATGTAGACCAGGATTATGAATACCAAATCCATCTTTACTGAGTCTGTAGACAGTTAATGAGAAAAAACATCAGAAATCAAATATTTTTTTCTGTCTTAAACCTTTCTGAGGTGGGAGCACACTTCAGGAACATATCATTTGCATTATGTGCTGTGATGCACAATGTGAAATACAGTTAATGTATCTTTTATAACTTACCAGTTGTACTCTGTGACTTGTTTTTCACAGAATACAAGACAAACATTATATCCCCTTACTATACAAGGCCATATGATGGCTGTATTGGTGTAACTGAAAAACCTGTGTTAGTACAATTCTATCTTTTCAGCATTATGACCACTTATAGAGCACATCATTTATGTAGCACAATATTGAGTTAAGTAAAAGTGTTTCGGTGAAAAGTAAATCACTGCCCTTCTTCTAAGGAGCAATCATCTTGTAAAGATATCAGCTGCATTCTTCTAGTTCAGTTTTACATGTTTCTGTACTACATTTTAGAATGAATGACATGCTTTTTGAAAGGATAATGGGGGGAGGGGGCATTTAGGATGGCGTTTCAAACACAAGTTTTTAAAATGTGTTGACTAGAAACGTGTCATCTTTATTAAAGGTGCTTTTGGTGCATTTTGGACTGTGGGAGTAAGATGGGTGCGGGGTTCATTTAGTATAGATCTATTCCAGTTTTCTGGTGTAGAAAAGTTGAAAATTTTGTCACAAGGGCATTTTTTGTCACAAGGGCATTTGCAACTTTTTAGTTTTTTCTGACACCCTTGCCTCTTTATCAAAAAGCTGGTGCGAAGATGGAGAAGCATGGTGGCCCAACTCATTTCACAAGGAAACAGCAAGAACTTCTGCACATTATACCAGAAATCTACTCTTGCTCCTAGCTTGTGTAGATTTCCAGTTCATGGACAGAGGGAGATGTGAAAAGTGTATTAAATTAAATTATTAAAATTACATTTGGTTTTAAATTGGTTGAATCTTCCACAGACGGAATATCTGCTAGGATTGGCATGTGAAATGGCCTGAAAAAAGTGACCATTAGTGCTGAACAAATCAAAGCACCCAAAGTGGAATTTGATCCGAAGTTTAGGAAAAATTAGATTGGCCACGAATCCAAATTTCTTCATGCTTTGTGGTAACAATTTTTTTTTCTTTAAATGGTTGCTGCACGTGTTAGGAACTGAAAGTATGAAGCCCAGGAGTGCTATATTACCCATAATGCTGTACAGCCAGCCAATCAGCAGATAGCCTGTAATATCAGTGCCCTATAAAAGCCTCATTCCGTGCAGTCTCCACAATTTCACTGTCACCTGAGCTGAGGGAGAGACGTCACAAGTGCTCATGCACTAGGGACAGTGTTACAGAAATCTATTAATAGAAGAATGTTGGATAGGGAGAGTGCAGGGACAGTACAAGGACAGAGCAGTAACATTGAAGGGAGAGAGTTTTTTATCCTAATCACTGTGTGCATCTCGTTCAACTGCTTCCACATTCACAGTTAATTGGTTAGTTTATACGTAGACTTACTGTGCCTCAGTATTAAAGGACGGTCTAATATATCGCAATGTCCATCTTGTTGAATTGCTGCCACATTCACTTTTAATCTGTTAGTTTATACATAGACTTTCTGTGCCTCAGTATTAAAGGGAGGTATAATATGGTATACCGCTGTGTTTATCTTGTTCAACTGCTTCCACATTCTTACTTAATCTGTTACTTACTGATACAGTTACAGTACACTATGGCTAACAGACAGTTGCCTGGGCCCTCCAAAGGATTGGTCAGTTGCAAAAATGTTTAAAAGGCTGTTAGTTTAAAGAGATAAGTGTGGTGTCAGAGGAACCCACCGATTTCTGGCTGTGTGTATCTGTTGTCACTTGAGATGATGTTGAAGAGTGAATCAACCATTCCAGTACAGCTGGATTGTTGGTCTAAACACAACCAGATCATGACAGTGGCAGCTCTGGCCTGTTCTTGTGGCTTCTACCAACCCTCCTTTTTCTGTCATTACTTGTGCGAGATAAAAGGCTGTTAGTTTAAAGTCCATTTTAGTGATGGTTGAGCCGTGGCCTTAGCGATGTAGGCACTTCAGACTCATCCTGTTCGTGACGCCAATTCTGCACTGACCGGGGGCCTAGTTGCTACGGGGTGACCCTTCCCCTCCAGGGCCCTCTAAGGTGATGTTCCTCTCGTCCCAGTGTAGGAGTGCCAAGGGTAGTTTAGGCCACTTATGTCTCAGTAGCATGTGTCACGGTGTTCCTACCTTGATAGGCCCCAGGTGGTGGCTCCGGCTGCAGTAATTTAAGTAGGAATAATTGAGGGTCGTCTAGTGGAAATGAAGTCCAGACTTTTATGGATGATCCAACGCAGTTTTATTAACTCAATTTGCATGAAGATAATTCACTTCAGGCTTTAGCTTGATGTTCCAGTAAGTGCAGTTTTATATACTTGGCAGATGCTTGGCAGATAAAGATTTCTGAATTTCTGTCGTATGCTGAGATTTTCTATTAAGTCTGGCTTTCCTTTAGCTGGTGCCTTGTTTCAGGCTGTAATTCTCAGTCTTGGTGGATCAACAGAGCTGAAGGTGCTCTGCTGTCCTGAACATCTCCTTCCCCTAGCAGGGAGTAGGGTAAAACTCTGACTAAACTGTCTTTTCTTCCTCACTGCAGGAAGTTGGAAGAAACTACTTCTCTTCAGCAGAGGGGGTCAGAATGGAATAAGGAATGTACCATTCTGGTAAAACTACACACTAGATCTGCCACAGCATTACTGACACCTGCTGGTTTACCAGGTACATTACATTACAACAGTTGCATAACACTGAATAAAATACACATTATTGCTGGTGATGACATCACGGCACAGGATGACATTTTAGAGTAGCACAGAGATAGAAGCTGGATGCCAAGAGTGGTAACACACCCCTCTGGGGTGTTACACATGCAGCAGAATCTCAACCATCAGGTGGTGGCATACTTAGAATGCATCCTCTCACCCAACATCCAAGATTCCCTGGATTACTGGGCATGCAAACTTGAAGTGTGGCTGCAAGAGGCTGAGGTTGCCATGGGCATGCTTTCCTGCCTGTCCAGTAGTGTGGCATCAGAGCAGGTGTTCAGTGCAGCTGGGGCATAGTTACCCCTAAGAGAAATTGCCTTTCCTCCCTAAATGTTAAGACTAAACTTCATAAATATATTCAGGCGAGGATTAACCTGGATATCCAGATGCTGGTGCCTGATGCATCAGACTAGATCATTCTGCCAATAATGATCACACTGTAGTGTGCTGCCACACAGGAATGTTCTGCAAAATGGACCATTAATTTTGGCCATGTCCTGCTGCCACCATTCTGATGCTGCCACCCGCCTATTGTCACCCGCCTGTTGCCTGTCCTGCCATTCCTACAATAAGGCATCTTAGCCTTCTGATATGTACATATGAATGCGACTGGGCCATGCTATCACACTGCTGTTTTTGATTCTGCTACTACTGTCATCTGCCACCATCTTGTGCTGTATGCCACTGCTGCTGACCCTCCTCCCCACTCTGTTATGGGGTGACTACTGTCACTGTAACTGCTGTTGCCCCCCTCCCCACTCTGTCATGTGGTCACTATTGTTCCTGTTACTGCCGCTGCTGTTGGACCCCACCCCCACTCTGTTATGGAGCCACTATTGTCCATTTTTCTGCCACTGCTGTTGGCCCCCATCACCACTCTGTTATGGGGTCACTATTGACCCTGTTTGTCCATGTTGACATCACCATTTATTTTTACTTTCTTTTTATCCATCAGAAGAACAGGAAAAAAAGATCCTGCATTTTGAGCATCTTTAAGGCCTCTTTCACATTATCAGTATCTGATCAGTATTTGTAAGCCAAAAGCAAGAGTGGGCCAAAACACAGAGGAGATGCAAATATTTCTATTACATTTTATCTATGTTGTGGACCCGCTCCTGGTTTTGGCTTACAACTACTGATCACATACTGACCGCTTGAAATAGGCTATATGGATGGTCAAAATACAGTTGTTTTTTTTTTTTTTAAGTTTTTTGTTCTTCTGACGGAGCAGTAGAATGGAAAAATAAACAGTGATGTGAACACAGCCGTACTGTCAAATGCTGCTGCCCCCCCTCCCCACTCTGTCATGGGACCACTATTGTCACTAGAGACGAGCGAAGTTATGAAAACTTCAATTCGGCTGCTTAGCTGAATTTCACTAAGAATTTCACTTTGTGATGAATTACTACATAACAAAGCAGGAGCAATGACAGGGAATGGCGATTTCGCTGCCCCCGTCATTGAATCCCTCAGATGCCACATTCATCACTGATCACGGTTGCTGTTCAGGGGTTAAAAATAATAATAATAATAATAATAATAATACACACCTCTTCCGTTTGAGTGCAAAGAGGCTGCCGCAGCCATCTTGATTGAGTATCTTGCGCAAAATCTCACGTTGCTCGTGAAGATGTCATCATGCTGGCTGGCATGGTGAAGTCAAAGGTCACGGTGAACGAGATTTCACACAGGATCTTCAATCAAGATGGCAAGGGTGGCCTCTTTGCGCTCAAACAGATGAGGTGAATATGTTTGGTTTTTTTTATGCCATTTCAGGGAAAATTGATTGACTTAAAAGTAATGCACATAGCGGTACATTCTCCCTGCAATCTCCATGCAGTTTAAGTTCCAAGCCTGAGATTGGGCCACCAAGTGGGATGAATATGATTGGGCAGAGTGACCTGGGTATACCTGATTTATCACAATTTGTGACAAATTAATTCATAACAAATCAATTTTCTTGTCGAAGTTCTGCTAATCAAATTTTTCAAAACTTTGCTCATCTCTAGTGACCACACACAGTGATCAGTCGGAACCAAAGCCGAGTTTTGGCTGACAGCTATAATTCCCGACCTCCCTATACACATGTATGTTTGGTTTGGCCGAGCATGTATTTATTTAAAATAGTGAGTAGGGAGTAAACTGCCGCCAGACATTTCTCTCACTTGAGAACAAGTGGATTTACTGAAATTTAACGTGCCTGATTCTTTTTACTCCCCAATATAGGCCAAAGAGACATCAACTGCAATACACATTAGAAGGCCCTGCTGAAATCAGTAGGTTCGGCCAACCTTCAGACACCTTTATCATTTTCTCAGTGTGTCTATTATTAACTAGGCATCTACCTGGATCCTGATCCCTGAGGGGCAGGAACACAGAAGATAGTGCTGTGTTAAAACCAGAAGAGACTACAGCGTTCTTTTGATCAATGGGGACCTGTGCAGATCACATATTGAGGGCATGTCCTAACAATTAATCACTATGAAGAGCCTCTTAAACAAGCCATTATTATAGACCCTACTCTTGCATAAGGACATTACAAGCTAAAACTGAACAGGCTCTTCCTAAACTGTTGCCACAGAGCTGCCCCCCTTAATCAGAATATATTGTGCTTAAAGGAGTATACCGTTTAGAGAAGGTTATCCCCTATGACAGGATAGGGAAAAACTATTAGATTGGTGGGGGTGCTACTGCTGGGACCCCCACTGATCACGAGAATAGGGGCCCATACCCTGTGGACCCCCTTTGAAATTTCTATGGGAGTGCCAGATATAGCTGAGTACAGTGCTCAGCTATCTGTCAATCCCATAGATATGAATGGAGCAGCAGCGTGCATTTCCAACCAGCCACTTTTCATTTTAGGGGGCTCCACTGGGTACAGGGTTTCCATTCTCATGATCAGGGGGTTCCCAGAAGTAGAACCCCCATGATCTAATAGTTATTTTCTATATTGTGGATAGGGTATATTGTTCTCTAACTGGAATACCCCTTTAATCCATCGATAAGGGAATGTCAACAGTCCATAGCATCTCAATACCAGTAGGGGATTGAGAAAGCACAAGCAGTGTAGTAAACCATTGACAAAGAGGAAACTGTAACTGTAAGAATGGATTATTGTACAAAAACATCATGGAACAAAGTTTCAAATCATTTATTTTGGTATAAGAAATAGTTTATCAATTATTTATTTTTCTATAAACATAGAAAGTTTTCCAAGTTTTCTTTAAGTGATTTAATTAGGTAACACTTATAAATCGATTACTTTCGTGGTCACATACTAACACAAGGGCATTGTTAGTTTCTATAGTACTTCTTCATTATAAGGAAAAGCAAATTCATCCATGTGAAGTTACATTTGTTATAGCATATGTTTAAAATCTCCCAGTAGAGTTTCTCTGAGTGTAATTAGCATAACATCCGTTTTGTTCTCCATCATTGCAGAATCTTTAACCTGCAATTCCAGTAGATTTTAACAACCGGATAAGACCCCCTGTAGCAAAACTTCTCTAACTTTTTTCCTGTTCAGCAATATGCCTGCCAAATTCCACTGCTAGAGTTTTGTTTTGAACTATAGGGGTGCGTTGAATGACTGCCAGATAATCATGCAGTATAGTAAGGAAATGGGGAGTGGGCTGATAAAGGGCTGCTATGAAGAAGCAGGTATCAGTCCTTAGTAGTGCATTTGAATATACTGTAAATAGAATTTATTTTGATGTGGTATTTCCTTTTTTTTTTTTTTTTTCTACTTTGACATGTTTTTTTCAAGACGCAGCTTGCTAAGAGTATGGCATTTTGCAGGTGTTTTGCCATAGACTTCTGTATTGGAAACATACAGTAGAAAACATCTGAAAAAAATAATAAAACATGGGACTAAAAAATGCCACCCCCAAAAATTGTTCATTAAACACATATGAAAGATATAGTATTTTTTACAATAAAAAAATAAACAGCATGAAAACATAGAGTGGTGGCATCATAATTGCATTATTAAAAGGGTTTTCGGGGATTTTCATATTGGTGGCCTATTCTCAGGATCGGTCATGAATATAAGATTTGTGCAGGTAAAGGATGCACCTAGCCTTTCTGCAGCTTGAGACAAAAATTAAAATACCGCCCCACATGCCAAATTCTCAATCCAACCCCTCCCTCCCAGTCCTACTTTTAAAGAGATATGTGGATGGACATTACATGCAGAGCTAAAAAAAACATATTATTAGTTATAATGACCCCTGTATAATGCCTGTATGTATGATGCCCTCTGTAGTGCACCAGCCTGTTGTTATGACCAGAGGGTGGGACCCACTGTTCAAACCAGAGAGTATGGATTCTCAGTGTCAACTAAGGGATGGCAGCCACTAACCCCAAGGGTGTTATTCAGCACTCTCACAGGAGACAGGACAGAATGTAGCAAGAGAGAAACTGAACCACTACTTACAGGATTAGCTAATATGGTTGACAGACAGGGCCGGACTGGGACTGAAATTTAGCCCTGGCATTTTGAAATCAAAGAGGCCCACATGCCTCGACTTTTTAAAGTCACAGCCAACCCTTTTAGAGGCCCTAAAAATTATTAAAATATAATAATTTAATAAACGTAAACCACACCAAACAAGGTAAATAAACCGCCCCCTGCAGAGAGAGATGGAAAAGCTATATCTCCTGATAGGGTACGGGTCTAGAACTCAGACCCGGACTGATCAAAACTTTTGATATGTCTCTGTGACATGTCAAAAGTTTTTCAGTTCATCAGTGGCCCTATTACACAGATTGATGTGTAAAGGTCCTTTTACACGGGCCGATTATCGGCCAAAAAAGCGTTCCTACGAAAGTGGCCCTAATCAGCCGACGAACGAGTAAAACGCTCATTCGTCGGCTGATTGGATCTTTTGGTTTGTACAAAAGATCCAATCTGTCGGGCGCACATCACCCTGTGTAAACTAACCTTTTCCCTCCTAACATTACATATATCACTACAGAACATACAGGGTAAGGCTACATTCACACCACAGTTGTTTTTGCGGCCTCCGATCTGCATATTTTGCGGCTCAGATGCGGACCCATTCACTTCAATGAGCACTGTGTGCTGTCCGCATCTGTATGTCCATTCCTATTTTTGTCCGTTTGCGGACAAGGATAGGCATTGTTACAGTGGATCTGCAAAAAAAACGGATGCCATACGGAACATTATCCTTTTTTTGCGGATCTGCAATTTGCAGACTGCAAAACACAATGTTCGTGTGAATGTAACCTAATACAGCACCTCATACCTCTTACATCCAGTATAATACAGTGACTCATACCTCTTACATCCAGTATAATACAGCGCCCCATACCTCTTACATCCAGTATAATACAGCGCCCCATACCTCGTACATCCAGTATAATACAGCGCCCCATACCTCGTACATCCAGTGACGTCTCCTCTGATGTAGATCTTCCCTTTCCTCATCTTCTCCTTTCAGACCAGACGCCATTTTTCAGCCATTTCTCATCTCTGCAGTTTGACAGAAAAAAATCTTAGTTTATTACTTTTCCATCATCCTCCCATCTTCTGGACAAATCATCCTACCACCCCCAGTACTGTGCCACTAGTACCACACAGATAATGCCCTTCAATAATTATTGGCACACAGTGTCCAAAAATAACTGTGCCCAGAAAATAGTGCCCCGTAATAGTGTAAACATAACGTCCCCCAGAAATAACTGCGCTGATACTGTGCCAGGGTGCCCCCACAGTAATAGTGCTCCCCAAAGTCCTAACTAATAATTCTCTGCCAGAGAGCACTTGTTAGTAATAGTGCCCCCATCAGTACTAATGTCCCCACTGTGCCCCAGAAGTAATAATGCTTCCAATGTGCCAGTAAGTGCCCCCAAAATTTCACCCCAATAATGTGCCAGTAAGAAGTGCTCCCCATCCATAGATGCCCCCCAAATTATGTGCCAGTAAGAAATGCCCAGTGCCCCCATGTGCCAGTAAGAAATGCCACCAGTGCCAGTAAAAATGCCCCCAGTGCCCCATGCCATAAATAAATGCCCCCAGTGCCCCATGAGCCAGTAAAAATGCCCCCAGTGCCAGTAAAAATGCCCCCAGTGCCCCATTGTGCCAGTAAAAATGCCCCCAGTGCCAGTAAAAATGCCCCCAGTGCCCCATTGTGCCAGTAAAAATGCCCCCAGTGCCCCATGTGCCAGTAAAAATGCCCCCAGTGCCAGTAAAAATGCCCCCAGTGCCCCATGGGCCAGTAAAAATGCCCCCAGGGCCAGTAAAAATTCCCCCAGTGCCCCATGAGCCAGTAAAAATGGCCCCAGTGCCAGTAAAAATACCCCCAGTGCCCCATGTGCCAGTAAAAATGCCCCCAGTTCCAGTAAAAATGCCCCCAGTGCCCCATTGTGCAAGTAAAAATGCCCCCAGTGCCAATAAAAATGCCCCCAGTGCCCCATGTGCCAGGAAAAATGCCCCCAGTGCCAGTAAAAATGCCCCCAGTGCCAGTAAAAATGCCCCAATGCCAGTAAAATGCCCCCAGTGCCCCATGTGCCAGTAAAAATGCCCCCATGTGCCAGTAAAAATGCCCCCCAGTGCCAGTAAAAATGCCCCCAGTGCCAGTAAAATGCCTCCATGTGTCAGTAAAAATGCCCCCAGTGCCCCTAATAGAGCTCCGGTCGGTGCTACAATAAAAAAAAATTAACACTTATACTTACCTCCATAGTGCTGGCAGCGATGCGATGCAGGCCTCTTCCGGCCTGTGTCCCGCGCTGTACGGCTCAGGCGGCGCGATGACGTCATCGCGCCACCTGAGCCGGCCTCTGATAGGCTGCAGGCCTAGTGCCTGCAGCCTATCAGAGGAACGGGCAGGGGAGACGCCTCTCCCTCCCCTGCCGCAGTACAATACAGTGCCCCATGTGCCAGTAAAAATGCCCCCAGTGCCAGTAAAAATGCCCCCAGTGCCCCATTGTGCCAGTAAAAATGCCCCCAGTGCCAATAAAATGCCCCCAGTTCCCCATGTGCCAGTAAAAATGCCCCATGTGCCAGTAAAAATGCCCCCAGGGCAAGTAAAAATGCCCCCCAGTGCCCCATGAGCCAGTTAAAAATGGCCCCAGTGCCTGTAATAATGCCCCCAGTGCCAGTAAAAATGCCCCCAGTGCCCCATGTGCCAGTAAAAATGCCCCCAGTGCCAGTAAAAATGCCCCAGTGCCCTATTGTGCCAGTAAAAATGCCCCCAGTGCCAATAAAAATGCCCCCAGTGCCCCATGTCCCAGTAAAAATGCCCCCATTGCCAGTAAAAATGCCCCCAGTGCCAGTAAAAATGCCCCCATGTGCCAGTAAAAATGCCCCCAGTGCCCCATTGTGCCAGTTAAAAATGCCCCCAGTGCCCCATTGTGCCAGTTAAAATGCCCCCCAGTGCCAGTAAAAATGCCCCAATGCCAGTAAAAATTCCCCCATGTGCCAGTAAAAATGCCCCTAGTGCCCCATTGTGCCAGTAAAAATGCCCCCAGTGCCCCATGGGCCAGTAAAATGCCCCAGGGCCAGTAAAAATGCCCCCAGTGCCCCATGAGCCAGTAAAAATGGCCCCAGTGCCAGTAAAAATGCCCCCAGTGCCCCATTGTGCAAGTAAAAATGCCCCCAGTGCCAATAAAAATGCCCCCAGTGCCAATAAAAATGCCCCAGTGCCCCATGTGCCAGGAAAAATGCCCCCAGTGCCAGTAAAAATGCCCCCAGTGCCAGTAAAAATGCCCCAATGCCCCATTGTGGCCAGTAAAAATGTCCCCAGTGCCAATAAAAATGCCCCCAGTGCCCAATGTGCCAGTAAAAATGCCCCCATTGCCAATAAAAATGCCCCCAGTGCCAGTAAAAATGCCCCATGTGCCAGTAAAAATGCCCCCAGTGCCCCATTGTGCCAGTAAAAATGCCACCAGTGCCCCATTGTGCCAGTTAAAATGCCCCCAGTGCCAGTACAAATGCCCCAATGCCAGTAAAAATGCCCCCATGTGCCAGTAAAAATGCCCCCAGTGCCCCATTGTGCCAGTAAAAATGCCCCTAGTGCCAGTAAAATGCCCCCAGTGCCCCATGGGCCAGTAAAAATGCCCCCAGGGCCAGTAAAATGCCCCCAGTGCCCCATGAGCCAGTAAAAATGGCCCCAGTGCCAGTAAAAATGCCCCCATTGCCAGTAAGAATGCCCCCATGTGCCAGTAAAAATGCCCCCCAGTGCCAGTAAAAATGCCCCCAGTGCCAGTAGAAATGCCCCCAGTGCCCCATGTGCCAGTATAAATGCCCCCAGTGCCCCCATTGTGCCAGTAAAAATGCCCCCAGTGCCAGTAAAATGCCCCCATGTGCCAGTAAAAATGCCCCCAGTGCCCCTAATAGAGCTCCGGTCGGTGCTACAATAAAAAAAAAATAACACTTATACTTACCTCCATGGTGCTGGCAGCGATGCGATGCAGGCCTCTTCCGGCCTGTGTCCCGCGCTGTACGGCTCAGGCGGTGCGATGACATCATCGCGCCACCTGAGCCGGCCTCTGATAGGCTGCAGGCCTAGTGCCTGTAGCCTATTAGAGGAATGGGCAGGGGAGACGCCTCTCCCTCCCCTGCTGCAGTACAATACAGTGCCCCATGTGCCAGTAAAAATGCCCCCAGTGCCAGTAAAAATGCCCCCAGTGCCCCATTGTGCCAGTAAAAATGCCCCCAGTGCCAATAAAAATGCCCCCATGTGCCAGTAAAAATGCCCCCAGTGCCCCTAATAGAGCTCCGGTCGGTGCTACAATAAAAAAAAAATTAACACTTATACTTACCTCCATGGTGCTGGCAGCGATGCGATGCAGGCCTCTTCCGGCCTGTGTCCCGCGCTGTACGGCTCAGGCGGTGCGATGACGTGGGCAGGGGGAATGGGCAGGGGAGACGCCTCTCCCTCCCCTGCCGCAGTACAATACAGGCATCTGTATCGCCGTCCTGAGGATGGCGATACAGATGACTATGGAGATGAGCGCTTCCACAATGGAAGCGCTCATCTCCCTCTGCCCCGCCGCCGCCGCCCGCAATTATGTGCAGGGCCGCGCCGCACCTGCCTAATTGGCGGTGCGGCCCTGCAAGGGGGGACTGGACCGGCCCACGGAGGGCAGCGGCCCTTCTGGCATTTGCCAGAAGTGCCAGACGTCCAGTCCGGCCCTGTTGACAGATAATATGATCAAACAATAGGTAATGCTACAATAGCTCAAGTTGTAGTAAGAACCAAGTAAATGACCAAGAACCAAGTGAAAAAAGTCCAATAGACATGGTGGTGAGAAGTGGTATCGCAGAGAAGACTGGAGTAAAGGCAGCAACTGATTATGATGATGATTGTCAGAGGCAGAAGCTGAAGTGTGGTCAGAGACAAGCAAGAGGTCAGAAGCCGGTATCAGATAATAGCATGATACAGGTCCAGCAGTCAATGCAGGTGGCAGGCAAACAGAATTGTCAAACAGGCTGGCTCAAACACAGAAGAACAGATCAGGTGAGAACACCTTTGCTTTTACTGATAGTAACTACGTAAACATTCAGGCAACTTCCTGGAAGAGAAAGCTGCTATTCAACCTTCTACCCCCGCCAAGGGCCTTGCTGAGAGGCAGGAAACACCTGGAAACATTAATGACAGGAGGTGGCAGGTTTGTGCCGCCAGCATGGGATGGAGGCAGCATGGCCAGAGGACGCATCTGGCAGACATGCGCCTGCCACATCTGGCCGAGGCAGCAGTAGGCAGCGAGACAGGAGATGCTGGGGATATGACAGGTGAGACAGCAGGAGGTATGGCAGAAGGCCCAGGCCTAACACCTATATTATAATGTCCTCCCGTAGTGCCCCTTGTATTATAATACCCCCGGTAGTGGTAGTATAAATAATGCTTTCCCCCCTGTAGTCTCCCTGTACTATAATGCCCACTTATATATGTAGTATATGTAATACTCTGCCCCCTTCACATAGCATAATGCCCCCCTGTAGTGGTAGTATATATAATGCTATCCCCCTGTATTGTAATGCAATATATATATATATATATATATATATATATATATATATATATATTACAGTACATCGCTTGGTTCCAGGAATTAAGACCTGCTTGCACCCTATGGGAAAAATTGCTGGCCTTACTGGTAGCCTTACCATGGGAACTTGCATTGGCATATATGTGCAGAGGCTCGCATCCAAGCCACTTGTATGGGCACTGCAACGGTGGCCATAGGCCCAGGAAACGAGCAGTGTATAATGCAATAGAAATATGGTCAAGGATGCAAAGGAGGAATTATGAACAACCGCAATACATTAGGAAGTGCTTTGTATTAACTTTGTCTACATGATAAATGTCATTTGCTGAAGTAGTGGTTCACTTGTATTTTTGGCAAGAAATATAAGCCTAACACATACAAAAAAATTGATCCAAGTGAATATGCTCTAATTTTAATGTAGAAAGAACTGTTTCTAGTACTGGGAAAGGGATGCAACGGCACGGGTGGTATCTCTAGGGCAGTATTGGCCAGATATTATTAAGTAATGAGTGCTTACTTTGTGGAAGTGCTCATCTCTCTACATTCAACTGTATCACTGTAGTCAGGACAGCGATACAGTTGAATGCTGCGCTGGGGCACAGGAGTGATATCTCCCTGCCTCGCAGTTCCCTCTGGTAGGCTTCAGTCCTAGTGCCTGTAGCCTTTCAAAGGCCAGCACAGACAGTGAGGTATTATCATCATGCCTCCTGAGCTGGGCAGCATACAGCTCAAGACACAACCCAAAAGAGGCCTGTGTCCTGTACCGCATCTCTAACATCGGAGTGGAGGTACATATTAGTGGTTTTTTTTGCTTTTTTTTTGCAGCATGCTGTTAGGCCACTATGGGAAGAGCACTACTGGGGGGACTAAAAGAGGGAAGTTTCTGTATTGGCACACATTATAAGTGGGCATTTTTGTACTGGCACGCATAAGTGGGCATTTTTTGTACTGGCACCGGGGCGTAGCTATAGGGGGTGCAGAGGTAGCAGTCGCCACCGGACCCAGGAGCCTGAGGGGGCCCAAAGACCCTTGTGCTGCATAAGAAGACACACAGAGCACTGAGGGAAGGGGGGCCCAAGCTGAACTCTTGCACCAGGGCCCATGAGCTGTTAGCTACGACCCAGTCTGGCACACATTATAAGGATGTATTTTTCTACTGGCACACATAGGGGGCCAAATTTTTGTTCTGGCACCCATTATAAGTGAACCTTTTTGTAGTGACATTTTTGTACTGGCATGCATTATAAAGAGCTATTTTTGTACTTGCAAACATAAAGAGTCATTTCTGTATTGACACTACACATTATAAGGAGGTATATTTTGAAGTGGCACACATTACAAAGGGCATTTTTTGTGATTTTTTTTTTCTGGCACGCATTATAAGATGGCATTCTGGTCTGAATGGAGAAGATGAAGAAAGAACACATCTAGATCAGAGGACACATTACAGAATGTAATAGGTATGTGGTGCTATATTGTCCTGTATGTTTGGTAGTTTGCAATGTAACTTTAATAATAATAGTCATCCATCATAATAATAATCATCCATCATGGATCCAAATGTGATGTCTGTCTTTTTGACTGGAATATTAGTGCTACATTCTTAGGGCTTAGAACAGAGCCTCTGAAAACTGGTGATAAAAGCCTTGGGGGGAAGATTCATAGGTTGTCACTCAGCTTTTCCAGTTCTTGATGGGCATTTTACAGATGTAGCCAAGCTAAAATTTAATCTGCTAACTCTGATAACACATGTCACAGTGTTATGGTTCGTCCCATCTTTTGACAATAGCCATTGAAATACATTTAGAGACTTAGTTTACCTTTTTGTGCCATTTTTTACTTAACGCATTAACCATCAAGTTTAGCTAAGCTGCATTTGTAGGTGTCAGAAAGCTTTCTGTTACTCAGCTCTCACAGATCATGCGAGGAGGACATTATATGTTTTCACTTAACTTTCCAAGTTCTTGAGGGGGTAGCTCACATTATTGTAACATAGAGGGGGAAATTCTGAAATTCTTGCAATGGCTTTCTATATGGGAGAAGGGGGCGGGAGGAGGGGTCTAGGGCGGCTTTTTGATGTTCACCCTGTTGGCCATATTGCCTACAAACTGCCATGAATGTACGTATCACAAAGTAGGGTATTAGAAACTAGACACTGTTGCCCCTTAATAAATTGAAAAGAACCAAAAAGAACAAAATTAGACAAATTAATCCATATATTCATTAGCTCCATATCTGTGCCTAGTATTTAGAGAATCCATGAAAAGTATAGTATATTAAAAAGTGGGTTGCTGCACTCTTTTGCAAAGTGATTTTTAAATTGGTCTCATTTTCCGTTCTGGAACCACCTCATCCAGTGTATTATTTATTTATATTCTATTAAATGCTGATATGTGTTTATTTGCTGCTGAATGCATTTTTTTCTTTTCTTGCACTTTCTCTGCTTGCCTTTCATTTGCAATCCATTTTAAAGCTCTGTAATAGCAGGGAATTTGTGTTTCTGCTTAGCCCTCCTGTGGATTAAGGCACACCACATTGAAAACCACTGCACTCAGAGCGGTTTGTAATGGTTTAAAGAGCAGTGAAAAAACACTGATAAGCTTCTAATATGGGCTTCAGCAGACAGACAGAGCTTTCAGAAAACCCCACAACAGGTTCTATAATGACCCTGCTTGCCAAACTTCCATCTTGGCTTTTAACAAAAGATAGATGCATTTTGAAAACTGAAGTTCTCTACCAAGGTGACCTTCCTAATTTGGGATATGCTGTTCAAGGAAACTATAAATGGATTCCCTTATCTGTTACGAGCATTTCAAGCATAATGGTATTTATTTAGCAGTATTATGCTGCTTTATTTTGTTATGTGGTGGGTATTGTACAGTATTATGCTGTACAATATGTCAATGACTTATGATTTGTGCAAATGAGATCAGGGCTATCGTTTGTCAATGTAGGTTTAAGGAAGGTTTAATAAAAGTCCTAATAAAATGCAACTACGGGAAGGCTAGGCAGCATAGTTGTCTTAAGACTACGACTAGAGATGAGCGAATTTCTTGAAACTTGTTTTGCGTCAGACCTGAATTAATTCGTCATGAATCAATGTTGCGCCACTTGCCCTGTAAATTGGTATGTAACACCCTCTAGTCTCATAGAATATTTTCTTTTTGTTAATTTTTTATCATTATTTTTTACCATTTTTTAAGCTCTTGAAAGCAATGAAAGCAATAGCAAGTAATGTCACAGTGACACTGACATAAATAGCTATGTGTAAAAATGCATGTTTGATGGGGTTAACAAGCAGCGTGTTTAAAAAGCACTGCACCATTCCATGTGTTATGCTTTTTCATATTCCAAAACTTACAAAAATTGTCCCTTATCAGGGGAAGATAATGTTTAAACACACTAAATGCTATGGAAAAAAACAGTGGCTTGTTAAGACCAAGCGCCCAAACATTATGCATCAATGGGGGCAGATCCCTGACACTGTTTATACACACACACACACACACATACGTGTTAATGTCTGAAGAAATAATGGCTTGTGCTGCAAAAGTGTCCAAAAATTATGCATTAATGGGGCAGAATTCCTGCCTGCCTTTATATAAGCAAAAATGTTAATTATCAGCAAAAAGAGTGGCTTGTTCTGAACGAGCCTTGAAAAATTCTCCCTTTTAATTGGGAGCAGCAGTACAGTGTGGATGTGGAAAGGATAGGGTAATAGCGGCATGTAGCCACAATAGTAGTGGCAGCAAAAGCAGTACAGCATGGAACAGACAAGGCATTAGATGTTTGTGGCAGTAGGGGTAATATTAGCGGCAGTAGGGGTAATAGAAGTGTCAGTAGGGGGATTAGCAGCTAGGAGTAGCAGCAGTGATGGAGGCATGTTGGTAGCAGCAGCCATACAGTTCAAAACATGATTATAGGCAGGCAGACAGTGGCAGCAGCATGGTGGCAACAGCAGTAGCAAGGGCAGATCTATTCAGTGGCCTAATTCGGAGGAGCCTGAATATCCTCACTGAACTCTGCCTCATTCATTTGTTTTATACACTGGCGGAGGGCAACTTTGTCTGTTTGGGTTTCACAATGCCCATTTTCATGTTGAAAACGCTCTCTAAGATGACACTGGAGGCTGGGCAAGAGAGAGTGGCAGAGACCATTGTAGGTTGGTGACTTGGTGGGGGGAGGGGTATATAGGGGTCTGAGTCATACCCTCGGCAGCTGTCTGTTCACCGCAAGCTGCAGCAAGCAGCATGCACACTGTTTCCTGATAATAAAGTAATTTGGCCTCATTTTCAGCAAGAACAAAACATTTCCCATTTTTCTATGAAAGTGAGGGTTTAAAAGCTTAGCTATTCAAAAATCATACTGCTTGATAGTAAGTATAGAGTTGTCATTACATAAGCACACAAGCATACAGCTAGCTTGCCCGAGGACCCAGTTCTTTCTGACTCATCAGGGCTGGTGTTATTATCATCATCATCCTCCTGCTTCTGCTCCTCCACCACCAACCCATCCTTCTCCTTTGCTCCTCATCGTCCTCCTCCATTGGGCTTTCCCCAGGTCCCCAACAGCAGGACCAACAGGGCAGCAAGCAAAATGCATAAGCTGTTCTTCCACCCTCTTTACTTGTTGCATCAGAGTGAAAAACTGGAATAAGATATATATCAAGGGGATAGCATCATTGATGCTGCAATTGTCCCTACTGACAAATATGTCTGCCTCATTGAAGGGCCTGAGAACAAAGCAGGCATCTCTGATGAGCTGCCACTGCCTGACCTCAAAACAACACATGCTCCCAGCGGAGGTGGTCTAGTGCATGAAAAAATCATTCACTGCTTTATGCTGCTTGTACAGACGCTCCAGCACATGGAAGGAGGAATGTTGTAGATCAAGCAGGGCAGTGGCCGCCTGTTTTGTCACTAAAAGTCCAGAAGGGAATTCCTTGCCACATAAGAATAGCTGAAATGCGAGGAAAGTCTTCTTGACATGTCCAGCACCCCATTTTTTTTAAAGCATTGCACAACTAAATTAATCATGCGTACCATGTCTTATTTCCCCCAAATGCAGCATGGCCACAATGTTCCTGCCATTGTTGCTGACCACCCAGGCAGCTGAATGTTTTCTGCTTCATACACTTTAGCAAGTGATCGGTTGTGTGGCTAATATCACTCAATCCAATTAGCTCTAACATGGCATGGCAATGATTCACTTTACAAATATGGTAGTAGGAAGGGGGGATGGGAGCAATGCTTTGCTCAGCTTCTGTTGGGGATGGGAGGAGGATGTGGAGGAGGCGATTAAGCATTGGTGTAGGAACCAGGCCGTCACAGATGTGGAGGTCCCATTTAATATCACTGGTTCAACAAATTATTGTAAAAAAATATCTATGAAAAACATGGTCTGCTGCAATAATGCATCCACTAATACAAATACAACAATTTATTGTTTGTGGAAATGTGAACTATGCGTTTAAAATCATGAGTATAAAAATAAGGTTACTGCCGTTAAATGCTTTTGCTATAATATGTGTTTAATGTCATTGTTATAATGCACAAAACAAATGTGCAATTGGTCAATGTTTGCAGCAGAATGCTATTGGGGTGCTGTGCTGGCAGTTACCTTATGTAGAATTTTAAGTTATTGAAAAAAAACACTGTCTGTTTATATGTAGAGAACATTGTTGGCACATATATCAGACAAACTCCTTCCTAGTCAGAAGCTGGAAACACTATGGCGCTTCTGTTGGTTCATTATAGGCATCTCCCTGTATACTGCCTCTGAATGGTTATTAAGGCTTTGTTTCAAGGCAAGCCCTCCCCTCACTTTCTCCCAGTGTCACATGATCCTCTGTCTCCTTCCTCCCTTATGGTTTTTCCTTCAGCAATATTAACTGTAAAATGGGGCTTGAAGCCATTTTTATGAGACTTGTCCAAATTGCAGATTGTCTGAAGATTCTAATAGTTCAATATCAAGGGTCATACAGATAGAAAAAGAGTTTGGCATTTTTTCTGGATAATCTATAAATTGTGGAGAAACTAAAAGCTACTACCACTGGATGATGGGATTGACTCCTTTCTCCAGGAAAATCAAGTGGTATATGATGGGAATGACTTTGAACATTTGGTGGTTCATGTTACTAAAAATCTGCAGGAGTATCCTTCTCATAACGTTTGCTTATTAGTAAAATAAAGAAGACAGTACGTGTATGGCTGAAACTACACCCTTTCTAAAGCCCATATAATTTTTTGAATATGATAATCCTTCATCAGATGATTTATTATCTTAGTGCCAGTCCAATATGGTTGAATGACTCCATATTTAAGACTTTAGAGTCAATTATTAATGACTTGATATGGAGCAGAAAGACAGTCAGATTAAAACAGATTTTTCTTAATTTTCATCTCCAAATATAAAGTATTATTGTGTTACCTTTCAGATGCAGTACTTGGTCAAGTGGGACAAATCCCCTTTTTTACCTTATGTAGTGCAAAATTCATATGAAGGATGTCAGTATCTTTCAGCTATGTCATTTATTTAATAAGGTATGGCTTTGGATCAAGGATTTCTTTACTAGATTGTGAGCTCCACTGGGGACAGCTTGATTCTAATTAGAGATAAGCGAGCATGCTCGCCCGAGCTTGGTGCTCGTTCGAGTATTACGGTACTCATAAGTGCTCGCTGCTCGGACGAGTATCTCGCCATGCTCGAGGAAATGGCATTTTCCGCATTGTGCATTTTTGGCGCCTATAAACTCAGCCAATCACAAGCCAGGAGACTCTGCGGTACACCCAGCATCACGTGGGGCCCTTACATGTCAATAGCAGGGGTTGGCGGGCCTGATCAGGTGACCCTGGAATATACTAGTGACTGCCCGCAGTGCTCGGCTCAGATGCTGTCTGGATGTCGTTAGGGACAGAGCTGCTGCGTTTCAGGGAGAGTGTTAGGGCCTGCATTTAGTTCTTTGTTAGGCAGGAGTGATCTCAAAAGAACCCAACAGCTACAAGACATTTTTTTTTGTCTCCTGGCTGGGCTGGTTGGCTGGCACTAGTAGTGCAGCTATCGCCATATATAACACTTTTTTGTTATTGTTTTATCTCAGTGATACAAATCCATTTCATACAGCAGTGTGGAACCATTCTGTGTGTCACAGTTTAGCTGTCCACTCACCACAAACCACAATCCGTATTTTCTGTCCAGGTGACCCATTCTGTACATCACGTCAGTAAAAAAGGTCTTTTGCTCACACTGATACAGCTACATTACAAAAATCTCTGTGCGACATTTGTCTGGGTTGCAATTAAGCAGACCAAGTCTGCCTAATTTAATAGTTTCTGTGTAATTGCTCCATACTGCACGGTACGTAATAACAAGTAATTTTGCTCTAACTTATCCACCTATATATTTTCTTGTTCAGATTGAACAAGTTTGTGGGTTTCAGTACAGCAGGCCCATTTATTTTATTTTTTTATATAATACACTTATATACAGAAAATGTTGAACCCCAGGGCTAAAGGACGAGGGCGTGGGCGTGAGCATTCAATTACTGCAGGGGGCAGAGGCCTTGTTCCTTGGCAGGGTGAGACAGTACCTGCTGATGAGGGAGCAGGGGAACGCCACAGAGCTACACTCCCTAGCTTCATGTCTCAACTTACAGGGACACGTGGTAGAGGACTGTTGAAACCACAACAGGGCGAACAGGTGATGTCGTGGATTGCAGACAATGCTTCAAGTAATTTGTCCACCAGTCAGTCTTCCACGCAGTCCACCCACGTTACCCAAGGGAGCACTCCTCTGGCTCCTCCACCTCAACCTCCTTCCCCCCAGTTTGCCCCCTCCCAGGAAAATTTGGAATGCGATCCGGCATACTCTGAAGAACTGTTTTCTGTACCCTTCCCAGAGTCACAAACCACTTCTCAGGTTGCTGCTGACCTTGTTCCCGATGCCCAAGTTTTCCAACTGTCGCAGTCTGTAGGTGATGATGATGATGATGATGACAATGTTGACTTAGTGGAAGAAGTTTGTAAAGAGGTGTTGGACGATAAGGAGACACGGTTGTCTGACAGTGGTGAAGTTGTTGTCAGGGCAGGAAGTCCGAGGGGGGAGCAGGAATCGGAGGATGACGAGGTGACTGACCCAAGCTGGGTTGATAAGCCGAGTGAAGACAGTGCTTCTGAGGCGGAGGCGAGAGCTGCACCAGAATAGGTTGGAAGAGGCAGTGGTGTTGCCAGAGGAAGAAGCAGGGCCAGTGCTGGTGCATCAGCAGCAACTGTTTCACGTAGTGAAGCTCCCGTGGCGAGGCCTAGATGTTCGCAAGTCTGGAGGTTCTTTAAAGAAAGTGAGGATGACCGACGGACCGTGGTGTGCAACCTGTGCCACACCAGGATCAGCAGGCGTGCCACCACTACTAGCCTAACCACCACCAGCATGCGCAGGCATATGAGTGCTAAACACCCCACTCAATGGAACCAAGGCTGTTCACCTCCTGCGGGTCACACCACTGCTCCTTCCCCTGTGTCACTCGCTGCCTCTGCTAGTCAACCCCCTGCCCAGGACCCCGGCACGAGTGCCTCCCGCCGGAAAACCACACCTTCGCCTCCACGATCCTCCACAGCGTCCACCAATGTGTCCCAGCGCAGCGTTCAGCTGTCTTTACAGCAGACGCTGGAGCGCAAGAGGAAATACAGTTCCTCCCACCCACATGCCCAAGCCCTCAACGTCCACATCTCCAAATTGCTGAGCCTGGGGATGCTGCCCTATAGGCTGGTAGAGACCGAGGCCTTTCGCAATCTCATGGCGGTGGCTGCCCCTCGATATTCGGTCCCCAGCCGCCACTATTTTTCCCGATGTGCCGTCCCAGCCCTACACCACCATGTGTCACAGAACATCATCCGTGCCCTGACCAATGCTGTTTCTGAGAAGGTCCACCTAACCACGGACACATGGACAAGTGCTGCCGGGCAGGGACACTATATCTCACTGACGGCACATTGGGTTAACTTGGTGGAGGCTGGGACCGAGACTGACCCTGGGGCCGCTCATGTACTGCCCACACCGAGGATTGCGGGGCTTACCTCGGTCACGGTCTCTCAGACGTACTATGCCTCCTCCTCCTCCTCCTCCACCGAATTACCATCCGTGGGCACAGCGCCTTCAGTCGGTAGCTCTAGGCGCAGCAGCTGTACAATGGGTAAGCGCCAGTAGGCGGTGCTCAAACTGCTGAGCTTAGGTGACAAAAAGCACACCGCCCAAGAGCTGTTACACAGCATCACGGCGCAGACCGATCTGTGGTTGGCACCGCTGAACCTCAAGCCAGGCATGGTTGTGTGTGACAACAGGCGTAACCTCGTAGCGGCTCTGCAACTTGGCAGACTGACACATGTGCCATGCCTGGCCCACATGTTCAATCTAATAGTTCAGCGGTTCCGCAAGACATACCCCAATCTGTCTGATTTGCTCACCAATGTGCGCCGCATCTGTGCGCATTTCCGCAAGTCGACCACAGATGCTGCCACTCTCAGGGCAGCGCAGCGCCATCTACAACTGCCCGCTCACCGACTGTTGTGCGACGTGCCCACAAGATGGAATTCTACATTAAACATGTTATCCAGAGTTTACCAGCAGCACAGAGCGATTGTAGACTGCCAGATGTCAACTTCCACCAGAACTGGTAGTCAGGTCACTCAGATTCCTCAAGTCTACAATGAGGAGTGGACGTGGATGTCTGATATCTGCCAGGTGTTGAGCAACTTTGAGGAGTCAACACAGATGGTCAGCGGTGATGCCGCCATTGTCAGCGTCACCATCCCGCTGCTTTGCCTGTTGAAAAACTCACTGCTCAGAATGAAGTCGGATGCTTTGCGCTTGTCACAAGAGACGGTGGAGGAAGATACGTCGCTTGATAGCCAGAGCACCTTCCGTTCTGTTTCTCAGCGCGTATCGGAGGAGGGGAATGAGGATGAGGAGGAAGAGGAGGAGAATGTCGGCGATACAGAAGAGTGTACCAGTGCTCAGTCCTTCTTAACTCTTGAGCGTGTATGGGCTGAAGAGGAGGAGGAGGAGGAAATGGAGAGTCAGGCCAGTGAGGAGAGGGAATTCTTGCGTGTTGGGACTCTGGCGCACATGGCAGACTTCATGTTAGGCTGCCTATCCCGTGACCCTCGTGTTAGAAGCATTTTTTCTAACACGGATTACTGGGTGTTCACTCTCCTGGACCCACGGTACAAGCAGAACCTTTCCACTCTCATCCCTGCAGAGGAAAGGAGTATGAGAGTGAATAAATATCAACAGGCCCTGGTGCACAAGCTGAAACAATCCTTCCCATCTGACACCGCTAGCGGCAGAGGGCGTGGTTCTGTGGGCCAAGTAGTGGGGGAGAGGAGGCGAGCAGGCAGCTTGTCCAGCACTGGCAGGGGAACGCTCTCCAAGGCCTTTGGCAGTTTTATGTCACCCCAGCAAGACACTGTCACCTGTCCCCAGTCTAGGCAGAGTAGGGGGGAGCTGTACAGAAAGATGGTGAGGGAGTACCTAGCTGACCATACCAACGTCCGGACCGATCACTCTGCTCCATAGAACTACTGGGTTTCAAAGCTGGACACGTGGCCTGAACTGGCGATGTACGCCTTGGAGGTGCTGGCCTGCCCTGCCGCTAGCGTGCTGTCAGAGCGGGTATTCAGTGCAGCTGGTGGCGTCATCACCGATAAGCGTACACGCCTGTCAACTGACAGCGCTGACAGGCTGACGCTTATTAAAATGAACAAAGCCTGGATTTCACCGGAATTCAAATCTCCTCCGGGGGAAAGCAGCTAAAGATTTACATTACTTATGTATCCGATTCCTCTTCTCTTCTCCTCCTACTCCTCCTCCTCCTTGTCGTCTTTGCCTAACGCTGATCAAAAAAACGCCATTTTTTAGAGGTTTAACTGGCACTCTTTTAGCACAATTTTTCAGGAGGGCCCCCTACAGGCCCTCTCTTCAAACAATTTTTCCGGAGGTCCACCTACAGGCCCTCTCTCCAACAATTTTTCCGGAGGTCCACCTACAGGCCCACTCTCCAAACAATTTTTCCGGAGGTCCACCTACAGGCCCTCTCTCCAAACAATTTTTCCGGAGGGCCACCTACAGGCCCTCTCTCCAAACAATTTTTCCGGAGGGCCACCTACAGGTCCTCTCTCCAAACAATTTTTCCGGAGGTCCACACCTACAGGCCCTCTCTCTAAACAATTTTTCCAGAGGGCCACCTACAGGCCCTCTCTCCAAACAATTTTTCCGGAGGTCCACCTACAGGCCCTCTCTCCAAACAATTTTTCCGCAGTGTCAATTACAGACAGTGTAAAACAATGTTTCAGGAGCGTCAAACAGACAGTCCAAAACAATTTTTCAGGATGCGCAAGTACCGACATTTAAAAAAAAAATTTTTTTTGCTGAGGGTAGAATTTATGTACTTCGAAAAGAAAAAAATTTGGAGGCTCAACAAAAGCCATTTCACTGCATTCTCAGTCGGACAAAGTCATTGGTGGTGTAACCGCCATGCTGTGTTAGGCTAAATTTTTGGGTGCTTCACCAGCTACCGCATACTAACTCAGTCACTCTGTTGTCACCGCCGCCATACAGAGCCACGAAAAATGTTGTTCGCCTGCTCCCGCAGTGTCACTCGCTCACTCTGTTGTCACCACCATAGTGGTTTGCACTATAAGAGCCCAAGTCTGCACATTCCCCTTTTTATCTCCAAGTGATCTATATTGCACGTCACATAATAAAATAGGTTCTTTTGCTCTCAGTGATACAAATCCATTTCATAAAATCCTTTCTTTCTCTTTAACTGATCTATACTGAACGTCACTTTTAAAAATACGTTGTTTTCCTCTCTTTCTCTCTCTCTCCAAACTCTTTTTCCGGATAGGTGCCATATACGGTATTAAACTGAGAAGAATACATTGAACACATGCCACACTTGATCAATCTCATAATTGACAACTGTACCGGTTGATGCTAAATTTTTAAGTTGGGGTCCTGCGTCGTCATTCGAACTCCATCCGGCTGTTGTCACCACCACACACGCTAGCCAAGGGGGCACTCCTCTAGCTCGTCCAGCTCAACCTCCTTCCCCCCACCTACAGGCCCTGTCTCCAAACAATTTACCCGGGTAGGGGACATATTAGATATTGTACTGATTTTTTTTTGTTCTTCTTTTAATTGCCTCCTGCGATAGTGCGATAGACGGGAATTGAACCCGGGTAAACTGCTTGGGAAGCAGCTATGCTCACCACTTTACCACCAACAGACACAGCAACTGATAAGAACAGATAGTAAACTTGATGTAAGCCAACATTTCGACAATCGATAACCCGAAACGGGTCCGCCGTCGAGCCCGGCGTTCGGCCACCCTGAGCATTTCACATACTCTGACCGAGTCTGACCCTGGGACTGCTCATGTACTGCCCACTTGGAGGATTGTGGGGCCTACCTCGTTCACGGTTTGTCAGAATTACTATGCCACTTTCTCCAACCCCTCCTCCTCCACCTTCGAATTACCATCCGTGCTTCACCTCCTGCTACCTTCGTCTAACTCGGTCACTCTGTTGTCACCGCCATGCTGCGTCAGGCTAAATTTTTGGGTGGCTCACCTGCTACCTCATCTAACTTGGTCACTTGTTGGTGTCACCGCCATGCTGTGTCAGGCTTATTCCTGCATCGTGTGGCTGGGGATAGGAGAGCAGTGCCAGCATGGGCATGGGTGATGGACCTTTGTTGCACCTAGTTGGGTGCTTCCCTATATATTCCCACCATGCCAGCCATGGGTTGTACATAAACTAATAACAGGAAAAACAAAAAAAATATTTTACAGAAGGGTCAACCGCAGACACTCCAAAACAATTTTAGATGAGGGAGTGTCTCCCGGTCTGCCATCGTGTTCGGTCAGGCTGTCAGTAGGTACACCACCTCTGTCGTCCGCAGAAGCGGCCACTATGAGGAAGGCCACGGCAAGAACATCCCCTTTTCAATTGAGAGCAAGTGTAGAATTGTAGGAGGATGACACTTTTCTTCGGCAGTGGATTCACCTTCCCCTTTATCATTGCCAGACAACAGTTGGTGAAAAAGAAATTGGCAATGATGAAGAAAATGTAATGGTGCAGTGGACCGTCTGTGACGCAAAACCTATATATTCCCACCATGCCAGCCATGGGTTGTACATAAACTAATAACAGGAAAAACAAAAAAAATATTTTACAGAAGGGTCAACCGCAGACACTCCTAAACAATTTTACATGAGGGAGTGTCTCCCCGTCTGCCATCGTGTTCGGTCAGGCTGTCAGTAGGTACACCACCTCTATCGTCCGCAGAAGTGGCCACTATGAGGAAGGCCACGGCAAGAACATCCCCTTTTCAATTGAGAACAAGTGTAGAATTGTAGGAGGATGACACTTTTCTTCCGCAGTGGATTCACCTTCCCCTTTATCATTGCCAGACAACAGTTGGTGAAAAAGTAATTGGCAATGATGAAGAAAATGTAGCGGTGCAGTGGACCGTCTGTGACGCAAAACCTATATATTCCCACCATGGGTTGTACATAAACTAATAACAGGAAAAACAAAAAAAAATATTTTACAGAAGGGTCAACTACAGACACTCCTAAACAATTTTTTAGGAGGGTCAACTTCGGACACTCCAAAACAAATTTTTGGTAGGCTCACCTACAGACATTTGACTGCTACCTCAATCTAACTTGGTCACTTGTTGGTGTCACTACGCTGTCACCATGATGTGTCAGGCTTATGCCTGTGTCGTGGGGCGGGGGATAGCACAGCAGTGCCAGCATGAGCAGTGGTGTCACCTGCAGGTGGTGATGGACCTTCGTTGCACCTAGTTGGGTGCTTCCCTAACATGTGATGGGCATGTGCCTCACCTTTCTTGGTCTGGGTGAGCACAATTGCCATGAGGGTAACCACCAGGCTGTTTCAGGAGAATTTGGGGTAATGGTGGGATTAGGCAGCCTCAGAGGCATCCATGCATGCTGCCCCTGCTGTTTCCTGTCCATTTCCGTGGTGTTTCCATCATTTTCTGAGGTTTCCAGGTTTTCACCCAGCCTTCCCTAGGCAGAGCCTTGGTCCCGTGCAAAAAATGCTCGAGTCTCCCATTGACTTCAATGGGGTTCGTTACTCGAAACGAGCACCCGAGCATCGGGAAAAGTTCGACTCGAGCATTTTAGTGCTCGCTCATCTCTAATGCTAATGTCTAAAAAGCGCTGCGGAATATAGCAGCGTGCATAAAATAAATGTAAAAAAAAATAGTAAAGGGGTTGTCTGCTTTATTTTTATATTGATGACCTATCCTCAGAATGGATCATCAATTTAAGATCCTCATGGATCCAACTGCTGGTACCCCTGCTGATCAGCTGTATGAACACAATGGCCACCTCTGTCCCATTCACTGTAATGTGACGGCTCCTTCCTATTCAATTGCCTACACCCTTGTAGATCTGATATTGATTATCATCAATATAAAAAGAGTAGACAGCCCCTTTAAGAAGTCTACAATACGCTCTTCATTATGATATAGTTATAATCGTGAATAATTACTACATGTAAGTATTAAACAAGAGAGTAGATGGCTCAGATTTACTATCAGTATGGTGTATCCATTATTTAATGTGGGACTTGATAGTATTGGGGTATACTATAACTATATTGGTTTTAGGAAGTTGTTGTTGTTGTTGTTTTTCCCTTCCATTTTTTTCTTTTTCTGCTCAGGTTCCCACTAGACATTCTTGGAGTTTTGATGGGGTTATATAATTGGATATAATTGTTCAATGTATAATATCTGTAAATATTTAGATATTATTATTTGTTTTGATATTTTTGTATTAATGATGGAAATTTAATAAAAAAAAAAAAAGACCTGGGTCTATATGATTTCAAAACTGATGATACTCTCCCTAGGCGTGTGTGCCCTGTTACGATTTCCCCAAGAACAGAATGGGCAATCCTGATAAAGGTGAGAAAGAACCCAAGTATAAAATCAAAAGACCTTTGAAATACTCCACGAACCGTAAAAACCTCTGTTCATGTGTCCACTAGTGAAAAAACCCCAAACAAGAAAAATGTACTTGGAAAGACAAGACACCATCAAGGAGGCCACTGCTGTCAAAAAAATGCATTGTGGCCTGTCTCAAGTTTGCCTGAGACATCCTGGATGTTAGAGTGGCTCTGGGAATATGTTCTATGGACAGCCGAAACAAAGTGGGACTTTTTCATGCAAATACACAATGTTAAGTTTGTAAGAAAAGGAATGCTGGAGGTATGCTAACTTTTGTCCATGTGAAATTTTAGTTTTTCCTGCAAAAATGTTTTTTTTTTTATTTTTATTTATTTATTTTAGTGCAAGACCGCAACAGACTTTCTAAGTGCAATATATATAGATATATACAGTATATATGTTTTTTTTAACAGTTAGTTGTCTGATAGTTCACTATAGACCTGCAAAGAAAGAAAAGGCATATTCTCTGCTTCATTCAAAGAACCTTATTATTCATGGTGTTAGTACTACAAATTCCTTGATTTGATATAGTACGCAAAATGTTTGTAAATGGTATTTGCAAGTGACAGGTGAAATTTGCCAGTAAGCAGTGTATTTCACTGTTTTCAACTGTGAAATAAAATAACCATCTCTAGCTTTAGTTGCTATGTTTTATTCATAACACACTTACATCTGAACATGGCTAAACTGCAAACATTTTGATTTAATACCTCAAAATACATTATATATGAACTGTTATGCTTTATGCTTTCATTATCTAAGTATAAACCATGAAGCTCAAAGCATCTGGAGGCACGTTACCTCAGTTGTTGTCCTACCTCATCATAGTCCATGTTATTTTCTCTGTATTCACAAACTATAAATTATCTTTTAGATTCAGCTTATCTTTTTATTTTTTGACCTCTACTTTAAACTTATTTATTTATTTGGTAAAAAAAAAATGATTTGTGTATAGATGTAGCAATTCTGTCTGAGTGTATAAAAATTAATTAGCTATTTGACATACCTTAAACTGAGAAGAAAATTTACTGCCCAGTAGTAGACTATCATAATCCAAAAACATAAAAAATTTAATTACCAAGCCAGTTCTGCTATCTGTATCAATCCAGAACTACTTGATAAAGTGGCACTGTACTTTGGATCATAGCGACCTGTAAAAAAATTTGACTGGAGTGGTCTGACTGTTAAGAATGAGGAGAGAGAATTGCCCATAGTATGCTCTCACTTCTTGCTGCAGGAGACAAAATCGAGATGGGCCCATTGACTTTTTTTTTAGTCATCTCACTTCCATTTCCTGCATTTAGGATAAAGAATGTGAATTGTATTCACTTTTCTCACCTCGTTACACCCATTGGTGGGGGTCTCAGCCCACGGACCATCACTAATCAAAAATTTGATATGTCACTTCGAAAAGATTTCGAACGGTACAGTGAAACTTTTTTCATTCCTTCCCATCCGCTGCCTTACATGTAAGGTGAAGATAAGGTCTTTGATCTCTTCCTGACCAGTGCAGTTGAGAGTGCAACAGGCGCCATGGTGACTGGGTGTCTATTGTTTTAAACAGCCAAGACGAATGTTTGCAATCCACAATAATGTCTATCGCATACTTTTAACCCCTCAAATGCCATGGTCAAACGTGACCACAGCATCTGAGACTGCAAAAACCTGGAAGCGCACACTTCTGGGTGTGCACCGGCTCCTACCGGCATGGATCAGGGGAGACAGAGATGGCGGCTGCCAGAAATTAGCTGCTATGGAGCCCCTTTTTAAAGGCAGAAATGGAGTTAGATTTTAGGCATTCAGAGAATCTTTTGTTTATAAGGTCAAATACCTAACACCAGTAGTTATTGATGATGGGACATACCCATATAACTTGGAAAAATGAAGCTGATGAAAGAAGACATCTAGGGTAGTTTGAGTCCTTCCATTTTCCAATATTTCTTATCTTCAAGGAGGAATAATAAAGTCAACAAACTATATTAAACTGGATTTATAACTTATAATTCGCATTCCTAGAGACTTGTGAAATATCAAGCAAAATATTATCTCATATCATCCCATCAAGACCCTCTATCTCCTTAAACTATTTATCAAAGCTGTTATAATGATATATTTAACAATAATAATAATCTTATAACATTTTGATATGGCCCTTTTTCTAGTTGTTATTGCTCAATTCCATAATAAACTCAAGTTCTTTAAAGTAGAACTCACACAAAAAAATTAATTCTCTGGCCTGTTAGAAAGGTGCATGATGTAAAGTCATAGTGAAGGTAATCTTCTTACCAGTGACTGTATTTGTGAGTTATAACCTTCCTTCTGAGCCTCAGCTGTGTCATATGACCAGCACTCAAAACAGGAAGTCAGTTACTTCTCTATAAATTCCTATGAGAACGACATTTTATTTTATGTTTGGAATAGATAAGCCCCCCTTAATCTTTGGAATATTAGGGTAGGATAGTTTCGGTCATACCCTCTTTCTGCCCCAAATTAACTAATTCATGAATGCAAACTGGACATGCACTAAAATAATATAAAAATTGAGGTAAAATCTAAATAACCACAAGGGCTATTCTTTGAGCCTTGGACATGAGGTGCTTGAGCCATACATTTTTTTTTTTTTTACTTTTATGAATAAGCGGGATTATATTAAGCGCAATAAAGTCAGATTGTCTTCTGTTGACCCGGATTCCCAAATATTCTATTTCTGAATCTAGACTTACTCCTAAATTGTTCTCATAATGCTCATCCAGTGGAAGGTAACTCATTTTGTCCCATTTATTCTAAATCCTGAGAAGCACCCAAATATATTTACCGTATGTACCACTCTAGGGAGCATCTCCAAGGATTTATTCCGGAAAAAAAGAATGTCATCTGCATATAATGCTATTTTACCATCTACACCTTGACACCTAAACTCTTTTATACTGGAGTCTAATCTGATCTTAATGGCCAAGGGCTCAATAAATAGGGTGAATAATAATGTAGAGAGTGGACAATCTTGTTTGGTGCCACATAACACAAAGGAGTCTGAAAGTTAATTTTTAATCTGTAACCTAGCCTTGGGAGCTCTATATAAAGGTTGAACACATTTTATGAATTTGTCCCCTAGCCCAAACCATCGCATAACCTTCCACAGATATTTCCACTCTACTCTTTTGAACGCTTTTGTGGCATCCAAAGAGAAAATAGCCCACTGATGGCCAATCCCAAATTGCAAGTTCTCGAAAATCCTTTTGGTCCCTATCAATATATAAATAGCCTTAGCTAGTCTACAAGGCAGAACCTTGGCAAAAATGTTTGCATCCATATTTAACAAGAATATTGGTTTATAGGTTTCCATATCCATCTCCGGTTTATCCTTCTTTAAGATCAATTCAATGATTGACACTTCCATTGTGGCTGGAAGGTACCCGGTCCCCATTGCGTCACTGAACACCTTTGCCATCCTTGGAATTAAAATATCCCTGTATTCTCTATAGATTTCATTTGGAAAACCATCAGAACGAGTTGTTCTCGGTAATACTTCTAAGAGCTTGTCTAATCTCTCTGACTGAAATTGGTTCATTAAGTATGCTCGTTTGACCTTCCGTAATTTCTGGAAAAAATTTCTTAGAAAGGAACAAATTCATTTCCTATATTATCCAACACTGCTCCATATAAACTTGCATAAAATGCTTAAAACTCAGTTTTAACACTCTCTCATTACACATTTTACCATTCCTTTTTTAATTGATGCTTTAACCATTGGCGGCTTTTGACCTTTAGTAACAAGACTTAATACACTTCCTGGTTGGGCCCCTTCTATAAAATGGTTCTAGCCCGCAAAAACTAAAACCCTTATGTTGACCCATTTCTCATATCTCTCCTTAGAGGAATTAATAATATATAAACATTACTTATCCTGAGACTCTTTAATTCTAACTCCTTCAGACCATATTTTTTACTCAGTTGAGATATTTCACTGGTAAGCAGGGTTGCCAACCTAAATTTTTCATTTTTCTGGACAACATATCCCAAAATCACAGACAGACAACATTTTTAATGGACAAATTGGAAAACCATAATGAAGAATAAATATTATAAGTAATACAGGTCTATAGCTCAATACACTGATCAGAACTCATTACCAGTATTTACTGTGAGCTGTAAAATAATGATAATTACCACCAAAATAATCTAGTCAAGTATCACCAGCCTCAAAAAAATCATGGACACCAGTTTTTTTTTTCACAGACAGAGGAAAAGAGTTGCCTATTTTTACGGACTGTCCAGAAATTTCTGGACGGTTGGCAACCCTGCTGGTAAGTATTCCTCTTAAGTAGGCCTTAAAACAATCCCAAACCACCTGACTTGAGGCAGAAGAAGCATTCAATTCAAAATATTCCTTCCTTTAAGATTACTGTCCAATATGGGTTAATTCTCCTAGTTCTCTTCAGGGAAGTATTTCTTAACCCTAGTCTTAAGACCACAGTTATAGGGCAATGATCGAAGACCCCCTAATTTCACATTTTATGCTACCTATTTTACAAAAAAAAAAAAGGCTTCATTGCACAGGTCCAGTTCAATTCTAGATTGTATGAGCTTTTTTTTTTTTGTGAACAATAATTTTTATTGAGTTATAATAACAGTTTTACAATTATATAATGCATCTGAATACAAAGTAAAATAAAATAAGACACAGGCTTAGTTCCATCCAGCATTGAGGAACACGGAGAAGTCACACATTATATATATATATATATATATATATATATATATATATATCAGTAATTCCTCTTATATAAGAGGAGGGGTGGACAAGAATGTTAGATAAATCTTGTACTCTTATACGTGATAACATACAATAGCATTATTAAGATCTGATATGGACCATCATTTCTTTATATAAGAATCTTTAGGAATCTCACAATGAGGGCAATTAAGCCAAATATCCCAGTTGCGTGAAAATATAGCCTTATTATTGTAAGATGAAGCCCAAGAACCTTCGTACCAACAATTATCATTTATTGCTCTTACAATCCTGAGAATACCTGGGAGCTGACCACTCTTCCAACATAAAGCAATTTTATTACGAGTTGCAATAATAATATGTAGAATAACACATCTCATATTATATGATATTATATATATAATATATGAGTCAATATTCACTGAGAGTAATGCCAGTTCTGGTTTAGGAGCAATAGTAATTTGGCAAATTTTAGATAGAAATTTAAAAATCTGTATCCATAATTTGTTCACTATAGGGCAGCTCCACCACATATGGAGGTATGAGCCTGATGGGTCATGGCTAGAGATGAGTGAGCACTAAAATGCTCCGGTGCTCGTTATTCGAGTAGAATTTTTCCCGATGCTCGGGTGCTCGTTTCGAATAACGAACTCCGTTGAAGTCAATGGGAAACTCGAGCATTTTTTGCAGGGGACCAAGGCTCTGCCTAGGGAAGGCTGGGTGAAAACCTGGAAACCTCAGAAAATGATGGAAACACCACGGAAATGGACAGGAAACAGCAGGGGCAGCATGCATGGATGCCTCTGAGGCTGCCTAATCGTACCATTACCCCACATTCTGGCCAACAGCCTTGGGGTGACCCTCAAGACAATTGTGCTGACCCAGACCAAGATGGTCAAGGCACATGCGCTTGCACATGTTAGGAAAGCACCCAACTAGGTGCAACGAAGGTCCATCGCTGCCTGCGGGTGACACCACTGCCCATGCTGGCACTGCTGTCCTATCCCCTGCCCCACGACGCAGGCATACGCCTGACACAGCGTGGTGACAGCGTGGTGGTGACCAAGTTAGACTGAGGTAGCAGGTGAACCACCCAAAAATGTACCCTAACACAGCATGGCGGTGAACCCAGAGTGACCAAGTGAGACTGAGGTAGCAGGTGAAGCACTTAAAATTTTACCATGACACGGAATGGCGGTGAACGTCAGACGCCGCCTGCATGAGATTAGGGATAGAGCTGCTGTCTGTCAGGGAGAGTGTTAGGGCCTGAATTTAGATGTTGGTTAGGCAGGAATCACCCACAAAGAACCCAACAGCCCTTCTAAGGGCTACAAGCACCTTTTTTTTTTGGTCTCCTCCTGGCTGCTGCATGAGATTAGGGATAGAGCTGCTGTCTGTCAGGGAGAGTGTTAGGGCCTGAATTTAGATGTTGGTTAGGCAGGAATCACCCACAAAGAACCCAACAGGGGGGCTACAAGCACCTTTTTTTTTGGTCTCCTCCTGGCTGCTGGCTGGGACTTGTAGTGCAGCTACCGCCATCTTGGCTGCACACTGTTAGGGCGTGAAATTAGAATGTGGTTAGGCAGGAATTATCCACCAAGAACCCAACGCTCCTTCTAAGGGCTACAACGACCTTTTTTTTTTGGCCTCCTCCTGGCTGCTGGCTAGGACTTGTAGTGCAGCGACCGCCATCTTGGCTGCACACTGTTAGGGCATGAAATTAGAATCTGGTTAGGCAGGAATCATCCACAAAGAACCCAACGCTCCTTCTAAGAGCTACAACGGCATTTTTTTTTTTGTCCTCCTCTCGGCTGCACACTGTGCACAGCGACTGGTGGCAGAAAGGGGACAGCACATGGTCCACACAGACCCCAATGAAATTACCCAAAGTCCTCTCAGTACTCATTTTTGCTGCTGCTGTACCTTGGCTTGCTGGGATCTGTAGTGCAGTCTTCAGAATACGTTTTTTTCTCTCAGTTATATATACTACAGTCCACTGAACAATTATGTCGTATGCTGTACAGTAGCGTTAGTCTAGGGTATACGTTTTTTCTCTCAATTAGATATCCTACAGCGCAGTGAAATATTCTGTCGTGTGCTGCACAGTAGCCGGAGTGTAGAAAATATACGTTTTTTCTCTCAGTTATGTATCATACAGTGCAGTGAAAAATTGAGTGATTTGCGGTACAATAGCCGCCGTCTAAAGACTACGTTTTTTCTCTCAGTTATATATACTAGAGTTCAGTGAAAAATTCTGTTGTGTGCTGCACACTAGCCGGAGTGTAGAAAATATACGTTTTTCGTCTCAGTTATACATTATACGGTGCAGTGCAAAATTCTGTTGTGTGCTGCACACTAGCCGGAGTCTAGAAAATATACATTTTTTTCTCTCATTCATATATCCTACAGTGCAGTGAAAAATTGTGTGGTGTGCGTTATACTAGCAGCAGTCTAGAGAATACGTTTTTTTCTCTCAGATACATTTAATACAGTCCAGTGAAAAATTCTGTGGTTTGTGGTACACTATCCGCAGTCTAGAGAATACGTTTGTGGCCTCAGATATTAATTCAACAGTTTAGTGATTACACAAAATGTTGAACCCAAGGGCTAAGGGTCGAGGATGTGGGCGTCCAAGTGATGTAGGGGGGCAGAGGCCGTGGTCCTGGGCAGGGTGACACAGTACCTACTGATGAGGGAGCAGTGGAACGCCGCAGAGTTTCGCTCCCTAGCTTCATCTCGCAACTTACAAGGTCACGTGGTACACCACTATTGAAACCACAACAGTGCGAACAGGTGATGACGTGGATAGCGGATAATGTGTCCAAGTAATTTATCCACCACCCAGTCTTCCACACAGTCCACCCACTTTAGCCAAGGGAGTAGACCTCTGGCTCCTCCAGCTCAACCTCCTTCCCCCCAGCCTGCCCCTTGTTGGGGTGTGGGAGTCGTTGCCGTTAGAAACAGTCCTCACTCAGGTCTTGGCAAAATAAGCTCAGGTTTATTTTTGAGCAAAAACAAAACAAATTAACAAAAACAAAGTTCAGGAGAATAAGGGGTTAAGTTGCAGCTACCTTAGGATCAAGTAGCACCCCAGCTCTCAGCCCATCCAGTCTGAACTGAAGATCCCTCCACCTACATACAAGTGCACTTATATACAATTTACCAGTTCCCAGAATCCATCAGTCTTAAAGGAACATGCATTTGGTTTAAAACAGAAATATTGCACATAAATCATACATTAAACTACATAAAACACAAAGCATTCTAGCTGTCTCCTTTTAAAATAAAAAAGGAGCTTACAATCTATATACATTTTACCAAATTATACCAAACATAACATAAGAACATAAACCCACTAGGTTTGGCTGCAGCTTTGCCTCACCTGGCAATAATTAGCAGCACCCTATATAAACCCAGCACACCCTCTCCTCAGGTTTAGTCTCCTGCAGGTAAGTAGCTGGTAATGCTGTGTGTTTGGTGGTGGGGAATACTGAGCTAGTTTGTCTGTGGAAATGATAGTGGGCAGAGACAAAGGTTTGCTGGCCAGCATGTGAAAAAAGAGAGAGAAAGATACATACATACAGATAGACAGACTTGCTCACTATTAACCCCTTAACACCCCTCCCATGGAAAATATGGATTCAGATCCGGCATACTCACAGGAAGTCTTTTCAGGACCCAACCCAAAGACACAAACCACTGCTCAACAGCAACCTGAGCAGTTGCTCTGTCCTGATGCCCAAAATTTAGAACTTTCGCAGTCTGTGGGTGATGAGAGTGTGGACTTAGTGCAAGTAGTGCATCAAGAGGAGTCGGATGATGATGAGACACGGTTGTCAGACATTGACGTTGTTGTCAGGGCAGTAAGTCCAAGAGGGGAGCAGAGTGAGGAATCGGAGGAAGAGCAGGTGGATGATGAGGTGACTGACCCGAGCTGGGTTGGTAAGCCTAGTCAAGACAGTGCTTCTGAGGGGGAGGAAAGTGCAGCACCAGAACAGGTTGGAAGAGGCAGTGGGGTGGCCAGAGGGAGAAGCAGGGCCAGAGCCAGTAGATCAGCAACTGTTTCACGTAGTAAAGCTCATGTGGCGAGGCCTAGATGTTCGCAAGTCTGGAGGTTTTTTAAAGAATGTGAGGATGACAGACGGACTGTGGTGTGTAACCTGTGCCACACCAGGATCAGCAGGGGAGCCACCACTACCAGCCTAACCACTACCAGCATGCGCAAGCATATGAGTGTTACACACACGACTCAATGGAACCAAGGCCGTTCACCTCCTGCATATCACACCACTGCTCCTACCCCTTTGTCACATGCTGGCTCAGCGAGTAAACCCCCCGCCCAGGACCCCGGCACGAGCGCCTCCCACCCTACAACCACCCCTTCACCTCCACGATCCTCCACACCCTACACCAATGTGTCCCAGCGCAGCCTTCAGCTGTCTTTGCATCAGACATTGGAGCACAAGCGCAAACGCAAATACAATACCACCCACCCACATGCACAAGCCCTAAACGTCCACATTTTAAAACTGCTGAGCCTGGAGATGCTGCGATATAGACTGATAGAGACTGAGGCTTTCTGCAACCTGATGGCGGTGGCTGTCCCTCGGTACTTGGTCCCCCACTATTTTTCACAATGTGCCGTCCCAGCCCTACACCAGCACGTGTCAGAGAACATCATCCGTGCCCTGACCAACGCGGTTACTGAGAAGGTCCACCTAACCAAGGACACGTGGACAAGTGCTGGCGGGCAGGGACACTATATCTCCCTGACGGCACATTGGATTAACTTGGTGGAGGCTGGGATCGAGTCTGACCCTGGGGCCGCTCATGTAATGCCCACACTAAGGATTGCGGAGCCTACCTCGGTCATAGTTTCTCAGACTTATTATGTCTCTTCCTCCAACCCCTCCTCCTCCTACTCTCCAATACAATCTGTAAGCATGGCGCCTTCAGTCGGTAGCTCTATGCGCAGCAGCACTGAGGTGGGTAAGCGCCAACAGGCGGTGCTGAAACTGCTGAGCTTAGGTGACAAGAGGCACGCCGCCCAAGAGCTGTTACAGGGCATCACGGCGCAGACCGATCTTTGACTGGTGCCGCTGAAACTCAAACCAGGCATGGTTGTGTGTGACAACGGGCGTAACCTGGTGGCGGCTCTGCAACTTGGCAGGCTCACACATGTGCCATTATACACCAATACTATTTCCCAAAGTAACAACAACCCATATAAACACTGCATATAAAACCTGCCTGGCCCACGTGTTCAATCTTGTGGTTCAGCGGTTCCTCAAGACCTACCCCAATTTGTCTGATTTGCTCACCAAGGTGCGACGCATCTGTGCGCATTTCCGCAAGTCAACCACAGATGCTGCCACTCTCAGGGCAGTGCAATGGCGCTTACGACTGACAGCTCACCGACTATTGTGCGACGTGCCCACACAATGGAATTCCACATTACACATGTTAGCCAGGGTTTACCAGCAGCGAAGAGCAATTCTAGACTGCCAGATGACAACTTCCACAAGAATTGGTAGTCAGGTTAGTCAGCTTCTTCAAGTGTACAATGAGGAGTGGACGTGGATGTCTGATATCTGTCAGGTGTTAAGCAACTGTGAGGAGTCAACACAGATGGTCAGCGGCGATGTCGCCATTATCAGCATCACCATCCCGCTGCTTTGTCTGCTGAAAAAGTCACTGCTCAGCATTAAGTCAGAGGCTTTGCTCTTGTCACAGGAGATGGGGGAAGAAGATACGTTGCTTGATAGCCAGACCACACTCAGGTCTGTTTCTCAGCGCGTATTGGAGAAGAAAGAGGAGGAGGATGAGGAGGAAGAGGAGGAAGAGGAAGAGGAGGAAGAGGAGGAAGAGAAGGAAGAGAAGGAAGAGAAGGACTGTTGGCGAGACTGAAGAGGGTACCTATGTTCATTCCTTCTTATCTGTTGAGCGTGTATGGGCTGAAAAGGAGGAGTTGGAGGAGGAGGAGGAGGAGGAAATGGAGAGTCAGCCTATTGAGGAGATTATTGCGTGTTGGGACTCTGGCGCACATGGCTGACTTCATGTTAGGCTCCCTTTCCCGTGACCCTTGTGTTAGAAGCATTTTTGACAACACCGATTACTGGGTGTTCACCCTACTGGACCCCAGGTACAAGCAGAACTTTTCCACTCTCATTCCTGTAGAGGAAAGGAGTATGATAGTGAATCAATATCAACAGTCCCTAGTGCACAAGCTGAAACTATCCTTCCCATCTGACACCGCTAGTGGCAGAGGACGTAGTTCTGTTGGCCAACTCGCGGGGGAGAGGAGGGGAGCAGGCAGCTTGTCAAGCACTGGAAGGGGAACACTCTCCAAGGACTTTGCAAGTTTTATGGCACCCCAGCAAGACTATGTCACCCGTCCCCCAGTGGGGGGGAGCTGTTCAGAAAGATGGTGAGGGAGTACCTAGGTGACCATACCAACATCCTGTGTGATCACTCTGCTCCATACAACTACTGGGTTGCGCAGCTGGACACATTGCCCGAACTGGCGCTGTACGCCTTGGAGGTGCTGGCCTGCCCTGCCGCTAGCGCGTTGTCAGAGCGGGTCTTCAGTGCAGCTGGTGGCATCATCACTGATAAGCGTACATGCCTGTCAACTGACAGGCTGACTATTATTGATATGAATAAAGCCTGGATTTCACCGGAATGCAAATCTCCAGCGGGGGAAAGCAGCTCAACATGAAGATTCTTTATGTATCCTCTCCTCTCCTCCTCCTCCTTTTCTTCTTACGCAAACGCTGAGCCAACAGGCAATGTTTCTGAGGGCCAACTGGCGCTCTATACAAACAATGTTTATGGAGGGCCACCTACAGGCCCTCTGTCCAAAAAATTTTTTAGTAGTGTCAACTACAGACACTCAAAAACAATTTTACAGGAGGGTCAACTACAGACACTCCAAAACATTTTTTTAGGAGGGTCAACTTCAGACACTCCAAAACAAATTTTTGGGAGGCTCACCTACAGCCATTTGACTGCAATCTCAGTCTGACCAAGGCATTGATGGTGTCACCGCCATGCTGTGTCAGTGTAAAATTTTATGTGCTTCACCTGCTACCTCAACTAACTTTGTCACTTGTTGGTGTCAACACTAGAGTGCGGCTACTATACCGCACACGACAGAATTGTTCACTGCACTGTAGTATATATAACAGAGAAAAAAAGGAATTTTTAGACTGCGGCTATTTTACCGCAAACAACTGCATTTTTCAATGGACTGTAGTACATATAACTGAGAAAAAACGTAGTCTTTATATGGTGGCTATTTTACCGCAAAGCACTCCATTTTTCACTGGACTGTAATACATATAACTGCTAGAAAATACGTATTTTATAGACTGACGCTGCTGTACAGCACACCTCACAATTGTTCACTGGACTGTAGTTTATATAACTGAGAATAAAAACGTATTCTCTAGACTGCGGCTACTGTATCGCACACCTCACAATTGTTCACTGGACTGTAGTACATATAACTGAGAAAAAAACATAGTCTTTATATGGCGGCTATTTTACCGCAAAGCACTCCATTTTTCACTGGACTGTAATACATATAACTGCGAGAAAATACGTATTTTATAGACTGCGGCTACTGTATCGCACACCTCACAATTGTTCACTGGACTGTAGTACATATAACTGAGAAAAAAACATAGTCTTTATATGGCGGCTATTTTACCGCAAAGCACTCCATTTTTCAATGGACTGTAATACATATAACTGCGAGAAAATACGTATTTTATAGACTGACGCTGCTGTACAGCACACCTCACAATTGTTCACTGGACTGTAGTTTATATAACTGAGAATAAAAACGTATTCTCTAGACTACGGCTAGTGTATCGCACGCCTCACAATTGTTCACTGGACTGTAGTTTATATAATTGAGTGAAAAAAACGTATTCTCTAGACTGCGGCTAGTGGATCGCACACCTCACAATTGTTCACTGGACTGTAGTTTATATAATTGAGTGAAAAAAATTATTCTCTAGACTGAGGCTAGTGTATCACACACCTCACAATTGTTCACTGGACTGTAGTTTATATAATTGAGTGAAAAAAACATATTCTCTAGACTGCGGCTAGTGTATCGCACACCTCACAATTGTTCACTGGACTGTAGTTTATATAATTGAGTGAAAAAACGTATTCTCTAGACTGCGGCTAGTGTATCGCACACCTCACAATTGTTCACTGGACTGTAGTTTATATAACTGAGTGACAAAACGTATTCCCTAGACTGCACTACAGATCCCAGCAAGCCAAGGTACAGCAGCAGCAAAAATGATTACTGAGAGGACTTTGGGCAATTTCACTGGGGTCTGTGTGGACCATGTGCCGTCCCCTTTCTGCCACCAGTCGCTGTGCACAGTGTGCAGCCAAGATGGCGGTAGCTGCACTACAAGTCCCAGCCAGCAGCCGAGAGGAGGACAAAAAAAAAAGGCATTGTAGCCCTTAGAAGGAGTGTTGGGTTCTTTGTGGATGATTCCTGCCTAACCAGATTCTAATTTCACGCCCTAACAGTGTGCAGCCAAGATGGCGGTCGCTGCACTACAAGTCCCAGCCAGCAGCCAGGAAGAGACCAAAAAAAATGTAGCCCTTAGAAGGGCTGTTGGGTTCTTTGTGAGTGATTCCTGCCTAACCAACATCTAAATTCAGGCCCTAACACTCTCCCTGACAGACAGCTGCTTTATCCCTAATCTCATGCAGACAGCATATGACGTGAGCAGTGCGGGACCAGATTCTTATATTCCCAGGTCATCTGATCTGGCCAGCCAATCCCTGCTATCGACTTGTAGGGGCCCCACGTGATGCTAGGAGGTACCAAAGACTCTCCTGCATGTTAATTGGCTGAAAAAAGGCGGCTAACATGCAGGAAGAGGAAGTTGCCAATCCTCGAGGATCGCGATATGCTCGTCCGAGTAGCGAGCATATGCGAATACCCTAATGCTTGAACGAGCACCAAGCTCGGACAAGCATGTTCGCTCATCTCTAGTCATGGCATCTCCAACACGAAGAGAAATTTGGAAAGATATTATGTAAGGAGGAGGGGGTCTTGTACCATCTATAAAGTATCTTAGAACTATTAAAACATGAATAAGCCTTGACCCTATGATTTTATACCACCAGATATCTATTAACTATAATTCCATACAAAAACCCATAATTAGTGTGGGAACGTTACTTTTTATCATCCTATTTTCCAATCTTACCATATCCATCTCTGGATCTAGAATGGAGTTAAAGTCTCCACTAATCAAAACTGGTACCTCACCGATTTCCACAAGAAAGGTACCCAAAAGCCTCAATACCCTAAAAGAGAAGGGTGGAGGGATATAAATGAACACCAATGTGCATTTCATCTCTGACAATCAGTGTCTATAAAGATGGGCTTGCTGGTCACTCTGCTGTCTGTAAATGCTGTAGCTTTCAAGAATATCATATCTTGGCATTATTGCAGTCTCTTTGGAGTTGTGGTCTTACAGGAAACTGGGATCAAGACTGGTTCCTAACAACCTTGGAGTAGGAGCACTTGGACATGCTTCCTTCCACCTCACTGTCCTAGCTAGAACTCCCCCTTCTGGCAAGAATCAGGGCTAGCCCACTTCTACCAAGAGAGTAGGAACAGGATGGTTAACCTTGTCCCTGCCAACCATACCTTATCATGCTGGTATACATTCATGATATAGTATAACAATTGTAGATAACCCTACATCTGGGGTACTGCACATGTTACAGAGAAGAAGCTGTTATGCAGATTGATGCATAGTTTTTATAGGCAAAGGTACAGTAAAATGTGTAATTTATCCATTGCATATGCATTGAATACAATATTATTCTCTACTAAACACATTTCAAACAAGTTAAAACCTGATTCAATTTCTAGAGAAATACATTGCCACTGTGTTTGCAATAGCATGTTCCAATCTAAGTGTAATGCCATATTTTTTATTCCTAACCTGCAATGAATCACCAGTAAGAATGGGGACCGGGTAGGGAAATGAGCAGTGTCAATGAGAGTGAAACCTAATCTATGTTTGAACTACATTTAGGCAGCAAGTAGTTCACCAGAAATGTCTGACATTCTCTCAACCGATACACCGAACATGCCCACAGGCTTCTACAAGACAGACATACTTTAGCACATCTTTAACTGGTATACACTTTGTATAACTTTGTCTCAACTACTTTATATTAAAAAGTGTAGTCAATGCAACTATAGTGATTCCTGAGGATGCAATGACCTCATGATGCAATATTTTCAACATGCAATGGTCTTTTTTTACCCATCGTGGTGACTGGTCAGTAGAGTACTAGTACAGAACTTTTCACAAGCGGCAATGCCCATGATGTGTATTTTTTTATTGTTCATGTATTTTTATTTTCATTTTGGGTAAAGGGAGTGTTTTGAATTTGTATTATTGCTAGAGATGAGCGAGCACTAAAATGCTTGAGTGCTCGTTATTCGAGACGAACTTTTCCCGATGCTCGGGTGCTCGTTTCGCGTAACCAACCCCATTGAAGTCAATGGGAGACTCGAGCATTTTTGCAGGGGATCAAGGCTCTGCCTAGGGAAGGCTGGGTGAAAACCTGGAAACATCAGAAAATGATGGAAACACCACGGAAATGGACAGGAGACAGCAGGGGCAGCATGCATGGATGCCTCTGAGGCTGCCTAATCCCATCATTACCCCAAATTCTCAGGCAACAGCCTGGTGGTTACCCTCATGGCAATTGTGCTCACCCAGACCAGTATTTGGAGTATTTCAAAGGTCTTTTGATTTTATACTTGGGTTCTTTCTCACCTTTATCAGGATTGCCCATTCTGTTCTTGGGGAAATCGTAACAGGGCACACACGCCTAGGGAGAGTATCATCAGTTTTGAAATCATATAGACCCAGGTCTTTTTTTTTTATTAAATTTCCATCATTAATACAAAAATATCAAAACAAATAATAATATCTAAATATTTACAGATATTATACATTGAACAATTATATCCAATTATATAACCCCATCAAAACTCCAAGAATGTCTAGTGGGAACCTGAGCAGAAAAAGAAAAAAATGGAAGGGAAAAACAACAACAACAACTTCCTAAAACCAATATAGTTATAGTATACCCCAATACTATCAAGTCCCACATTAAATAATGGATACACCATACTGATAGTAAATCTGAGCCATCTACTCTCTTGTTTAATACTTACATGTAGTAATTATTCACGATTATAACTATATCATAATGAAGAGTGTATTGTAGACTTCTTAAAGGGGTTGTCTACTCTTTTTATATTGATGATAATCAATATCAGATCTACAAGGGTGTAGGCAATTGAATAGGAAGGAGCCGTCACATTACAGTGAATGGGACAGAGGTGGCCATTGTGTTCATACAGCTGATCAGCAGGGGTACCAGCAGTCGGATCCATGAGGATCTTAAATTGATGATCCATTCTGAGGATAGGTCATCAATATAAAAATAAAGCAGACAACCCCTTTACTATTTTTTTTTACATTTATTTTATGCACGCTGCTATATTCCGCAGCGCTTTTTAGACATTAGCATTAGAGATGAGCGAGCACTAAAATGCTCGGATGCTCGTTATTCGAGTCGAACTTTTCCCGATGCTCGGGTGCTCGTTTCGAGTAACGAACCCCATTGAAGTCAATGGGAGACTCAAGCATTTTTTGCAGGGGACCAAGGCTCTGCCTAGGGAAGGCTGGGTGAAAACCTGGAAACCTCAGAAAATGATGAAAACACCACGGAAATGGACAGGAAACAGCAGGGGCAGCATGCATGGATGCCTCTGAGGCTGCCTTATCCCACCATTACCACAAATTCTCCTGCAACAGCCTGGTGGTTACCCTCATGGCAATTGTGCTCACCCAGACCAAGAAAGGCGAGGCACATGCCCATCACATGTTAGGAAAGCACCCAACTAGGTGCAAAGAAAAATTGTTTAGAGAGGGGGCCTGTAGGTGGACCTCCGGAAAAATTGTTTAGAGAGAGGGCCTGTAGGTGGACCTCCAGAAAAATTGTTTAGAGAGAGGGCCTGTAGTGGGCCCTCCAGAAAAATTGTTTAGAGAGAGGGCCTGTAGGTGGACCTCCAGAAAAATTGTGGTAAAAAAGTGCCAGTTGGACCTCTAAAAAATTGCGTTTTTTGGGTCAGCGTTAGACAAAGACGACAAGGACGGGGAGGAGTAGGAGGAGCAGAGAAGAGGAATCGGATACATAAGTAATGTTAATCTTTAGCTGCTTTCCCTTGGAGGAGATTTGAATTCCGGTGAAATCCAGGCTTTGTTCATTTTAATAAGCGTCAGCCTGTCAGTTGACAGGCGTGTACGCTTTTCGGTGATGACGCCACCAGCTGCACTGAATACCCGCTCTGACAACACGCTAGCAGCAGGGCAGGCCAGCACCTCCAAGGCGTACAGTGCCAGTTTAGGCCACGTGTCCAGCTTTGAAACCCAGTAGTTGTATGGAGCAGAGTGATCGGTCCGCACGTTGGTATGGTCAGCTAGGTACTCCCTCACCATCTTTCTGTAAAGCTCACCCCTACTCTGCCGAGACTGGGGACAGGTGACAGTGTCTTGCTGGGGTGACATAAAACTGACAAAGGCCTTGGAGAGCATTCCCCTGCCAGTGCTGGACAAGCTGCCTGCTCGCCTCCTCTCCCCCGCTACTTGGCCCACAGAACCACGCACTCTGCGGCTAGCGGCGTCAGATGGGAAGGATTGTTTCAGCTTGTGCACCAGGGCCTGTTGATATTGATTCACTCTCATACTCCTTTCCTCTACAGGTATGAGAGTGGAAAGGTTCTGCTTGTACCGTGGGTCCAGGAGAGTGAACACCCAGTAATCGGTGTTTGAAAAAATGCTTCTAACGCGAGGGTCACGGGATAGGCAGCCTAACATGAAGTTTGCCATGTGCGCCAGAGTCCCAACACGCAAGAATTCCCTCTCCTCACTGGCCTGACTCTCCATTTCTTCCTCCTCCTCCAAGTCCTCCTCTTCAGCCCATACACGCTCAAGAGTTAAGAAGGACTGAGCACTGGTACCCTCTTCTGTCTCGCCGACATTCTCCTCCTCTTCCTCCTCATCCTCATCCCCCTGCTCCGATACGCGCTGAGAAACAGACCGGAGGGTGCTCTGGCTATCAAGCAATATATCTTCCTCCACCATCTCTTGTGACAAGCGCAAAGCATCCGACTTCATGCTGAGCGGTGAGTTTTCAACAGGCAAAGCAGCGAGATGGTGAGGCTCATAATGGCGGCATCGCCGCTGACCATCTGTGTTGACTCCTCAAAGTTGACAATACCTGGCAGATAT